>CM037855.1:177481682-178081682 GCA_021234595.1 Delia radicum | reverse complement strand
AGTATGAAGCTAATTAAAAGCTTTCATATGATGTACATTTTAGTGGAAATTACACTTTAGTTATCAGAAATCGAAATCAGTTTGGAAAGCACCGACGTGATACCCGCCATGAACGACACAAATTAAATTTGTTGTATATATTTATATTCTATATATGACTTGAGAAGTAATGTTTATTATAAAAACAATTTAGAAAAAATAATAAGTTTTCGCCAAATTTTTCAAAAGTTCACATTAACGTCAATTCTGTATAAGTTTATGATGGTCGTCTTCCGTTATTCGTTCGCTGACATAAGCCAGGTATATTTCAAACTCTAGAATTTATGCTTTATTGGTAATGATGAGGAACCCGAATTTAATTAACATTAAAATAATTTTTTAAAAATGTTCTTAAATTTACCAAATTTTTAAGACAAAGTTCGAAAAAAATTCTTTTTGTCATTTTTTCACATTTCGCTTTTAAGAACTTGATGTTTTTCTAAAAACCCTAAAAGTCATTTCCAAAAATTAAACTTTTCATGTCAGCGAATAAATAAGTTTGGGACTATAAGACTAAGCAACTTGCTAAAAGTTTAATATCAATTAAATCAGTCCATATTTATTGAAATTTAAAGTTCCGAAGGAATATTTACACTTGAAGTTTTCTACTTTTATTTTTCAAAAGCCTTATTCCTACAATTGGGCATATTTTGTCCAATATTTTTCTAGGCTTTGACCTCATTTTGGGCTTTTTTCGCTCACTTTTGGGTTTTATATCATATTTAACGATTTCGTTGACAATTATGGCTTTATGTTTGTCTATTTACTTTTTTTTATTTACTTTTAAGCCATATATCTATATATGACAAATAAAAAACTCGCAAAGTCTAAAGCAAAAGTCGACTTTTCGACTTTTTCATCAGAAGAAAGTCGACTTTTTCATTTTAAGAAAATCGACTTTTCGACTTTTTCATTAGAAGAAAGGCAACTTCCAAAAAGTCGAAGTCGTTAACTCAATGAAGAAGTTTTATATAAAATATAAAGCTTTTCATTAATTTTAAGAAATTATTCGTTTACTTTGTGAAGCAAAGTTTCATTAGTTTACTGAAATGATATAATTACATTCAAATATAATTACTTCATGCAACAAGCCAATTTTTGAAATTCGGGACAGCCAAATGCGTACGTCAGCTCAAGCTTTTGTACACATACCCAGTCAGAAAAAGCCAGTGGTACAAAGAATAGAGGATTGGTATACATACCACTGGCTAAATGACTAACATTATTTATTGGCAGAACGGTTATTTGAGACGTTTTACCAGCGTTTCAAGCAAGCGTTTTGCCAGTATTTATTTTACAACAAATTCGGTAGTCTATAATCAAAACAAAAAAAAAAAACACTGGCAAAGAATTTGCTTCGATCACTATGCCAACGTTTGTAAGTAATGTGTTCCCAGTCCTATCCATTCAGAAATTGCGAACGGTTCAATTTCCTTCTGTTTAAAAATGTTATTTAACAGAAAGCTTCAAATTCGATCCCGATTTCTGTCATTCATTGCTTATGTGATTTTTTTTGATAATTGTAATTTTTTTAAAAATAAAATATGTTTTTGTTTGCGGAAAAGCGTTGGCAAGTTGTTTCCAACAAACCTTATGCCAGTGCATGGGTTAAATCGAAATTTTGCAAAAGTTTTAAATATCGTTTCCCCAGTGCTTTTACGACATCTTTTCAACAGAAGGAGCTTTTTTCTAGTGATGTTATCTTTTGGGGATTGAGAAAACACTTGTGGCCAGACCTTGTACCACCTGGTAAAGTGTCTCGGCCGTTTGCCTTTTTCTGACTGGGTAGTTCTCAAATTTCTCACACTAAAAATAACATGTCTACACTGAGAGAATTATCCTTCATGATATTAATGAAACAATTTCTTAGAATTTTTTTTCGTAGATTCAATGAAGTATTTCATTATTTCCAAGAAATTTTTCATAAACTTTTTATAATAAAATTTCATGGATTCATAAACAAAATTCTGAAAATTAAATTATTTTTTATTATTATTTCCAAGACTTAATTTTTTTATTTTTATCATAAAATTTCAAAAATTTTAAGATTTTTAAGATTTAATTCTTAAGTGTTCAACATATTTTATAAAGTGCTCTATTCTTTCATTAATTTTGGACTCCTGTGAAATTGTTTAAAAACTCATATGAAGCGGTTCATTGGCTTACCCGGCACAAACACACCTTGCCAAATAATGAGTCTAGTAATCTAAACTCGATGTTTTGGATGTATTACCCTTTATATTATAATTCTAACATTTTCTATATGAAATGTCCCAAAAGTAATGAGTTATGAATTACTGGCATTACTGAATTACAATGGGTTACCTTTAAGCATACAAGGGTATGAATAATAAGCCATTACCAGAAGGAACAAATAATGGATCTAAAAATAGATTTTTAAAAAAATTACGAATTTAAAAAAACATGTTAGTAATTTTTTTTTAAGACATGGTCGTGCCGGGAATTGATCCCTGGTCGTCTGATTAACAGGTGTCTGCTCTCTAGCCTGAGCCACCGACGCATATAATATATCATGGTTTAAAACATAAGTGAATTTTTCTTCTATGTAAACTTGTTCAAGATATACCAAAACTAACGCCTTACCCTATTGCTTACAAAAATTCAAATTATAATGAGTGCAAAAATAGATTTTCAGAACATTGTTGTATCAATATATTTTTCTGGAAGTAATAAGATGAAAAACCTATTATAGTTCACCAATTATTTTTTGTCTGAGAGCAATGCATTATAAATTTCTCATCGGTAACATATTATTTTATTATTTAAATAGAAAAGGTAATAAGTACTCATGACAAAGTAATGCTTAAAATAATAAGTAGATATTATTTGTTTTTGCTGAGTAGTTCTAATGCAGTTTTCAAGACATTCATGAAAAGTTTTATTAATTCAAAAACTTCTTAATATTTAAAAAAATTTATGAAACTGTTTCATAAATTCTAAAAACGCTTCATTGTAGGAATGATTCTCCAGTTTCATGAAGATTTTCATTAATTCTACAAAACTTTCATAAACTTTAATGAAACGTGTTTCATAGATTCTATGAAAAGTTTCAATGGACGAGTTCCAGTGACAATTTTCATTAAAGCTGTGAAGAAATTCATTACTATAGTGAAGATAATTCTCTCAGTTTATTAATTTAAGTTTCAGTGAAAATAAAAATGAGTTGCTATTAAACCATAAATTTATTTAAAATTGTAATATTTCACTTTATTTTTTGTAAGTGACCAATCGTTTTAATAAAGGGTCCGCCAAATAACCTTTTTTTTTTGAAAATGCTATAAAAAAAACTACTGAATATTTTCTCAAATTTCTTTTTTATTTGAAAGTACAATCCTTCCGGTTACTAATGGAAAATAATTTCATTCAAATGGCTGAATCGGCTGGCCATGCAGTAGCCTACACGATCGGCCCAATTTTTAAGCACATTATCGATTGTATGCAGCTGTATTTCACCAATGGCTTCACAAATATTGTCCTTTAAAGCTTCAATTGTCTCTGGCTTGTTAGCGTAACACTTATCTTTGACGGCACCCCACAAATAATAGTCCAACGGTGTCAAATCGCAGCTCCGAGGTGGCCAAACGACATCAGCTCTGCCGCTGATAATGCAATCTTTTTTCTTTTCGCACACATTCTGCAACATTACCATGATTTTCAAAGTAATGTCGCAATATTTCCCAGCGTTGTTCAAGCGTATACACAACCATATTCGTTCAGCGGAAGGATAAAACTAATTATCTGTCAAATCAGACATGAGCTAAGTGTTACCATTCACGAAATAAGCACGAAAAAAACGTTAGATGGCGGACCCCTCAATTAAAAATCAGAAATAGTCAATTGATTTCCAACTTGCAGAAAATATTATTTAACTTTCAAATTAATCATCGATAACAATATTAAACTTTTTAAAACCGGAAATTTTGTAAAAGTATTTCTGTAAATTTGCCTGCATAATATTTTGAGTGTATTGTTTAATTGTACTTGTAAGCAGATCTAAAGAAAACAAAAAAGGGGAATTACCAACATATACATACATAGGTTAATATGGCACTTTGAACAAAATATTTATTGAAATTTAAATTTTCTTTAAATTCATGAAAAGCTTAATACATTTTATGAAACCAGTTATTTAATGAAACTGCATCATTAAGTGTATGAAACTTTTACTAAATCTATATACAGTGCACAGTGGAGTGAATGAAAAAAGGGGTAATAAATATAGAACTTCTTAACTACTGGACCGATTAAGACTAAATGTATATGTAATCGTTAAGGAGGAGTATAGCTTTCAGAAAATTAATTTTGAAGTCACCCTGTGTTAACACAGGGTGACCACTAAGGTGCCAAAGTAGTTAATAACTCCTTTATAATAAGTGGTAAGGCATTAAAAAAAATGTTGTGTATTGCCACTTTTAGCATTAACGTTGAGCTTAAAGTTTCATTTAATTATCTGTAACCGTTGAGTAAAGAAAAATCTGCAAAGTCAATTTTTTTAAATAGGTCAAAAAAATTATAAAATTTTTGAGAAAAAGTAGCTTCTCTCATACGATTTTTTTTATAATCTAATAGAAGAAAAGTAAATATTTTTTTAAATATTCGAAAAGAACAGGCTTTGAGAATAGTTTTAAATGAAAGTATTTTTAATTTTGGACATGCACCCTACACCCAGAATTGATCGAAAATGACCAATTTTCAAGCAAAATTTCAAGTTTACACACGTGGGCAAAAAATGGCACGCCCATTTCTTAACTTTTTAAAACGCAATATTATAGACTAATAAAATGTTAATTATTCTTTATCAAGTTTGCCGCCGGGAAATGAAAAGTGGGGCCGTGGGAGGAGTTTTTTTTAAAAAAAGTCAAATTTTGAAATTAGATTTTTTCGCTTTTAAAAAAATCATATTTAGATTCAATTTTTTTACTTTCATTTATTTTTTATTAATTAACGACAATATAATCTTTAATTCATATTAAAATTGTTTACATAGCATAAACACCTATTAAGATATTATTTATTAAAGTTAAGTTGTTATAATACAAAACACACTATTATATATATTTTTTTGTTTTTTTACTTATTTGTTCTAGAAATTTTTTAAAATTTACAAGAAATTATTTTTTTTTTAAAGCAGAGGTTTTCACCTGTTGAACGATGTATAACATGTCTGGTGAATACGTTTATAAACGTCTGAAAACTTTTTTAAAATGTGTCAACTCGACCAAAAATTTTATTTATATGAAAATTCCTTTGTATGAAAATCATGGTAAATAGTGTATGAATAATTAACAGGGCAGCGACTTTCATGCACTAAAAAATCGAAAATATGCGCCTAAAATATGCAGTAAAAAGCTGCAGTAAAAAGCTTCAAAAAATCATCCAAATCGGTTCATAATTGTAGAAGTTACAGCATTTTAAAAGTTTTTTGTACTCGAGGTGGTCTACTTTGGCACCTTAGTGCTCACCCTGTGTTAACACAGGGTGACTTCAAAATTAATTTTCTGAAAGCTATACTCCTCCTTAACGATTACATATACATTTAGTCTTAATCGGTCCAGTAGTTAAGAAGTTCTATATTTATTACCACTTTCTTTTTGATTCACTCCACTGTGCAGTGGCGGACAAAAGTATTGACACAGCAGCAAACTTCATTTTTAATCTTTTATATTTTTAAAATGAAACCCACTAGCCTGATATGGTATTCAACAAAATTGTTTATTAACTTATAAATTATTAAAATACAACAAAAAACTTATTCTTAATATGTTATATTATAAGAATAAACTAAATATGTAATTCAAAGTATTATTTTAGGCGGACAAAAGTATTCACACAGCGTCAAATGTTTGTACAAAAAATAAAATTTCACATGATTTAATACTTTGTGGAGTAGCCTTTCTTTGCTATGACTTCTTGGCATAGAATGGACCAATTTCTTCGTAACATCAGCTCCAATATTTTGCCATTCTTGCAGCAGAACTTCCTTCAGTTGAGCCTTACTTGTGATATGGCGCTTTTGTACTCGTCTGCCCAATTCAGCCCAAAGATGTTCGATTGGGTTCATGTCAGAAGATTGCGGTGGAGTTGGGAGAATGTGGGGAACATGATGAATAATCCACATTTGGACGATATTAAAAGGGTGTTTTGGGTCGTTGTCCTGTTGAAAGTAGAAGCTGTCCCCAAGACCTAACTTCTCGGCGCTTTGCAGTAGGCTTTCCTTTAAAATATTTAAGTATACCGTTTTATCCATTGTACCATCGGTAAAAAGTAAGTTACCTACGCCTGATGCAGCCATACAACCCCACACCATAACCCCTCCACCACCATGCTTGACTGTACTTACTACATTGTTTTTTTTTTTAAATTTTCCAAACTCTTATTCTTCCGTCCGATTGAAAATTATTAAATTTGCTTTCATCGGAGAACAATACGCCGCCCCAGATGTCTTCAGTTTTATTTTTGTATTCTTTTGCGAAGTTTAAACGCTTTGTTTTATTAACCTTGCTTATTAAAGGTTTTTTTTTTGGCAACTCGAGAGCTGTAACCGGCACGTTGCAAAGTTCTACGCACAGTTTTTGGGTGGATTTCTTTGCCCAACTTCTCTAAATATTCCGCAGCCAATTCGGTAAAGGTAGTTTTTGGATTTTTTTTTATTTTTCTTATAATATGGGTTTCTTCTCTTGCGGTCAGCTTGCGCGGCCGACCAGTACGAGGGAAACTTGTAAAATCTGAAGACTCCTTATATCTTCTAACAATGCTGGCTACTGTAAATCGGCTTCTTTTTACTATTTCGGCAATTTCTGCATATGACTTACTTTTTTTGTGAAGCTCTAAAATAATTTTTCTTTCCGATTCTGTGGTTTCCTTTTGTTTTCGACCCATTGTACTAAACTAAGCTCTTAAGCACCACTTTACTAACTTAAAACAAAATAAAATATTTGTAACTGTTGTTTTCCACATTCCTTAACAAAAAGTATTGCCACATCAAACAAATATGTTTATATTTATGTATGTTTTAAACTCCAAATTGTAACTGTGTGAATACTTTTGTCCGCTTAAAACCGTACTTTGAATTAAATTTTTAAGTTTTTTTAAATACAACATGCATAGTGTTAGTTTTTTGTTGTATTTAAATTATTAATAAGTTAATAAACAATTTTGTTGAATACCTTTTTACGGCTAATAGCTTTCATTTTAAAAACATAAAAGATTTAAAAGAAAGTTTGATGCTGTGTGAATACTTTTGCCCGCCACTGTTCATATGTATATATAAATTCTTACACTAAGAGAATTATCTGCATTGCATTAATGAATTTTTGCATTAGATCTATGAAATGTCTCTAAAACTCGTCCATTGAAACTTTTCAATAAATTAATACGGTTTTTCATAAAATTTAAGGAAAAATGTCTTTTTATTTATTAAAAATTTCATACGAATAATGAAAAGATTTTTCATAAAGTTTAATAAATTTTTCATTCACATTGTGAAGAAAACTTCATTGTGAAGATGTGTACTGTTTGTGCGTGTGCTTTCATTTCCAAAACTTTCTGAAGCCAAAACTTTCTGAAAACTTATTTTTTTTTTTTTTGTTTTAGAGAGAAGCAACAATCAGGAAATTCTTCCTATTAATTAATGTGTTGCTTTCTTTGGAGAGATGAAAGGTGGTGAAAGATGAAGGGCTTCAAACATGGCAACACTGTAATTGCGCGAGTAGATAAGTCTTAGAACAGTTGTTGCTCGCCACCTGATGTAGAGTTGGCGAATTAATTGAAGCTTTTTGTTTCATAGCCCTGATTCATTATTTTACTTCGGTGGAGTTAAGTGCTATGGGAACACCGAAGGTGGGCGCAGCGATACATATAAGTGATAGAAAACTCATACATATTATTTTTCTTAATTGATGTTGTCATCACCGGGAATCGAACTCGGGACCATCTGTATAACAGTCCAACGCGCTAACCATTACACCACAACGCCCACTTTTAACATTTCTCCATATATTCTCTATTTAAGGGGTTTGTATTTTTTCCAGAGCTTTCTAAAGCTTCCTGATGACCTAGAATGGGAAACATTTTCATATAAATAGTTCGTACCACATAATCATAATAACGGAGTCTAATTTTCGGTTTGTGGTCGGAAAGGTATGGCAAAAGTGAATATAAAGATAATATCGTACCTGCAGTACCCATTTGATAGGAACTAGAAAACTGACATACATATTGTGCTAAACAACAGAAAGATTTATCTGAAGATGTCTCACTAAATTTTGATCTGTGGACTGAATAGAGTGGGACAAATTTATTTTTAACATTATAAAAACTTTTTTTCTTCTACTGAAAATATCTCTATATTTTACTTTTGTTTGGCAGTGTAAATCTGAAGCCACTGATGACCTATTAAGTTAAAATTTGGCATATGTACACCCAGAAAAATTATTGGTTTTAATTCGCTCAAAACCATTCAACTTAATTTGATAAGAAGTTATTTCATTAGGATTTACCTATAATCGATTAATAAAGCAAAAATACTGTACTGGTAATTAAGAAGAGGAAACAGGAACTGAAAAACAATCCTATTATACAATTATTGGTGTTTCCAATAAACTTTTCAAATAAAATTCGGTTTTTACTTGTGTACGGTAGAAGCAACGATTTATTTAATGAAAATAGAAAAAAAAATTGTACCAGACACAAAATTTATTAAAAAAAATTGTCGATAATCGAAAATGGTAACCGAAAATACGGGTTTCCCAATTTGGTAGAACCAACCGAATTGTGGATTACATCGAATTTTTGACTATGTTTGTTTTTCTACCAAAATATTTAAATTAAATTTAGCACTCAACATTTATAAGTGTTTGTGGTATAATGGGTTGAGTGTCAACCAATAACTCCGAATTTCCGAGTTCAAATTTCAGAAAAGACAAACGTAAAAGTTTTTTTTTATTAAAATCAAATACTAAAATATTCAAACAGCCAACAATTTAAAGAAAATTAAAAGCAATTGTGGTGCAATGGGTAGGACAGTGGACTGTTAATCTGGAGGCCACGGTTCAATATTGTTTAACATAAGATTGAATTAGACAAATGAATATTAGCTATCACGACTAAAAATCGTGAAAGTCATTTTGACACTCTGTCGGCTGCCACTTATTTGAATTATTTTAAATAATGGTGAACAAATTAAACTATTCACAATTTTTATCTTTTTTAAATAAAAACCATTTATAATTTCTAAAAAAAACAACATCGTTTTAACACAAAGACTAGTTTAGTTGCTTAATTTTAAAATGTCGCATTTCAAGGAGCGCCGAAATTTGTTTACATTTAGTCTAAAAAAAAATTGCGAAAATTTAAGTCAAATTCGAACACATGATGCATATCAATCAAAGTTTGACGCTTAAATTTATTTCGAAAAGTTTGATATAATTTTTATTAAAAATAAAAATTATGTTTTTTTTCCGACCTTTAATTGTGCAATAAAAATGAAAATTATTCAAGTTCGAGGCCATACTCTATATTTCTTTATTAGGATTTTGTCCTAACAAATAATCTATAGAGTTTTTTGTTTTCAAATTTATTATTTGAACCTTTTCGGAATGTGCTGATAGATCTATTTCGGGTTCCCATCATTAGACCACGTTTTGAAAGAGGTAACAATCCCATGTCAAACATCAAACATTCATATAAACTAGTTTACTCACTACATGAGAACTAATATATGAGCTCGAAGTTATAGATTATCACCATTAAACAAAAATAAAACTTCTGGTTGATATTCAATGCACGTTTTTTTTTGGTTTTCCTCCTTTTTATTTTTTGTTTCGTTTATAAACAAAAACAGGAGGAGTAAACTAGACTGTACTTTGTCTTTTATTCAAGTCTCTGTGTGCTGAAGACGAGTCGCTTTAATGGATTTTGAGATATCGTAAAAAACTTATAGTATTTTTAATTAATTTTTTAATCTTTTTTACATTTTTGTATTGAACATATCATTTTGGTGTGGAGGGGGGGGGGGGGGGGGGGGGGGATATATTTCTTTGGTAATTTAACAATATATTTAATTGAAACAACTTTGCGGAATAACTTTTTAAATAACTGTTGAATTTTTAGGTTCTTGTGAGTGTACTTCTATAACCCACTAGCTGACCAGGCAAACGTTGTTTTGCCTTCAAATTTTAATTGCAATTAATTCTTTAAATCAAGAAATTTCTTTTACGCAAATAAAGAATTAAAAAATAAATTCACATTAGTAAATCATTTTAAAATTTGTAATTTCATGGGAAGCCCAACGCCTCTTTGTCCTTCTATCGCCTTTATTTGCTGAAGTATATAAAATGAACAGCTGAAAACAACTGCCATAACAATTGCGATGTCACCTGTGCATTAAAGCGCCGCTCATGCTCACCAGCCGCTGTCTGGTCAGCTCTTATCACAACCGTAAATTCATCTGTCGGCATCTGGTCTAGGGTTGT
Source organism: Delia radicum (assembly GCA_021234595.1). Lineage (NCBI taxonomy): Eukaryota > Metazoa > Arthropoda > Insecta > Diptera > Anthomyiidae > Delia > Delia radicum. The sequence goes on along the minus strand of CM037855.1, from coordinate 178,071,150 downwards.
TTTGAATAGACGGATGAGGCTGTTGTGTTCGTGTAACATAGCTTGAAGATTAACATAGGTTTTTTGTAAATATCTTCGGAACTACATAACCGAATTAAGAGTTTGATACAGTTTACAGTTACTTAAAATCATATCATAAAATTTATTGTTTACTTCTTTGCCTTTTTATTTATTCTAGGACTATGAGGAACGCTAAAACAATTTTTGAACAACATTATTAAATAACCTTGCAAAAAGTCTTGAATGTGATAATTTATTTTAATGCTTATTTGTTTTTTGCTTTTGGTACAATGCCCATTTATCCCATTCCGCCCATTTTTAGTTCGACTACTAATATTTGTAATTGATGGACTCGTACAAAATTTGAAGGCTATATAGCTAATATAGAACCCTAGATATTTAATATTAATATTAATTTTGTATATGAGCTAAATAATCACTTTGTATGGGAGCTGCCACGCCCACTGGTATGATCCCGCCCAATTTTCCCATGACTATTCATAATATAATCAACGTGCACGAATTTCTAAGACTCTGGCTATTATAGAACTGTAGATATATGATATTAAATATTTACTTTGTATGGGAGCTGACACGCCCACTGGTCCCATCACGCCCATTTTTCCCATGACTATTCACATTAACAAATAATCAACGTGCACAAATTTCTAAGACTATGGCTATTATAGTACTGTAGATATATGATATTAAATATTTACTTTGTATGGGAGCTGCCACTCCCACTGGTCCGATCCAGCCCATTTTTTTTTTCCTGATTATTCAAATCAGTAACATATGGGATACTGCAATGTTTCAAAACTCTTGCTATCACAATAGTCAAGATATATGATGTTATTCAATTTATGTGGGAGGGGCCACGCCCACTTGAAATATATATAGCCGAAAACCTAATTTGGACTATAACCATTCAAATGAAACCGGTTTGGGCCAAATCGGTTGGATAGTTTTAGAGTTTGTTGAGGATAAACATACAAACATTGTATTTTATATATATAGATTAGGGTGTCTTTCGTTGTATGGGCGAAAAATAAAAATGAGATTTTGACTGTCCCGTAATACTTGGCTTATTAAATGGCGATACGAAATAACCCCCAATGAAATAACACCCAAACGACAAAATGAAATAACCCCCAATGAAATAAATCCCAAAAAAATGAAATAAGTCCCAACAAAAAAAAAAAAAATGAAATAATACCCAAAAGAAATGAAATATTCCCCAAAGGTGAAAATGAAATAACACCCAAAATTTGGGGATTGTTTCGTAATGAAATAACTCCCAAAGGAAGAAATGAAATAATAATCTTTGCTTTATAAAGTTTTTGTGCGTGGCGGCCTACGGCCGCTCTTAGGGGTTTTCTCCTCCATGGGACGCGGCAGGTGGCTTCGCTGAATAAAGTTTCCCTGCGCGCGTCACACTAGGGAAGATAATGAGACGCGCGCAGGAAAACTGTATTCAGCGAAGCCACCTGCCGCGTCCTATGGAGGAGAAAACCCCTAAGATCGGCCGCAGGCCGCCACGCAGAAAAACTGAACAGTGTAACAAAAGAATCAAAAAATACAAAATAAAGGCAGTATTGCACCATTGGCTAAATTTCAATAAAGGCCTTATGTCACTTTCAAAGTGCAATAAAGCCCTTTTCGCAATAAAGGCCTTATTTCTCAAGTGGAAGTGAAATAAAGCCTTAAAGGCCTTATTTCGTAAGGCGTTATTGCACCCCACCAAAATAATTGCATATGAAATAATCTCCAAAGAATTTAAATTTTGGGCTTTATTTCATTGATGAAATAATCCCCAAAAAAAAAGAAAAAACCCCCAAACAATTTTATACAATTTTTTGGGGATTATTTTATTTTTGGCCGTTGGGGGTTATTTCATTGGGGGTTATGTCGTAGCGCCTTATTAAATACTTGAGATGTGTTTAATAAAATACTTGACAGCAAACACTAGGTTTTTGATTTTTGTTGAATAAAATTTTCAAAAATGCAAAAAAGTCACGTTGAGGTACACCCAAAATATTTATTAATTATTTTGACAGAAAGTTAGGGTAAGTTAGCGATTTTCCGGGAAAGTAATATTTTTATCGGAGTAGTTATGATTAAACCCAACACAAAAATGATTTTATATTTTTTTAATTTTGAAGAAAAAAAAATTGTATTTTTTTTTTAAATTATGCCTATTTTTCCAAGGGGCCCGATTTTCAAGGGCGATGCGGGACATCTTCCCGTTATGCTAGAACTCTAATTTTTTGCATGGTGAATTTTTGTACCCAAACAAATATTTTAATAGGGGGGCAGCCCCAAAAATCGCAAGTTGGAAAATAAGGACGACCCTAATAACCCATTATCAGAAGGTCAATATTTCCTAATGTCAGAGTTAATAACCTGTCATTACTTGGTAATTTATACTGTAATGACCTTTCATTACCATGTTTTTGCTGGGAACCTCCTCCGTTGTCGATATAGAAAATGAATAAAAGAAATCAAGTTAAATTCTAGTGCATAAACAAACAAATCATGCATAAATTAAATTTATTTGGTTTATTTGTGGGTATTTTATATTCAAATGGATTTTTGCTACTTTTAATCTATAGTATCAATGAAATTGTGGATTTTCTAAGAATTCACAATGAAAATATATTTAATATTAATACTTTAGAACAAAATCATAAAGTGTTTGGTATGTATAAATTGCAAATTTTAGTTTTATAAAAAAATAATAGAATTTGTATTTCATTTTTCTTTTACAGTTGGAATCTGGGGTTCTATTGTGGTTTATAGCGTGACCTGTTTAATTACTTCAATATTATTAATAGTGGGTTGTTTAAAGGTAAATTTGAACAAAAAAAAAAAAAAAATGTACAACAAAAGTTGTATATTCGGCCCCGTCACTGTGTTATTGTGAAATATACATCTAGAAACCAGAGTTGATTGTGGCAAACGTATTTGTTGCCAAACGAATGTTTCGGTTGCTGCGACCGAATTTTTCGATTGAAACAACAGAAATTCGGACATGACAATGGATTTTCGATTGCCTCAACAGATAACTATTAATATATTCGATAGCTACAACTGAAACATTCAATTGGCCACAAATACGGTTGGTACTACCGAGTTTTTTTTTCTAGGTGTAAAATAAAGTTTTGAGTTACAACAGAAACTGTAAGGTGAATACAAACAAAATTCACCTCTTGTATAATCTCGTAATATAATGCACAATTTTATGCGTTTTTATAAAAAAAATTGAGGTTATGTTTCAAAAAAAAAAAAATTATGACCAATATAAATTATTACAGCAACTATGGCAAACAATTTACCAGAAATTCGGCAATCAGTTTTCCCCAAAGTGGTCACCAACGCGATGCACAGAGGGTCAGAAAAGCCGTTTTTGGCCAAAAGTCGTATTTTGGAAGTAGTTTCAGTAACATTTTCTTGGCGAGCAATTGACTACTGTTCAATTGACGGAGTGCCAAAGTCAAAAAATCGATTAAAATATTACGTTATGTCGTAAAAAATTTGACCAATATTAAAATTTAAAGCCTAACAGCAGTTATGGCGAACATTTCACCTGAAATTCGAGAATCGGTGTTCCACAAAATGGACTCCATCCAGCTCGATGCAGAAAAGTCGTTTTTGGCCAAAAGTCGTTTTTTGGAATTGGTCAAAATCAATAATGCCAATGTGTTTGGTACACTCAGCAAACTTTTGCTGTACGTATTTGTAATTGTTGTAATACTGTATCTTTATTTTTAAATGAATAAACAGTCATTTGTAGAAAAAATAAAATTTTTGATTACAATTGTAGCTCATTTACAAAAACAAACCACATCAAATTACTGTATTATGATTTTACATTCATTTTATACAGTAGTTTTTTTTTACTTAAAAAAATAAAACAAATAAATATTTGTTTATTTTTATTACTTAATGGTTAATTTTTACTACAATTGCGGTTAATTTTTTGAGCAGTAAAAAAAAATGATAATGTTAGTTGAATTTACTGAAATGTAAGTCGTCCATTCTTAAAGTGAAATTTCATTTTTTTGCAACTACATTTGCAGTGTTCTTTACCTACAGAGTATTTTAAGTGTAGTTATTGAAGCGGAATTGTGCGGAATTTATAAATGGCGATTTTATGGGAATTTATAGCGAAGAACATTATTATAATATTTTATTTTTTAATAATTTGAAAAAATATATATTTTTTCAAAATATATATGGGCAACTTCAAAAATTTACGGCACCTAGACATTTTTTTTTAAGTTTTTTTTTTTGTCTGACATCAATGTCGATTTGTGTGTGTATAAGCCAATATTTGAACATGTGAAATCCGTTCGCGTTAATCATTTTTATTAAACGGCGCAAATGTTACGGCGGTTTCAAGTTAAAAATTAAAAAAAAAATATTAAAATTACAGTTTTTGTTAAAATTGAAAAATAATAACGCGTGTGGATAATAACCCTTAAGGGCTTTCTTAGCACACTAAAATATTTGTAAAAGCTTCAATACTTTTTAAAATACACTGAAACAAAAAACTAAAAAAAAATTTTTTTTGATCGTGCATGCAATAAAAATTTATTTAAAATTGTTAAACATTTTACAAAATTACGGCTAGTATAAGACATAATTTGTAATATTTTGGGAAAAAAAACTATTTGCCTATCGTTAATAATTTAAGAGATATAACCATTTAAACTTTACCACTCATGATTTTTTGATATTTTGATTTGTTACCTTTGAAAAGTTGTAAAATTATTCTTCAAATTAGAAGCTGTAACTAACGTTTTGTTAGTTAAATCTTGGGTTCCAGTGATAAATTCTAAGCCGTTTTCAATTTTTTTTAATCCGCAATTTTTGCTTTTGATGGCATTGTTTTTATTATTATTATTATTATTATTGTTATTTAAAACCGAATACCTAACTGACTTTCTTACACCAATTTGCGATTTGTTTGTTTTTATTTTTGCTTTTTATTTTTTCAGATTGGCGATATTCGCGTCTTTTATCGATTAATTTGTTTCGCTTCTCAGTTTTCTTTTTACGAATTTCACGTTGTTTAATGTATAATCTGAAACCATTTTACTAATTTTTATTCACAACTGTTCGCGCACATAAATAAAATAAACTGAATTGAAACTCAAATATTTATTCTTATAAGCATTCAGAAAAGGCTACTATGATCATAGAGTTTTTATAATAAAGCAAGTTCTTTAAGATGTCATTGCATCGGCGGTAATTTGGCGGTTTTCGCGGTAGTATGTTTTAATTGTTTTGTTGAAATTTGTTAAGGTGGCCCTCGTGAAAATTATTTAAAAATATAGTCTCACTTTCTAGGTGTTCAAAAAAAAAACGCTTTTTTTTTGCAAATATTAATATTGGACCGATAATAAAATACTTGTTGGAATTCTGGGTTACTTATTAACCCGAATTCAAAAATAATTCTTTTAAATTTTCAAAATCAAATATTTCATACAAGGATGCTTTTTGAGGTTAGAAACATTTTGTTTCCTCCATAAAATTTTACATCCTTAAAATTTTTTGGTGCGTTTTCGATTTTAGTATCAAGCTCAGTAAAGTCTTCCATTCGATGTACGTTTGAGCGGAATTGATACAGCGCTTTAGTTGTCACAAAGCGAAATGCGTTTGGAAAAAACTGCCGCTGCACGCGCCAGGATTGAAAAAAATTATTTTTTTTTTGCACTTTATCAGTTTAGTGCGTCGCGAAGAATCTATTTAGATACCTAAACATGTTCCCATGCCATGTTTTGATATAGAAAAAAGCTTAAAAAAAATAGTTTTTTTGCAAAAATTTTCAAAAGTTCATAAAATTTTTGCGTTTAAAAATTTTAAAGTGCGTTTTCGCCTCAGAGGTGCACTTTACGAAGTTACTCCCATCACGCAATACACTAGCCAACTAAAAAGACAATTCAGATTGTCAGACGCAAAAAAGATACATTTTGAAAAAATTTACGTTAATTTCTTTTAAGTTTGTGATGTCCGTGATACGTTATTGGTGCGCTGACACCAACTTGATATACCTCTAACTTTATAAAATTACGCCGTTTTTATAATTCTGCGCTTAAAACTCATTTTTATTAAACGGCGCAAAAACCCTATTTAAAATCTTCAAAAAGTTCAAAATTCGGAAAATTTTGGTTTCACTTGTAAACCACCATGCAACTTTTCACCCAGCAGCGATATCAAAAAATTTTTTTTTGTGGATATATCCTCCAAGTCTAGTGACTATATTTTGTATTGGTTTGGATCTGAAAGCTAAAAACTATTACAGAGAAAACGGAATGAATGAAAAAACTCTTGCAAGTTTCAAGTCGTTTTTTTAATTTTTCGAATTTTAGATGATCACCAATTCTTAAGGTGAAGACTTTTCAATGTAAAACTTTGCACGTCATATCCTTCAAGTATAGGCATCCAAACCCTATACAACGTTTTTTTTTTCAATTCATAAAACTTAACGAAATAAGAGCCATTGTATGTCGGTTTCAGCAGGTGCTCAAAAGTTTGAAATAGCCCATATATATATTTTTTTTCAAAAGGTTCATGAACAAGCTCGACAGTTCAAAATTGTATAATGATATACATACATATATTTAAGGTCGTGAAGTAAATTAGACAACTAAATGGCGGGTTATATATGGCGACTAAAATTTTTATCTGATTCAGATTCATTGTAATTCCTAAATACAATTTTTTGACCATATTCCGAAATTTTTGAAAAATTTCATTTCCATATTTACTAGATACGATGTCTCTTTGAATGTTCGCGAAATGTTAATATTAAAATTCTACTCAATTGTTTTAAGAATCTTTGAAACCAAATCTGTGGAAAAATTCTTAAACTGAACGTGTTGTGTACTTCAGGCTAAATAGCGACTTTGGGTGAGGTATCTGGTCCGCCATTTTGAATATTTAAATTCTAAATACAGAATCGAATTAAATATTCTTATATATTCCTGAAAGCAAATTTTAGGAAAATTGATGCACTTTTGAAAAATTTTTGCCGCCATTTTGAAATTTTAATTTTTGTGTTAATTTTTAAAATCAATCACCCCCAAAACCTCTTGGTGCACTATTTCAGCTAAATAAATACAAAATACAATTGCAGGATCATAATTAGCTACCGTAAATCCAAGTTAAGACCAAGTTTCTTTTTGATTGGATGAACAATTCCGTTTTTAGCCACCTTAACGTATCCGAAATTTGGAAATGTTAGTTTTTGGTACAATTTTTGAAATTACTAACCGCCAAAATAATTAAATGCAAAATTTCAACCAGATATGACTATGGAAAAGACCGTTTAACAAAAAGAACATGTTGTAAATATTTTTGGCTGATTTATTTCGTCCGCCATTTTGAATTTTTAAAATCTACACAGTAAACAAATCGTTGCCAAGTAATTGGGAGCATTTCAACTAATAAATTTTTTTCACGTAAATTATTCAAACAATAAGTCGAAACTAGGAAAAACTTGGTGAAATGCTACATACATGGGACTAATTAATTTTATGGACTAATTAATTGATGATTTCATTAAAATTTCATTGATATCAATTGTAATGAAATTATTTTCATTAGCATTTGTTTAATTAATGATAATGATAATGAATTTCATTTATAGTAATTAAATGTGCTAAAGTCCCATTGATTTGATTTCATTGATTAATGGCAATAATTTTAAATTTCATTACCATTAGTAATGCATCAATTAAAGGAAACAAATTACAATTGACAGATAAGATTTTCGAAAAACTAATAATGAATATCGATGAAATCTGAGCTTAACAGGAGCTTTAAGTAACGCTAATAATACAAATAGGATATGTCTGGGAAATATTCCGAGAGATTAATTTTTTATGAAACAACCACAGCCTACATATTTGTTTACCCAAATAAAAAAGTGACAATACCAATTTTAATCACTCTGATAACAAAATGGAACATTGATCTAAACTGGAACGATATGGAATGAACCGGGGAACGAATAGAATCGGAACACTTAATGCACTTGAATTATCGGAACGTTTTGCGATATTTCGCTTAGTTTTCGATATACTAGCCATTTTAAAAAATGACGATGAATGAAAATGCCCAGTATCTCCAAAACTAATCGAGATAGGGCAAAACGGACAAAATTTACTTTTTTGTCGCCATATTGGATCCGCCATATTGAATTTTTTAATTTTTTAGTTCATTTATAAAATCACCCTCCCCCATGTGCATAATTTTAGCTATCTAAGGCAAAAAAAAAATGAGCCCCGGAACTTCTCGGTCCACAATTTCAGGCAGCTGTGGCTACGGAAACGACTTTTGGCCAAAAAACCTCATGTTCTGAGATATTTCGCTTAGTGTTCGAGATACTAGCCATTTTAAAAAATGGCGATTTTTTAAAATACCCAGTATCTTCACAACTAGTCGAGATAGGGCAAAACGGACAAAAAATTTTTTAGTGAACTAATGCAAATGAAAATTCAATGTTAATGAAAAAATCCCAAGTATGAAATGCTACTACAAATTTTTAATTACTTGGCAACGATTTTTTTATGTGTAATTGCAATATCAGAATCAGTTACCCTAAAATCAACACAAAATAATGTTTCTGTTATGATCTTACTTTTCTCTCGCCATATTAGATCCGCCATATTGAATTTTTAATTTTTGAGTTCATTTTTAAAATCACCCTCCCCCAAATCCAAGTGGTGCACAATATTAGCTATATAAGGCGAAAAAATGAGCCTCGGATCTTCTCGGTACACAATTTCAGGCAGCTTTGGCTACGGATACGACTTTTGGCCAAAAACCTCATGTTCTGGCCTTTTGTGCGATGAACATTTCCTTATCGTCTCAGATTTTTCAATGTAATTTGTGACTATTGTTAGTTTCTCGGAAAGATAGTGAAGGCAATATTAACCTTGACCTTAACAAAAATACAAATCTCTAATATTTTGTCTCTGTTTCACTAAATTCTTATTTTTTTTTGTTTTCTTTCACAGAATCGTTATCAGCTTTTAACTCCTTGGCTTATCAACATTTTTTTGTTCTTATTATTTATTGCATTATATTTATTACTATTAATATGTCATACCTTTTTAGGTATACTCCCGAAGTTAACATTTAATAATGTCCTTATGCAATTAATAATTTCAAGTTGGTCTTTAGCTATAGTAATACCAATTTATAATCAAATTTATGATCTTTATAAACTTATGTTAGCGGAATCTAAAAATCATAAAACTTTGGCAATAATAACTATATCAGCAGATTGTTTTATTAAAGATATTAATTAATAAACAATTAATAATTTAATTTTTTAGTAATTTTATTTTTTTTTGTAATATTTTACTGTTAAAAATAATGGCAGAGTATGGCAAAAATAAAAATATTTTTTTGTGAAAAATATGTCGCGTGTCAGCTTCAATGTTTCGTTATTAAAAACTTTTAAAATTTGAAAAACTTTAAATTTTGAAAATTTCATTACAGATTTCCCAGCAAACACATATCTTACCAAATAATGCATCTAGTAATCTAAACTCGAAGGTTTGAATGTATTACCCTTACCATTATAATGCTAACTTTTTTATATGAAATGTCCCATAAGTAATGAGTTATGCATTCCATGCAGCCTTACGTAGATATGAATTACAATGGGTGAATAATAAGCCATTACCAGAAGGGTGATAAATAATGGGTCTAAATACAGATTTTCAAAAAAAAAATTACGAATTTAAAAAAATATTATTAATTGTTTTAAAATATGGTCGAGCCGGGAATCGATCCCGCGACGTCAGATTAACAGCCGTATACTCTTCTTAAGCCACCGAAGCATATAACATTTGATATTTTAAAACATAAATGAATTTATATTCTAAAGGGTGTCCAAAGAAGAACGCAATTTTTAAATCTGGCAACATTCGAAGTGTCATTGTTTGACATTTGAACAATTGTTATTGTTTGCTAGTAGAAGGTACGAGGTTAGTAAAAATGGAGCGCTACACGAATGAACAACGCATTCTCATTGTGAAATTGTTTTACCAAAATGGTGAAAGTTTTGCGGCTACAGTTCGCAAATTGCGATCAATTTGGGGTCACAATAATGCTCCAAAAGAGTCAACTGTAAAGAGATTAATGGATAAATTTGCCGAAACTGGGTCTGTTAGTGATGTAAAGACAACAACGCGCCACGTGTCACTGTGTGGTGTGGTTTTTGGGCTGGAGGAATCATTGGACCTTTTTTTATGAAAATGAGGCAGGTCAAGCGCAATTAGTCAATGGTGTTCGGTATCGTGAAATGATAACCAGTTTTTTCTTGCCTAGAATTGAAGAAATGAATGTGGAGGGCATGTGGTTCCAACAAGACGGCGCCACATGTCATACAGCCAGAGAAACAATTCAATTGCTGCATCAGTCATTGCCCGGTCGTGTTATTTCGCGTTTTGGAGATCAGAATTGGCCGCCTAGATCGTGCGATTTAACACCACTAGATTTTTTTCTTTGGGGTTTTTTGAAGTCGATGGTTTACGCGAATAAGCCGACGACGACTCAAGCCTTAAAAGAGGAAATTGGACGCTGCATTAATGAAATACCGCAGCATTCATGCAAAACGGTCATTGAAAATTTTATTAAAAGATCGCGTGCATGCCAGCAAAGATCGCGTGCATGCCAGCAAAGCCGCGAAATAATAGTATTTCGATCTGGATTTCGAAACCATTAAAAACAAATTACCCGAAGTTAATATCTCTGGAAACAAAACAAATATGAAACTTTAAACTGAGGAAAAATCAACAAAAGTTATAACTTTACAAAAACATAGAAAAAGATTATTTTTGATTACCCTGTTCACACGAAATGGGGAAATTTTTGCCCTGATTTTTTGGCTGCCTAGGTTCTAAGGTGTTTTCTTTCGAAATAGATAATTTGTTTTAAAATCGGTTGCAAAAAAAAAATGATTTTTGCCGCCTTCTCTTAAAATGTACCAGTGTGCGAAGGTTTAAAAAAGTCAAGTACTGGCAAACTACAGATATTTTTCAAAACCATTATTTTGCCAATGCTACCCAAAATAGTGCTTTGCCAATACCTACTGTTTTTACTGCATTTACATTATTTAAATATTTGTTTTAAGATTTTACATATTTTGCCGGTGTTTTTGAAACAGAACTTTGAAGGCCCATTCACAATGGCAGAGTGTAAAGTACTCTGAAGTCGAATGTACTTAAATAGTGATGTAACTCACAACTTTTTTTGTTTTTTTTTTTATTACACGTTTTAAAAGAAAATATTTGTGGATATTTGACCCATGTAAGCATGTTTTAACCGGGTTTTTAAAATTATAGAATTTTTTATTTTTATTTATAATTTCTAAAAATATTTCACTAACACTTTTTTAAACAAATGAATTTTAAAAAATATTGCCAAAAGTCCCTTAAACATTTGCCTTGTTTCGCCACAACTTCGTTGATTTGAGTATTTTTTTCTAAAATTTGTAACATTTACTCCATTTCCATTTTAGGCTGGTTAAGCAATTCATTTTTAGGCTGGTTAAGCAATTCATTTCGGGGGCCCTCAATATTCATCAGCCGTATATCCTTGTATAGTAAATAAACCGGACAGTACAACAGGAAATTTATGCCTAAAAAAATATAAAATTTAATTATACATATAAATATATTGTCCATTCCATGACAGATCGCTCATATGACAGATCGCTCTAATTTAAATACTTTTATATTTCGTACATGTGTTCTTTATGATGTCTTTTAGTTACTGCCCTATTAAATTCCTATTAATTGTTTAAACTTGTGTTTTACTGCAATAATAGAAAAAAATTAGTAAAGATTTTTTGCTAAAACTACTAAAACTTCAAAATGACGTTGCAGGAAAATCAGCTGAAATTAGCAGATTTCTTTTTTTAATTTGCTAAATACTTATAAGATAAGAATAGCAAAAATAAATCTGTTAAATTAAAAAAAATTTTAAAAAGGTTGAGGTTAAGAAGAAGAATAAACGTTTTTCACTAAAAATTATAAACACTATTAATTTTCAAATCAGACTAGACTAGTTTTCTGCCTTTCTTTATGAACAGGCGTCATCAGTTATTTTTCATTTTTAAATTGTATTATTATTTGTGTCTTATAATTGTCAGATTGTCTCTATATGGTAAATTTTTTCAACAACCTGCGGCTGTAAGAATCAAACCTGCGCTCTTCTTACATTACAAACGTAACAATACCAAGTCATTAGCGTTTAGCGATCACACCCAAGTATGTCCTCAAATGTAATGCAGCTAAATTGCAGGTTTTCTTTTCTATTAGATTGTCTTTTATTGTATATTATACCCAGAAGTGACCAACACTAACAAACATAAATATTCTATTTTTAGATTTTTTGTTTATTTTTCTAAACTCCTCCGTCTCTATTTCACAACGTTACCAGAAAAAATTTTGTTATACAGGGTGTCCGCCGGGAAGGTATACTACTTTGTTTCTTTATAATTTTTGATTAAATGAAAGAAAATGGATCTTATATTGATAAATGTTTTATTTAATTTCGGCAATTATGTATGGAATACAATATCAGATAAATGTCCGCCTCTGTTAGCCTCACAAATGCGAGCCCTTTTGAGCACATTTTTCATTACATTTTCACACATTTCACGCGGTATTTCATTAATTTCATTACGAATATTTTGTTGGAGTTGCTCAAGCGTTTCTGGTTTGTTTGCATAAACCTTGTTTTTCAGATATCCCCACAAAACGAAGTCCGGAGCAGTCAAATCAGGCGACCGTGGAGGCCAATCAACATCACCATTTCGTGAAATAACTTGTTGTGGAAAGAGGTCTCACAGTAATACCATTGTAATCCTGGCTTTATGCGATGTGGCACCGTCTTGTTGATACCACTGAATCTTAAATGGAAACAAACGCAAATCCTTGTGCAAAATTTTGGCCAAAGTTGTTCTTTGAAGACCAAGCTAGTGAGCACGGCGTCGAATTGAGGTTGATGGATTGTTTTGAACAGCAGCAGTAATGTTTTCAGCCGATCTTGCAGTGCCTTGTGGTCCATGCTTGGGCCTATCACTTACAGACCCTCTTTCTTCGAAATCATTCACTACACGATAAATAGTGCGTTTTGTTGGCCCGTTGTTCCTACCAAAAATTTCACGTAACTTTCTCATCGCCACAGTAATCGATGATTGATTTTGATAAAATGTTTTAACGATTAAAACTTGTTGGTTTATCGAATATTTTTCCATAATAAATTTGCCACGTGTCTACTTCACGACTGTCAAATATGAACTGTCAAGACTAATATTTACCAAAATGGCGGCAAACCAAAGTAGTATACCTTCCCGGCGGACACCCTGTATTTAAGTTTTAGTTAATTCAAAGTTACAAATTAACTTCAAAGTACAAAATAAGTAAATATTAGTAGACAAAAAAAACCCCAAACAAAGTTAAATATTCAAAAAATAATTTTTGTTTGACTAAAAACCAACAATTCTAAATCATCAGCTTAAAATTTTTTAGCAAATATTTCTGTTGATTTTATCAGACTATACTGTTCAACCATATTTGAGGTAAATATAACAAACGTTTTGTAGATATTACGGTTTTTTGTATACAAATATTCAGCAAAAGTTGATTTTTGCAGAGTAAATTTGCTATTTTCAATTAACTAAAATTCAACTCGAATAAAACTAAAATTTTGTAAATTTAACAATTTCATTAAAGCTGTTCTTATCTTATCAATCCCCTAATTTTGTCAAGTTCCTAATAATCTTAAAAAAGTTAAGGGAATGTTCCCCAATATGGCATTACACTAACTATTTTTTAGACCTGCAGAGCGTTAAGCCACTTGTAGTAAAACGTGTCTGCAAATATTAGTAAAGTGCAAAAATAGAGAAAAAAATAAGTAAACCATACTAAAATTTAGTAGGTAATATTTTATTTAACACTTAAAGGAAATCGATTTGCTAAAATCAGATAATTTTTTAATAACAATTAGTATTTTTTTTTGTCATTTTAGCAACTCGAGTTAAAAAAATTTTAAAAGCATGTTGCAAATAGAGAATTGGAAAAGTTTTTACAAAAAATTATTTTGTACTAAAAACAAGTACACACAAAAAAATAGTTCAGAAAAATAATCAATAAACCCGTTTATTGAAAACAAAAATTAAATTCAATAAACCTTCGTATTTGATTCAACAAATATGTTTATCAATTATGTGACTCTTAAAAATAAAATTCAACAAACTGTATTTGATAAATAAATTGTTGAATATTTTTGCGTTTTCAATAAACAAAGTATTTGAATCAAAGTAAAACCTATGTTTTTTTTTATCTTGTGCCGTTATTTTGATTTTTTTCATTTTACTTTTATTTAAGCAGTATGATGCAATTTAAGTCAGTGATGGTATTTGTCATTTTGTGTTTCGTGCCAAAATTGCAAAAAAAAGTGCCAAAACCATTGCAATTGTTCCAATTACTCGGTGTTACAAAATTAAATTAATTCCACGTTTAAAAAGACCTTGTGTAGGTTGTACCTCTGGCTAGGCATTCTTTAGGTCGATCGACGGTTATCGTCAACTTTTCGAAGTTAAATTACGCCCATATTACATACAATCATAGGAAAAAGTGTGTAGAAAAATTAGTTAAACTAACTAAAAATTAATGAGTTTTTTCTGCAAGGGCATTTTTAAATAATTTATAGTAGTTTTTTCTGCTATTTGTACAGACATTTTTCTAGCAATGTAAAAATTATAGATAATGTTAACAATTTTGGTTAAAAGCATCCATTTTCCAACATATAGTTTAACATTTCCAAAAGCTTCATCGTCAAAACGATACCATTTTAGGATCTCATTTTTTTTAAAATATAATTTTTTTTCAACTGTAGTGGCTTTTTAATGTAGTAGCATTTCTTTAAAAAAAATATTTAGTTTTCTAAATTTGTTTTGAAAGTTCCTTTAATTTTGAGTCAAACTGAGTTTATATTTGTTGAAATAGATATTTCTGTCAAAGATATAACTTAAAAAAAAAAAACACAAAATTCATTTAACAGAACATCGAATTACAACTGAAGTACTGAAAATTTTAAAAACTAAACATATTGAAATGCTTTTTCTTGGCCTCGCTGTTGGAGATCTAGCAATTTTTGAAAAAAATTTTGAAATATGGAAAGCAGCAAATGTTCCTATAATAACACCAACCGTTTCTGAAATCCCATCAAATGTTCCTATAATTACATCCCCACCACAAATTGCTACAAAACAAAAGATGTTCTCCGTTATGACGATGCTTAAAGAGGTCACACAACGGAAAAGTTATTCTTAAGTACTACGAAGATAAAAAAAAACTACATGAAGAGCAACGACAAGTACTTATTAAAACCATTGCGTCATATGTAGAAGCTCACGGTATCTCAAGTTCTGTCGCAGATTGTTCGGAAATGGAAAAGGAAATTTGTTCCATTTTTCCAACTGAAGAATTGGTAAATGTGTTTTATAATATTTCCCTATAAAGATATATTTTTCACACAGAATCTATTTTATATTAGGAGTACTATAGTACAGGAAAAAGAGGAAAATTGTTTCCAAAATATATAATTTAAGACGGCAGTCTAAGAGTATTTTTGATTCAAAGGAAAAAGTAGTACCACAAAATTGTAAAGAATTCGGTAAGTTTAGAAAATTCTTCAATTGTAGATTTATTTTAATGTTTTTTTTTAGTTGCAGAGACGGACGCAGCCATTGCCCTTGAAAATCTTCGAAACGAAAATGTGTCTGCGGACGAATTTGATATATATTGGAGAAAGTGTTCTCAATATAGATTTCAACAAATAGAGAATTCCAAGTCCACAGCAGAAATTTTGAAGGAATGGCCAGAATATTTAAAACCGTCAGGATTTCAATTGGTAAGTTTAACAAAAAAAAAACATTTGTTAACTCAGCAAACTTAGTACCCTAAATATTAACAAAATATTTTTTAAAAATTAAAAAAAAATATTTTGAGATAGATAAATTGGATAGATCAATAGTTTTTGTTAAATACATAATGTGTATAAATTGAAACCGTTTAAAAAACGCGAAAATCATAACTTGGCTCACATTTGACCTTACTTTTTAACACCTAAACATATCCAAGTTTCCTTAACCTCTTTACTGTTTGCGACGCATTTTTACGTCAGGCTTTCAATTTCTTTTATCGAACTTAACACTAAATTTACACCAAAGTTAAAAGGAGTTCAATTTCTTTCTACTACACTTCTTATAGAAAAAATTATGCTCTTTAATTTGAGATATTACATATTAAATTTCTACCCTTTATTCAAAAGTTATTTTAGGTTTTGTGAGGATGATTTTAGGATGATTTAGGTTTTCTCCTAAAAAACTATTAAAACGTAGGGGGATTTAAATGATATGCACCTTGATTTAAAGTCAATTAAATGCTCTATTAGATTCTTGAACAATATATTTTTTAAATATTTTTTTTCGTCTCCTATGATCAATTTATTTTTTAAAAAAATACATAAAACGAATTTTCAAAATCGGTTAAGAATTGTGGTTATTTTAGGAGTTGTTATATTAGGAGAAAAGTAATTAAATTATTAAAAAACTTTACGATACGATCTGTCCGATTTTCATAAAAAGTAGTATATATCTCACAAATTATTTTATAAATATATCATTATGTTTTTAAAAACACACATTCAAATTTGTTTATTATTTATTACAGATTGAAATCGATTTTGCCCTTAAATATGTAGATGCTAAAGAATTAAAATCGAAATGGTCATTTTATGAACAAAAGTTGATACTCATACTTAAAACCAAAATAACTAACGCTTTTGCATCCAAGCAACTCCAAGATTTAAAAGTTTGTGATGAAGGTAAACCTCTTATTTTTACGTCAAGGAACTTATCCATAAAAAGCTATGACTTTTTATGGATAACTTCATAAACATTTATTTTTATGTAATTTTTAATTAAAAAAGTGTTTTTTTTCCATTTTAGAAACAAAAATCTTTGGTATTTTTTGGAACCTACACAATTTATTTCCTCCTCAACAAAAAACTGTTATGGATGATAAGGGCGAAAATTAAAAAAAAAATTTTCGGTGTTGGACTCTCAGGAGTCTTTTGCAATAATTGCTAGCAGCGAAAAGGAACTAGAAATTAAATTAGACCTCCTAAAGCTACAGATGGTGAACATTCAGCCAAGATTACTAATTTTAGGTACTTTAACTGAAGTAAAACAAATTTTTATTTATTTTGATGGTGTAAAATATATCATGCTGAAAATATTGACAGCTGTAGATTTATTGTTTAAATGTTTTTTTGTATTTAATCTTAAATTTCCGAAGGAATCTGAAATATTTTATATATTTTTACAAACTTTTTTTTACGAAATTTCATCTGAAAAATCGTACAGCAAAATATGTACGGTTCGAAATGAAATTTTAAATTTAGAATAAAGTATCAAATTAATTGAGAATTAAAAATCTAATATAACAATATATTAGATTTTGGACTTGAGGTAGAAAAATATTCTAAATAAATATATGAAAATACAAAAAGTCCGAAAAAAACTATTTTTATAATTTTTAAATAAAAATTAAAACACATTTCATTTTATGTAAAACTTTAAAATATTGTTAAAGGTTTTCATATACTACAAATCTTCTAGCTCTTTAAAAATATGTTATTTTATGTTATTTTATAATTACATTTGTAATTTTTTTGCAAAATAAAATGAATTTAAAACCAATAACTTTTTTATTAAAATTTCCAAAAATTCAATAAAACATTTTATTGAATTGACAATTTGTTTATTTGATTATTTAAAAATTTTCAATAAACTTTTTTATCAAATCAATAACTTTTTTTATCAAAAATAAAATTTAAATCAACAACTTTCTTTATCAAAAATAAAATTTAAATCAACAACTTTTTTTATTGAATATGTGAATTTAGTTTATCAAATATAAAATTTAAATCAACAACTTTGTTTATTGAATATGTGAATTTCGTTGTTGAATAAAAAACAAAATATTTTCAACAAATCACTTCCAATTTTCTTTATTGAATATGTGAAAATCGTTGTTGTAGCAAAATCAACAACTTTCTTTATTGAATATGTGAATTTCGTATTCAAATATGAAAATCATTTTTTTGTGTGTACAAAAACTGGAAATTTAGTTGGTAGCGTGCTGGCTTATCAGTGCGGGAGTCGTGGGTTCGATTCCCACCAGAGGCACTGGCCTGTTTTCGCTACAACGCACCGAAGGCCATAGTAGCTAGTGCTCGGTAAGGGTAATAGTATATAATTTGTAATTATATGAATATTATTTAAAAAAAAACAAGTGGAAGCATTAAAGTCCGATGTGCCGAATTTGGTATTAAAAAAGATTAAATTCGGCTGTGACGAATTTTTGGATACCCTCCATCTCGGTGTTTTCATAAACCAGGGAAAGTGCAAACAATATTAATATCTATATTCTTTGTAAAAATAACAAAAATAATGTTGTTTTTATAAGTAAAACAAAATATGACTGATTGATTAATGTCTTTGGGATGTTTCAGAAGAAAAAAATGTTTAATTAAAGTTTACTAAAATGAATCTGAAATTCTGCAGTGGGTATTCAAAGATTACCTAAAGAAGAACGTGTAGTGAAAAATATATATATTTGTATAGTTCCTTATGATGTTAAAAAAACTGTTGTAAAATTCGCCTGTTGTTTGTCTCTTTGCCTATATAATAATGAAAGAAAGTTACTAAAATATATTTTTGGATCGTTAGAAGAGATGCAATGAATACAAACGCATAAAAACAGTTTCGAATAATCAGAATTTTAGATAAATTTAAGGGAACAAAAATACACTTGCGGAGACATACATAATGAAATAATTATGAAATGCCAGTTTACATTACAACACATGTGTTTATACTATACATCACATAAGTAAAACGGAAAGTGTTATGAAACTACGTTTGTCAAAATTATAAAAGAAAATCTTTCGAGTGTTTAGAGTGTTTTCGAGACACAAAAAATTAAAGAAACTGGTATTTCAAATTATTGTTTTTCAGCTCAGTTGCTTGTGCAATTCTCGTTTACGACTCCTAGAATAAGAACCCTAAGAATTTTCCCAAAATTCGATTGGTTTTTACACATCAATACTTTAATGTAGATTATTTTTGTATGTATCAAATAAAAATTAGGGCTTTTAAGGAAAACAAATGCATATAATCAAAAGATTTTAAGATGAAGTATGCACCTTATATGTCTTAAATAAAAAAGTTCTGAAAGTGAATGTCCTTTAAATTGAATGGGGTTTTTAATAAATGTAATTAGAATGTAAGAGTTTCCTTGCAAATTTATTAAAGGTTGAGAATGAAAATAAGTAAAAATAGTGTACGAAAAAAAGTTATGAATTTACATTGTTGGATTCGGGGATTTTGTTCCT
The DNA here is from genome assembly GCA_021234595.1 of Delia radicum. Taxonomy (NCBI): domain Eukaryota; kingdom Metazoa; phylum Arthropoda; class Insecta; order Diptera; family Anthomyiidae; genus Delia; species Delia radicum. The sequence continues at coordinate 178,051,659 of CM037855.1, read as the reverse complement.
GGATATTTTTTTTAACCTGATAACGATTAATATGTCTGGCAACTCCGGTTAATGCAGTCAAATAAATAAAGAATTTTAACTAAACTATTTTGTTCTACCTTTTTTCTTATTGGTGATTTTTTGATTTGTTGGGGTTAACAAAAAAAGGTATATGGCAAGCCTGGTATATGGAAAACAAAAGCATACTTTATAAATTAGCTCAACAATTTTTCGAGGGCTTCTCGCATTTGCACTTATAACCAGTGTTGCCAGGTTTGCAAAGCATAAAAACGACAAACTTTCTAGAAAAAATCGTCAAAATCGTCATCATATTTTGAAAAATCGTCAAAATAAAATATATTTGTTAGAAGAGGGATAAAGTTTTAATAAAAAATAAAATACAATAATGTTATTCACATTTCAAATGTTAACGTGTTATCGTTGTAATATAACACGATTTTTGACACTTCTCTTTGGTTTAAACTTCGAAAATCATTATATTTTACAACGATATTCATATTTATAAAATGTTGAAACAGTGTGCCCCAGTAGGCTAGTTGGTAGCGTGCTGGCTTATCAGTGCGGGGGTCGTGGGTTCGATTCCCACCAGAGGCACTGATCTGTTTTCGCTACAACGCGCCGAAGGCCATAGTAGCTAGTGCTCGGTTAGGGTAATAGTATATAACTTGTAATTATATGATTATTAATTAATAAAATAACAAAAATATAATGTTGAAAGATCAAATAAATACAACTTTAAATCAAACTAATTTTACCACTTGACCTGTTAAACACTTATATCTGCATAATTCTGTGAACAACATTTCAGCGGTACAACTTTTTAAATATTAAATTCTTTTACAAAATTTGGAAATTCTTTAACAATAAGTCTGTTCGATTACTTTTCCTGTAAAGTTCAGTAAAAACTACTCAGTAACAAAATTACAAATAGTAAGACAAATTTACAAAAAAGTAAACGAACAGAAAATTTGTAGGAATTATTAAATTAGATAAAATAGCTTGTTTTAAATATTAAAAAAAAATCAACTGGTCATTATGGAAAAGGAAAAAGTTAATTGAAATTATCGACCAAAAATAATTTAAATGTATTTTAACTTCTTCCATAGTTAATTATTTAATCATTTTCACTTTCAATCCATAAACAATTAAAATTTAATTTAATTTTTGTTTACTAAAAATACAAGCATATTTTTTTATTTTTTAGTCATATGTTTTTTTCATCTTACAAATTCTTTCTGGCAAAAATGTATCCAGTAAAAACTTGTAAGTTCTTTGGCATCAAACTGTCACTTTACTCTCTCTTTTTACCAGTTTTTACTGCGTATTTGTCTAAACGAACAAAAAAACTTGTACAAATTTTTGTGTTATCGAACAAACTTAATGTTATATTTTTAATTATTAAATTTTGGCACTTTATTTATATTATTAGGCCTGTTTTTTAAGCACCGGATTTATTTTTGGATTTATTTTGTTTCATTTAAAGTTGTATATATATCATCTTTCAACATGAAATATATTCGGGCTAGAGATCTGTTTGTTTCGCAAAAAAAGTCCATGCCGTGTGTTTTAACATGAACATTTTTTTATTTTTATTTAAATCTAACACCAATTAAATTTTTTAAAAATTTAAAAAAATGTTCGAAACATATAAACACAGAAACTAAATTAAGCTAAACCCGTAATGAATTTATAAAAAAATAAATGCGGTTTGGATTAAGTTTTATTCAATTCTAGGATTTGCATTTTTGCAAAATTGTATTTCACATCATATTAACATATAAAAGCTAGCTATCGATCAAAAAACAATGTTTTTGCTTTCAATTTTTAACGAAATAATATAAATTTAATAATCGAGCCGGCGATTTTATGAGAATGATAAATAAGTAGATCTTGCTGACATATTAAATTATTGTCAAAAAATCGTCATTTTGGAAGCAAAAGTGGTCAAATAGTCAAATAGTCATTTAGTTATTTTGGGTATTAAATATCATCAAAATGACGACAAATCGTCAAACCTGGCAACTCTGCATGCGATTGCTACTAATTCATACGTACATACATATATATATATATTCCCGTCGTTCCTATAAGGAGCATAGGGCCGTACATACATACTGTATTACAAAACAAAACAAAAAAACAACAACAATATTTTGTGGGTTTTTTTTTGTTTTTAAGTGTTGATCATGACCATGGATGGTAACCGATTCTATGTGGTTATTGGTCGTAGTAACGCTATTTTCTTTTATTTCGGTAACGGTATTTTAGGGGAAACTATACTTCAGTTATTTCGGTAACGGGATTTTAGCGTTAACGGTATTTTAGCGTTAACGGTATTTTATTTATTTCGCTAACGGTATTTTAGCGGTAACGATATTTTAGATATTTCGGTAACTTTATTTTAGGGAAAAAGATTTTTCAATTATTTTGCTAACGGCATTTTAAGGATAACGTTATTTTAATTATTCAGGTAATGTTAATGCACACCACAATTTTTAACCGCATTATGCCCGAGTTTAAATGACTGTCTAGTTTATGATCACACTTTGGGAAAATATATCTATTTACAGAAGTTTTTTTGTTCAGATCTTGTTAGATTATTTCGGTAACGGTATTTTAAGGTAACGGTATTTTACGGATAACGGTATTTCAAGAATATCGGTAACGGTATTTAAGCGATAACGATAGTCAGTTGAAAGGTGTTAGAATCGGGGACGGTAATTCAGCGATATTGACAGCCAGCCCTGCTTGCGTATATTCTTGTGTATAAGCATTGAATGTACGTATGTATGTATGTATGATGAAATAAAAAAAAAAAAATTTTAGAGGTCTTCCCACATTTTCACTCATAACTTTTGAACGCGTTAACCGATTTTGATCATTTTCACTAGAAAACTGCTCATGATATCAACAAACAATTTGACTGAAAATTAGCAGTACCTCTTCTGTATTGGAGGAGTATTTTGTGTTTCCACAGACAGACGGACGGACAGACGGACAGACGGACAGACGGACATGGCTATATCGACTTCTCTATCCATGCTGATCAAGAATATATATAGTTTATGGGGTCCCAGAATTTTTTTAAAAGAATTACAAACATTTGACAAAGTGAATATACCCTCCTGCACTATGGGATGGAGGGTGTAAAAAACAAAAAACGTTTTACTAATTTTTCTACGAACTTTTTTAATTGAGTGTATATTGATTTTGATAAGAAAATGTTAATTAAATTTGCCTTATGGGTATAACAAAATGCACTTACCGATAAGAATTAAAATAATTATTCCTGCTTTTACTGTAAAGTATCCACTAAAGTAAGATGTGCCATAAATTATTTCAGAAATAATAATAATGAATGAAAATATCAGCCATGGTGTCATCAATTTATGGCGTTTCTGTAATTGATGAACATTTTGATTAATATTTGTTTAATTAAAACATAATTTAAAATTTACCTTAGCAATGCCGATAATCATAAGAACAGAGAATACAATCATTACTACACTCGTTATTAAACTGCCAATTGCTACAAGAAAAACTAGAAAATTTATATTGATTAATAACAAAATGTTTTTCTTTGTGTAAAGCAGAAACTTTCAACTTTTTTTTATATTAAACACTTTTGCGCCAATTACATTTTCTATCGAGATATAATTTTAAAAGCGACACAAATGTTTTAGTAAATAAAAAAAAAGTTAAATATGGTTTATATGGCCTTCTTCAAAAATGTCGTTTCTTGGTGATAAGTTGTATGATGGCTTACAAGTGAAACCAAAATTTTCCGATATTTTTCACCCTTTCACTACCGACGTTTTGTTTGTATATATATTTGTATATTGACTTTATATTGTTATTAGGGTCCTAAAATTAAAAAGAAAAATGTTGACAATGGGTACTAAAATCTAATTTTTGAAACTTCTCAGCCCATTTTTAACACTTAAACATTCGAATAACCAAAAATTTTTGGTTTCATTTTGTTTTGGTCATTAAATGAATGTTCGTGCCAAATTACGAGATTCTAGTTTTGCTAGTTTAGGAGATACACCAAACGGCCCTTTTTCGCAGATAAAGGCTAATTAAAAAATTGGTAGTTTGTTAACAAAATTCGCGACTATCTGGAACTCATATACAGTTTGTGCATATAATTATTGTTTTTCTCAATGACCAATAATCCTAATGAACATATTTAAACAAAACTATAAAGTTTTATTTCATTATCATATTTTTTATATATATATATTTTTTTTTAATGCGAACGCTGTAGAGTACACAAAGCGTTAATGGAATTGAATTTTGAGAACAGAATTCAAAAAATGGTGTAATCCTTTATAGTTTGAGGTATACCAATTTGATGTCAGCGCACCAATAGCGGGGGCACTAATATCACAAACTTATAAAGAAAAAGCGTAAATTTTTTAAAAATGTAAGTTTTTTTGAACTGAGTTACTTCGTAAACAGCTCCTATGAGCCAAAAACGCATTTTTTTTTTTTTTTTTTTTTTTTTTAAAGAGAGGCAACACTCAGGAAATACTTCCTATATTTAGTGTGTTGCTTTCTTTGGAAAGGGATAGTATAGAGATGAAAGGTGGGGAAAGATGAAGGGCTTCAGACACGGCAACACTGTAATTGCGCGAGATGATAAGTCTTAGAACAGTTGTTGCTCGCCACCTGATGGAGAGTTGGCGAACTTATTGAAGCTTTTTGGTTCATAGCCCTGATTCATTATTTTACTTCGGTGGGGTTAATTGCTATGGGAACACCAAAGTGGACATTGCGATACGTATGAGGGATAGAAAAAACTCATACATATTAATTTGATGTTGCCGGCACCGGGGATCGAACCCGGCACCTTCTGTGTAAAAGTCCAACGCGCTAACCATTACACCACAAAAATTTTATGAACTTTTAAAAAATTTTGTGAAATTTAATTATTTTGTTTCGTATTTTTTTTTTTATAAAAAAAACATGGCCTGAGAACTCAGTTAGTTATCTGGAGCCAATGCTTACTGAGAACTAAATTCATAAAGTGCAAAAATTCTATTTTTGTCATTTACTGCGGCTACAGCGGCAGTTTTTGCCAAACTCATATCGCTTTGTCGCAACTAAAGCGCTGTATCAATTCCGCCAAAACCTACATATAAATAAAGCTTTTTATTAGCTTAAGATTGAAATGAAATTGAACGAAATGAAACATGTAAGAACCTTTCAGTAGATAAAGTCTGCTTTAAATTGGCAGATGATTTTTTGATTAATAAATAAAGATTGCACGATTTTTTGTTTAACTAAAAACAAATGATCTTGAACTTGAATAATCTTGTTCACACCATAACTTAGATACAAACATTTATGCGTTAACATAAATGTTTACATGACTATATAAATATTTATATTGAAATATTTTCTTGTATAGAAATGTATCTAAATATATATATATACTTTTTTATTTGGATAGTTTAGACCTCAAATTATCACACACTTTCTACTGCGTTATTATATCTCTCTCAAATCCAAAATTATCAGCCAGAGTAAAAAAAATTATATATAACGATATATTCTTTCATATAAAAATATCTTATCATATAAAATAGCATATGCATCAATATGCTATTTTATATGATATGATATTTGTATTTATATAATAATATTTTTAAAATGTTTTACCCAAAAAAATGCATGTATAATAGACTGGTCGCATCTTGTATGGGATTTTTTTTTTTGAATTTGATTGCTTGCGCTGCTTAAAATATGAAGTTTGGTGTAAGAAATCATGTCCTAATTTTTCAGCTCAATCCGACAGTGCCTAGTCGTGCCTAGTTGGGACCAAAGTTTAGAAAACGGTATACAAGGCGAAAAAGTCACTTTTTTTAGTTTTTGTAAAATTTTTTAAATGTTGTAAAAGTTTTTACTCGAGAAGGTAAATTAATCAAAATGAAGATATAATTATGTTTTTAAAAAGGTATAAAAACACAAAATCGGCTAAAAACTAGCCCAGTAATAAATAATGCCCCAGACCACTAAGGTGGCAATTATTACTTGACCGAGAAATTCGAGCACACATTTAAAAAATTTTTTAAATTGATTACTGAAATATATTTTTTTTTATTTAAAGGACTCAAATTTGTGGGATGTAGAAGAAGTTTTTTTTTTTGGATGGCGGTAACCTGTCCTAATGTGATGTCAAAAACGGACAAAATTTTTGGGGTGTTTTTCAAATCTCCAATTTCAAATTTTAAAAAAATTTCTTCAACAAAATCGCAAAAATTGAGATTTGGACTACAGTGACTTGTTTAGAACATGTTAGAGATCGAAAATAAAAAATTTTAAAAATATCCCCTGGCACTCTTGGGTAGAGCAACTATTTAATTTTTGCAAATTTCGAGGAAATTGTGTTTTTTGGTAATTTTTGCCTTATTTGTTGTCATAAAATATTTAAAATCGAAAATTAGCTATTTTGTACCGTTTGTTGTTTTTGTTATCATCATGACTTAAGGTTGAGAATAAAAAATTTTCGACATCATTAACCCATGTGGACCAGAGGCCCCAAGAGACCCCACACTTATATATTTCAATTTACAAAAAACGTTGCAGATTTATTTACTACTTTCGAATTTTAATAAACGTGATGTAAAAAATAATAACACAATATTTGAAGATTCTGTGCCAAAAGTTTTGGACATATTAAACAACGTTAACCCTTGCCTTTTGGCACAGAATCTTCAAATATTGTGTTATTATTTTTTACATCACGTTTATTAAAATTCGAAAGTAGTAAATAAATCTGCAACGTTTTTTGTAAATTGAAATATATAAGTGTGGGGTCTCTTGGGGCCTCTGGTCCACATGGGTTAATGATGTCCAAAATTTTTTATTCTCAACCTTAAGTCATGATGATAAACAAAAACAACAAACGGTACAAAAGTAGCTAATTTTCGAATTTAAATATTTTATGACAACAAATAAGGCAAAAATTACCAAAAAACACAAGTGTGCCAGGGGATATTTTTAAAATTTTTTATTTTCGATCTCTAACATGTTCTAAACAAGTCACTGGAGTCCAAATCTCAATTTTTGCGATTTTGTTGAAGAAATTTTTTTAAAATTTGAAATTGGAGATTTGAAAAACACCCCAAAAATTTTGTCCGTTTTTGACATCACATTAACACAGGTTAACGCCATCCAAAAAAAAAAAAACTTCTTCTACATCCCACAAATTTGAGTCCTTTAAGTAAAAAAAATATATTTCAGTAATCAATTTAAAAAATTTTTTAAATGTGTGCTCGAATTTCTCGGTCAAGTAATAATTGCCACCTTAGTGGTCTGGGGCATTATTTATTACTGGGCTAGTTTTTAACAGATTTTGTGTTTCTATGCCTTTTTAAAAACATAATTATATCTTCATTTTGATTAATTTACCTTCTTGAGTAAAACCTTTTACGACGTTTAAAAAATTTTACAAAAAATAAAAAAAGTGACTTTTTCAGCTTGTATACCGTTTTCTAAACTTTGGGCCCAACTAGGCACGACTAGGCACTGCCGGATTGAGCTGAAAAATTAGGACATGATTTCTTACACCAAACCTCATATTTTAAGCAGCGCAAGCAATCAAATTTTAAAAAAATATAATTACGACCTGTCTAATGTATAAGCACATTCAATCACGTATAAAAAAAATACTATTCTGAATTTTATTAATACACTGATGATAAATTTGATGAAAGTTTTATAAAATTAGATATAACCCAATACATAATTATATATAATACAAACACAAAAACGTCTTCTGTCATTTTAGTCATACTTATATAGAATTCAAAAACGAAAAAATTTCCTAATTCAGTTTATATGTAACTATATATAATTAAAAAATCGCAAAATATTTTACGAAAATAGTTTACAATTTTGCGAAATCCATTTTCATTACAAATAAAAAAATTTAGAACAGATAACCTATGAACCGGTTTTACAACAGCTTATTTCACCAGCGGTTACATGGAACCGCCTCTAGAACAGTCCCAGAACCAGTTCTATAACTGGTGCTAGAACCGGTTCTTCGATAAAACCCATATAAAAATAATCGGTTGTAGACCAGAAATTATAACCTATTATAATACAATACAAGTTGTTCTGCAACCTGTTATTTGGATTTTACTGGGCCATTTTCATATTGACACACATTTTTTTTTTTAATTAAATTAAAATTAACAATTTCGTTTAAAACGAAAATTTGATGTCCTAAAAAAATATAAATAAAATTTAAGTTATTTACAAATTTCAATCATACATTTTGTCTTTTCAGCCCGTTTTATGAAGGTAAAATATATATAACTTAATATCTTTCAATTTAAATATATTTGGATTACTAATTGTATCTAATTATATCTAATTTTATTTAATTGTATCAAATATAATAAATAATTATATGTAATTATATCGAAACAAAACTCGGATAAAATTTTATAGCTTTTTATTAAATTGTATCTATTTAAATATAAATAGATCCAAAGTGATACAATTTAATATAACCATTTTTCGGATCAAATTATATCCTCTTATATTTGCGGAAAATATCTCATCATATATAATTTAATATAAACTTTTTTACTCGGGAGGCTTTAAAAGTAGGTGTTGCTTTAAAGGAACGGCAGTGCAAAATGGGTTAAATAAATTAATAGAACAAGTACAACTTTGAAACTTCAACTTCGATCTGCAACTTCTAAAATAAACTTTGCTTTAGATTTTTTTTGGCAGACCATATTTATTATCATAATGGCATATTCAACTTTTTTTTTTTGGACCCCTTAATGTACATATTTAAAGGGTGATTTTTAGCAACTTTCTATCTGGTATCACTGTTTTTGGCAGCTAAGCTGTTTTCGTGACACATGTTATGGTAAACATGTTCAGTTTGGTCTACAATTTAACCATGAATCGACTTACAAACGAACAACACTTGAAGATTATTGAATTTTATTATCAAATTCATTCTCGGTTAAGAAAGTGCAAATTGTGTTCAGCGACAACGCTCATTGCTGGTTGAATGGATACGTGGACAAGCAAAATTGCCGTATTTGGTGTGAAGAGCAGCCAGATGTATTGCAAGAACTGGCATGTGGTTTCAACAAGACGGTGCCACATGCCATACAGCTCGCGAAACAATGGCCCAATTGAGAGGCGTGTTCGGTGAACAGTTTAAAATGAACTGTTCGCCTAAATCGTGCGATATAACGCCTTTAGACTAACTTTTGGGTACTATGTTAATTCTCATGTCTATGGGAATAAGCCCGCAACGGTTGACTCACTGGAAGCCAATATTGAAGAATTTATTCATGAGATATCGTCCGATATGTTGGAGAGAGTATGTCAAAATTGGACCCAGCGTATCAACCATTTGAGGCGTGGGAGCGGTTAACATTTACATGAAATCATCTTTAAACATTGAATTATATTTTAGATCGTTCTATCATCTCAAATAAAGATTTCATACATTTCTCTAAATTTTAAGTGTGTTTTTTTAAATCAAATCCGAAAGCTTTTAAAAAATCACCCTTTATTTATAAATACGTATTTGATTTTAGTACTTACCGTATATGTCACTAAAATACATAATATTTATTTCCATTGCCCATATTATTAAAATAAAAGCGCATAAGATTATACTGATGCTTCCAGTTAAGTACCCACATATTGAACAAATTCGGAAGTTCATTTTAAATTAGTTTTTATTAACAAAATTGTTGTTTGCTGCCATTCGTTGTAAGATTTAAACTAAACTGTAGATTTCTAAATATTATAATGTATAGACAAATAAGAACTTTACATTCTTTACACTCAAAATTTGTAAAAGTTACAGAAAAAAAAATAATTTTACAGAAATGTTAACTTATTGTACACTCAAATAAAAAAGTCAGTAAATTTTACAGAAAAAACTGTAATTGTTACAAAAAAATTTTGCTAATATTAGGCTAGCAGATAGTTTTGCTAATTTTAGCAAAACGTGACTGTTATTTGTTAGTAAATTAAACAAAATTATTAAAAGTTACTAAAATTTAGTAAAATTGTTGTAAACTCTTAGTGAAAATCGATTTGCTAAAATCAACAAAGCTTTTTAATATGGGCAATTCCATAATGTCGAACGTGACCGTTGAACACATTTAAGTTGAAAAAAAGTCAAAATAAAAAGAAATTTTTTCTTGACAATAGGGTAAACTTATAGCTCTTAACTAGCCCTATAATTGTTGCTTACGTTGATTTTGGATATTTTTTCAAGCTTTCGAGATAATCACAAAAAAAAAAACATTCGCACGGGACAAAAAACAGAAGTGGTTTTCGCGACTATCAATTAAAACTCTGTTTTCACAATGCGAATAATTTTAGAATGTTGGCTAATAATGTCTCTTAAAAGTTGTAAAATTTTACCTCAAAATTATTTATACTTTTTTTTTTAATTTAACTTTAATCACTGTCGCACGGGACATGTCGCATGGGACCTTATTTCCATCATCATAATTATGTTGTTTCAGTTGTTTTTTTTTTTAACAAATTATAAATAAATAAGCTTAGAAAACATATTTTTAAAGCAACAAAAGAGTTCAGTGTATTTATTTTCATATAACAACGAACTTAACAAAAAAAAAAATATGTAATTTAAACAAAGTATTGTGTATTATTAATTATAATAAACAAAGATAAATTGAAATGAAAATAGTGTCAGAAATATCAAATACAGTTTTTTTCAGAATAGGCAATCCTGGCTGCTTTTACTTCTTGACCATCGCAACAAAAGTAGTGCAACTGAGATATATCTGAAATGCTTTTAACTTGTTTCCATTTTTCGTCTAAATTATATAGCAAGGAGTGCTCTTCAATCTGATGACATAAAATACATTTTAACTCCATTTATGTTATTTTCTGCACATTGATAAAATGAAAATGCATCTGGTATAACTACGTTTTTGGATTTCGTTATCTGCCAGACTTTCCTCTTGATAACTGCTCCGACTCCATCGACGGCTTTCTTTCATGTGAGCTTGCGAAAAAATTCCATTCTATTGAGGAACATCCTAATTTGTTTATAAAATCGACTAGGCTTGATAAAATGAATTTGTTTTCAACTTTTCTCTCCACCGTTTGCATCTGTCTTTATTTTTTTCGCCGTTTATACTCATCTATATTTAAATAAATAAATCATTTATGTAAGAAAAAATATTTTTTCAAAATTTTAAAATAAACACTTATCATGTCGCACGTGACCAATTTTATTTAAGAACCAAGATCACAGATTTTATTTTTTTTCAAAAAATTTTTTTTTTTTATTTTAATTGTAATAAAAATCTGTGTTTGTTCTCAATATTTGATGAACTTTTGTCATGTCCACTTGTCACACTAATTACAAATGTTGTTTTTCAATGTCGCATGGGACATCGAAATATGTGAGAAAGCATAGCAAAAACTTACCGTTATTTTTAATTGCATAGTTTGTTATGCATTTTTTTTTAGTTCTTTGTATCTCCATAAAGATTTTTTAAAAGCAAAAGGTAATATTAAATGCTTCTATTTAAGAACTTTTATCAAAACAAAAGGTGCAGTAGAAATGTCCCAATGAGAAAAAATTGGCTTGCTCGACTTTATATTCGAATTCAAGAACTTTTGGTTTTTTGGTCTTGGTAGACCTTCGGTGGAATTGCCCATATATATTAATAAAATTTTTGGAAAACTTTAATTAGAATAAAACTGCTGATATCAGCAAAAAATTTACTAAACATTAGTAAATATGAGAGTTCGTTCTTTTGCTGCAATTAAAAAGTTTTCTTTACTTTTTGTATATTCCAGTTAAAATCAGAAAGTTTAAATTTAGATATATTCAAAAAATATATTTAATATGACACATTAAATAATACGCAGATAATATCAATTGAAATTCAGGAAATACTTTTTTTCAGTAAAAAACACCATTTGTAATTCAGAAAATTCTGTTTAAGATTCAGAAATCGCCAGTGAAAATTAATATGAAAGTTTCGATTTTAAATTGATGTTTCAGAATTTAAAATTATTTTCGAATTTCCAAAAGAAACCGAATTACACAAAATATATTTTTTAATTTCAAATGGAAAAACAAAATTTCAATCGATGTTTATAAATTGAAATGAATATACAGAATATTAATTGTAATTTAGAGACCTTTCCAATGGTGTAGATTTCGTTTAAATAAATTTAAAATAATCGATTTTTGTAAATTAATCAGAGTTATAACCTTTTTTGTAAATGCTACGAGTATATGCTAAAATAACAAAATATGTTTTGGTCTAATCTTATCAATAATAAATAAAATTAATTTAACATGAATAAAATGATTTTTACAAAGTTTATGAAACTTTTTCTATGAAATGATGAATATCTATGAAACATTTGTCTTCAATTTTTATTTAACTCTTCGTCGTATTTATGATAACTTCATTAATATGATGAATAATTGATGGCAAACGATTTATGAAACATTTTCATCAATATGATGAAACTTTTTTCCTTGGGTATGTACATATATTTAATATTAAAGAGCATAAAAAAAATCAAGTTTTTTCTGTATCAAATACTTAAAAAAAGCATTATATTATTAGTATTTTTTTTTTTTTTGTTAATTTTAGCAAATCGGGTTTCAAAAGTTAGTAAAACTAAATTAGTTAAATTAGCCATCAAAATTAGTCAAAAATTTAGATATTTGTAAAATAAGAATAGTTTACGAAAAGTTTACTAAAAATTAACTTTATACTAAAAATAAGTATAATAATAGTAGAGATTGAAAACTGTTGTACTAATTTTTTTTTACAAATTTTCTTTTTGAGTGTAGTTTAGCAGATAGTTTAGCTAATTTTGACAAAACACGGCTGTAATAACACTTTACAACAAGAAAAATTAACCAAACGTAAAAAAATTAACCCATGTAAAATATAATTATTGATATAATTATATATTACTTTATGCAGTTATTTATAACGATATATTGTATAATATATATTCATATAAACTCGTATGCAATCACATCCCAAAAATATAATTCTATCTTCCTTTATATTACACTTCATATAGTGAAATATGTAAAAAAATATAATTACATAGCGATGTATATATGATTACACATGTAATTGCAAATATTTGTGTACTATTATATCTAATTGGATGTTAATGTATCACATTCTATATAAATTGATACATTTGGATGAGGACAAAATTCGGATGCAATTGTATCAAACTATAACTTATTTCATCAAATTAGATCTGATTGTATCAAATATGATACAATTAGATTCGCAAAATATTTTTTTACATGGGTAAGGGGAAATGAAAGTAGATTATTAGCTGATCATAACCTCCGAAGGACTTAGCAAAGTTGGCTTAGTTTTGGCCATATTATTCATTAGGGTAACAATGAATATGTTAAAAGCTAATTTATCTGTACAAAAGTTATATTTCCTATTTTCTATTGCATTTTATATTGAAACATAAAAACTTTTTTTCTTTTGACTTTTGCAAAATAAGTTGTTATTTGCCATCTATTAAATTTAAGTAAATACCGCAAACATTTTGTTATAACAGTTTTTGTTTTCTATTTCATGTTGATTTTAGAAGAGGAAATTGCCATTTTCAATTAACTAAAATTTAATAATTCGCAGCTGCATCAATTAATGTAATGAGAAATTTCATACGCATCAGTGTACAAAAAACAACAAACGCATGCAATTGTACATCGTGGCGTATGAAATTTCCGTGTATATTAATTACTGACAATTCATGTATTTTTTGTTTTATTATTTAAAAAGTCATAACTATAAAAACATTTAACTTAATATATCAAAATTTACAAAAAATTAAGAAACATATTTTAAAGCAGCAGTTTTAATAAGGTTTGAGGCCTCCTTTTTTGAATCAACTCAACTTGGAAATACCAACTCAAACATACCGTCGAAACAAAAATCGCCCTAAACCATTAAGGATCCGCCTTCGAAATTTCTTTTTAAGAAATATTGTGGTTTCTTACGTTGGTCTCTCAAATAGCTGTTAAAACCATCTGAACTATCAAGATTGAACTTTTTCTGATCAGAAAAAATCACCTTTAAAAGAAACTTGAGTTTAACACTCCTATCACTCCTGTGTGGCGGCCTTTAACCGCTCTTAGGGATTTTTTCCACCGTAGAACGCGGCAGGCGGCTTCGCGAAATAAAGTTTTTTCTGAGTGCGATTATACGATTTACAAATTTAGTTTTATTTTGGGATATACTACTAAAGAATATTTAAAAAAATTGTATTGATATACTAAATATTATTAATCTTTTTATTTTAAAAAGTCTGGACGCTATGCCACATTTGAAAGTGACATAATATCCAAAAAATTTCCAAATTGTCATAAAGTCCATGGACACTATGACACTTTTCGAGTGACATAACGTCCATTTACATTATGTCATTGGACGTTATGACATGCCATCTCTGGAAAGCGGTGCGTACGATTCGCGTCCTGCTGTGCGGCCGCGTTTCGCGTAATGCGGCGCCACCGTGTTTCGCGTCCTATAGGTGCGAATCGCACGCGTTTCACTACTCCATGCTATGTAAACTAATTTATTTTAACTTTTAAAACAAAGATTATTCCAGGTTTTTCTATAAATATATTTTTAATATGTATTTTTCTATTAATTTTGTTGATTATTTTTGTATATTTATGTATACATTAAATTCTGTCTTTATAATATGTTTAATATTATGTACATTTTTACATGTATTTATGAAATAAATAGAAATCGATATTTTTGAATTGGGAATTATTTTATTTTTTATGGGACTTTTTTCATTGGGAGTTGTTTCATTCTTTGTTGGGAGCTATTTTATTACTATGAAATAACTCCCAAATGTTGGGGCTTATTTAATTTTTTCTTTGGAGGTTATTTCATTTATTAAAATTGGGACTCATTTAATTTTTTTGGGACTTATTTTATTGGGAGTTATTTCATTTGGGAGTTCTTTCACGGTACCGTTATGTGCAAGCTCTACCTTTGGTAGATATACAATACACGCTTTTTGTTTTTATTCTCCTTATTATTTTTACACTTGTGGTCAATTAATAAATTTGAAAACAAAAACTCTATAGATTATTTGTTAGGACAATATCCTAATAAAGAAATATAGAGTATGGCCTCGAACTTGAATAATTTTATTTTTCATTGCGCAATTAAAGGTCGAAAAAACATAATTTTTATTTTTAATAAAAATTATACCGAACTTGTAAATAACAAAATATTAGCAAAATAAAAGTGAGTGTTTGAAGCAACATTATTTTTTATCAACATGTTACAATTACTTTTTATTTTCATTTGCTTGCCTGAGTTCGGTATTCTGTTGCTGAGAGGCGTGTGAAGTGTAGTCTCTATTTGTATATACTCTTTGGTCCTGCCAACAACAGCGATTATTTACTTACCTTTCTCCAGTTCGGTTGTAAATTCTTTTTAGCGAATTCAATTCGAGCAGTTTTGTGGCGGAGTAATAACCTTGATTTGAGAGAGTCTTCATTGAGTTGCTGACACATTTGATTATTTTACTCACGTACCGTTTAGAAACCTTTTTTTTCGAGCCGCTAGTTTTATTTTAACCATAAGCACTCGGATTATTACTTAAAACACTATTTAAATAGGCAGAAATTTGCCATTATTCAAAATCACTTAGATAGGAACCACGCTGCATTTGCTAGGAAGGAATAGGAACCACGCTGCATTTGCATTAAAATCGAAAATAATCATTTAATTCTTCTTTATTTGCTATTCTTCTTTGTTTACCGGTATATCCATTTACAATCTATTTTTCTTACATCAATTAAGTTATCTTTTAAATTTTACAAAATATCAGATCAATTATCACACTCTTAAAAGCAGTTATAAATATTAATTTTTTGAAAAATAGCAAAAACCATTTGTAGTTCTTGTTATGCAACGCAGTGTATACCTAAACTTTTGTTAATTCAGGTTTTCTTTTTGCTGCTCTTATTTTACTAATATATTGGAAAAAATCTGCTAATTTTAGCTATTTCTTCTATATCGTCATTTTTAACTTTCGTAGCTTTTTTTTTGCTAATTTTACGGTTTATTTTTATGATTGTTTACTTGAAGTGTCTAGTGAAACATGCTCTGCTAGTTTTGATTCTGAAAAAAAAATTTTTAGTAAACTCATATAAAAAAAAAAAAGTTTGTATTTTGTCAAGTTGATATAGCAACATTTTTAACTAAATCTCAATTTGAACTAAAAATTTGTTAAAAATTTGCAAAGTTGGATTACTAATAATTTTACTAATTGTTCTACTAACATTTTACTATGAGTGCAATAATGCGACTGCGTAATTTGCATTTGTTTTGTCTATTGTGGATGATGAAGTGACTCATAGACATCGTCGCAATAAACATCGGGAGTGTAAACATGACAAAATTCTCTTTCTGAATCTTCTTCGTTTTCATCATCTTTATGTAAGTTTATGCTCCACTAAAATTTTTTTCTCAAGAACATCATAGAGAGACTTTTTTTTATTGGTATCTGAAATTTTTTCTTATTAAAAAGTGTGTTTTAAATAAAATAAAATTTTTTTTTAAATGTGTTCCTAAATATTTGTAAACAAAAAACTGCAAAAAGCTGTAATATAAAAAATGTTAAGTTAGTTGTATGCAAATAACAGTATATTTCGCTAATATCAACAGAAAAATTTGCTAACAAATTGTAAACTACCCAGCAAAACTACACATTACCAAATCATGGGTAGAGTAATGTATCGCCATAGGGCTTCATGCATTACTTTACACGTTACTTCACTGATGAATTTTACAGGCGATGAGCCTCAAAGTAACTCATTACCTTGTAGTGGGTAAAGTAACTGGTTACTTATATGGTTACATGGTGGGAAAAAGTAATGTGTCTATAAATAGATTTTCATAAAAAAAATGCATAAATTTTTTTTTGACAGATATATTTTTTTTAATTAAATAATTAAATAAATAACTTGGTCATGCTGGGATTCGAACCTGGGGTCTCTGGTATTTAACAATTAGTTAGGCGAGAACTCTACCAACTGAGCTATCGATACATACAATATTTTATTGCTTAAATTGTAAATGAGTTGTTGTGCTTCATGTTTTCGTTCGTGATATCAAAAATATACACCTTACCATTATGCTTACAAAAAATCACAAAGTAATGTCTCTATAAATAGATTTTCAAAAATATATATTAATAAGTACTTTACGTTTATAATTCATGCATTATGTAATTGATGATCGGTAAGCATTATTTTATGTTTTGAGGTAATGTAAAATGTAATGAGGTCTCATTACAAAGTAAATGAGTGTTCAATTATCGGTAACTCATTACTTCTTGTTGGAAAATAATGATACAGGTAAGGAGTACACATTACAAGGTAATGCATTACTTTATCGCACCCATTACCAAAGTTTTGCTTTGTACTGATTTCAGAAGAGAAATTCACATTTGTTTGTGTTTTTCGTTGCCAAATAATATTTAACGAAAATAACAAACTTTTTATATATGCAACATTAGTGTGCGCCTTGCTTATATGGGGCAAAATTTTTTGCGAGATTTGGATCGTAACTCCCCCTAGAAATGTTCTCTTTAGTGAAAAAATATAGTATGCGAAAATTTAGTGCGATCTGATAACGGGAAGGCGTGGCACATCCGCCCTAAAGTTGCTAAAATACGTAAAATTTGTACAAAATTTACACTAATGCTTATTTTTTTATGCCTTTGCAACAATCTTATATTTTTTTAAGTGGATCATAACGTACTATTTGGTGATAAATCTGAATCTGTCATCAAAATTATCATAACACATCAACTTTTTAAGTTATTCTATTTTTTTTTGGAAATTATGTATGTTTTTTTAACTTGGGAAAAGAAAGCAAATCTGAAAAATATAACCATTCTGCTTAAGGAAAATATTTGAAATAAGCCAATATTTCTTCATTTACTAATTCAACATACAAATTTATACAACAGTGAAACTTCCCAATGCAGACACCCCAAAAATTTTATGGGAAACTAATAAAGTTTCACAAAAAACTATTTTCTAAAAAACATTTTTTTAAGATCACCTTATATTTATTATATTTTTTATATAAATCTTATTTAAATAAAACTTTCATAATTATTTGCATTTTTGTACTTTATTTTATTTTAGATTTATATATTAATTTAATAAAGTTGATTTGGTTGAATCAGGATATTTTTTTCTATAATCTGCAACAATTTGCATTATTAGTTGCTTCTCTTCTTCGTCTCGTGACAAGACTTGATTAAAGTCTTCCATCAGTTTGACTACCCGTTCTGCAGTGTCATTAACCACTTTCAGTTTACTTACTATGCACAAACCAATATTGTAACAGGTGTCATTCTTCCATTTTTCTGGTTCTTTCTTTAGAAAATCCGTTGGAATAGAAAATCTTTTGAAAAAATTTAAAGCTTTTTGCGAGATAAAATCTTCAATATTTTTATCGATGCACTGGTTTATGTGATGAGAAAGAATTGTAAATTTTTTGCTGTCACTTTCATTAGGTTGATTTAAAGCCGCTACCATAAGTTTTTTTGTTGTATGAGAAATTTGATCATCGAAAAAAGCGAGAGCTGCAGATTCTGGTTATAAATACCATAAATGATTGCAGAATTTCCGTTGTAGTTCTCGACTTATATTTTCATCAATTAAACTATAATCATTTAAATTTTTTAATAAAGTCAAGTCTTGATTAGGAGCTTCTGCAGCAACTGGTGCTTTTATCCAAGCTTTTAAATATATTTTTACTATAAAAATACATATGTCTCTAATACCATCCTTCTCAGAGTCAGTCAAAATAAACTCTTCCCGAAATAAAAATATTTTTAAACTATACACTGCTTTGGACATCCACCGGGCATGGTGAAAGGCTCCATGCATTGTAAAAGTAAACTTTGGAACTGCCCCTCCAAGAAAAACTATAGCCAATTGAAGAAGTTCCTTATAATCGTCCCGTGGTTGCTTTTCTTTTAGATTATTAAATGCAAACTCAAGTATCTCTGTTGTATTGCCAAGTACATTTTTTACGTACTGATCCTCAACTCCAGATTTAAAATTATTTTTATCTAATTTAATCCAGCCATCTCTAAATCTATGAAACAGTGTGACACTAGGGCCAGAAGACTTTTGCATTTTTTCATCAAAAACGCTCCGTAAAAGTATCTCAAGTATGTGATGACGACACGGAAAATATATGAGATCTTTATATAATGTTTGCTCTAAAAGTACGCATGCGCCTTTAATTCTTCCTAAGTTGGATGCTGTGGTATCGCAGCAAAGAGCTTCTACCTTTTCTTCGAGGTCCCATTCTTTCAGCAAATTGCAGACGGCTATGGCCTGTTCCTTTCCCGTGCCTGCACTAATTGCTGGAATGCCAAGTAACTGCTCAGTTCCATTAAAAGATATAACTACAGGCAGACGATCGACGTGTTCTTTACCCGTCAACGCTGGCAAAATTTTACCATCCCAATGAACAGTTATTGCTGTAATTTCTGTGTTTTTAAATGCATCTTGAATTTGTTTACCTGTTTCATAACGAAATTGTGTACGATATCGGCGGATTGAAGTTGCGTTTATCACAAAATCGCTTACGTCGTGTTTCAAAGCTTGAGCAGTTGCAATAAGGATTCGCACTGCGCCACGATCACTTATTTTACATTTATCAAGTACTGATACAAGTTTTGGCGTAATAAAATTATGACGACCTCGCTTTTTTGACAAACTGCTTGGACCTGGTTCATCTTTGGGATTTTTTATTATATCTAGATCAAGATCTTCAAATACTTCCTCATCACTTGATTCGGAGTCCAAAATTTCGTACTCTTCTGAAATTTTTAAAAATATATTTTTTTAGAAAATATCTCAATTCAAGAGTTTTCTGTATAATTATGTTTATTATTTTACATAAAATTTTAAGACAAATATTTTTTAAAATCTTTGCAATATCCCAGCGAAACTTTATAATGTCTGTAACGATGTAGAAATTGAAAGTTGGGACTACATACTTTACAATATTTACTTTACTAATTAATTTAACACGATTTCGTTGGAGGTGATTATACATCATTACAGGTAATGACATGGCTTTACCACATCACTATTGGTAATGATATACCATTACTAGAAATGATATAAGTTTTGGCTTGTTTGCCAAAGTTTAGCTGGGAAATTCATAAGCCACTATAAGTTTATTACATACCTTCCAAATCGGGTTCATGTTTTTCACGAAAACGTTGTTTTTTTTCTTGTCGGAGAGCTCTTCTTTTTTCTATTTTTGCTAAGAAACAGTCACTTCCTATCATTGAACCAGGTCTTCCTTTTTTTCTTTGATTTATCAAAAATAACGTGTCTTCTTCTATATTCATCATATCTAAGGCATTGGCATGAGCGACATCAAACAAATCATCAAATTTTTCTGAGAAATCTCTCTCACGTTTTTCCTGCAATAATGTTCGACGCTTGCATGTTTTCTGTAACTTCTTCCATTCAAAGTATAAACTCTCAACTTTTAAAACGCATTTGTCAACCGCTCTAATTGGAATTCGTGCTTTATTCCACAACACATCTATTTCTTTTACGACAAGGGAAGCACTTGCTCGCAGATTTAGTTTTACTTTGCGCATATTGTAAAACAATACGCGCAAAACTTGTCCATTGGATGGTAATTTGGCACCGATAATTTGGCTTACATCATGATCAAGCAGAAATAACTTTTCTTGTCCTCTTGTCCTCTTGTATTCATTTTTTCCTTTAACTCTTTTACTTTAATATTCACTTTATTGTAACAAATTATAAATTTATTCTGTTATTTGGTTCACTTTTTCAGTTTTTCACTTTTATATTCACCGACTATTAATTAGACAATCTGCATAAATAGCTGTGTAATGACTAACAATGAATGTTGTGTTATCAAAAAGATTTCACGGGGATTTCCCGTTTTATATAGTAAAGAAAACGTAAGAGTGTGTGTTGTTTAAAAAAATGGTTTTAATCAAAGAGTTTAAATCCTATAAGAGAAACCATCTTGACAGTGAAGGGAAATGTCTTACTACTCGTTACTCTTTTTCAATGCATTTTAAATGTAAACTAACGAGTGGCAAGACACTTTTAGTTGGCAACCCAAGCCGCTTTAGCGACTTTGATTTATATTGACATAAAGGTCTTTGTTTTAATCAGTGTTGCCAGAAATTTTCTTTTGAAATATGCTAAATCACCCGAAAATATATGCTAGATCGTGAGAAAAAAATAAAATATGCTAAAAAACCGCCAACGAAAAACTTCAAATATTTTTCCAATATTTATTATGCTAAAAACCTGCTAAATTACTGCACAATTAAATATGCTAAAATCTGCTGCGTAAAAAATATATAAATTTTTACCGTAAATCCGGCATTTTTTGGTATATTTTCTTGTTTAATAATCGTTTTTGGCAGTTATTTTGCAAGTACGCTATTAATAACTTAAAAAAGTAGTAAAATTATTACTCAAAAATACAATGAAAACTCAATCTTTTTTGAAAAAAAATATTCAAAAAAAATCTGCTTTTAACAAACGAAATATGCTAAAAAGCATTAAGCATATTTTTTAGAAAAAAATATGTAATTTTCAAGCTCAATCTGCTAAATCTAGCAGAAAATATGCTAACATGGAAACACTGGTTTTAATTGTAACTTTTTCGAAAAATTTGTTCACGTATTGAGCTCGCAGACTTTGATTTTTAAGGTTTTAATTTTAAATTGACTTTTTTTAACTTATTGACAATTTATTGTCCATAAATAATGGCTTGTGTTGTTAAAAAAAAAAATGATTTAAGTTGTTACTTTTTCAAACGTAGTTTTATTGCTATTAAATGTCATCAAAATTGCATTTCTGCATGAAAAAAATAGCATAATAAAAAAAGCTGATGTGTTATGATAATTTAATTAACATAATCGGATTCAGAACACTAGATCTACCTTAAAATAGTTCAGTTTGTTGCAAAGGATTACCATAGGATTACATTTGTGCAAAATTTATAAGAATTTGTTGGAGTTTAAACATTTTAGGGCGGATGTGCCACGCCTTCCCGTTATCCGATCGGACCTATTTTTTGCACACTGTATTTTTTCACTAAGGAGAACATTTTTTGGGGGAGTTACGGTACAATTTCGCAAGTTGAAAAATAAGGTGCACCCTAATGCAACATATTAATTTAATCTTTTCTTATCTTACTAATATTTAGCAAAAAATCTGCTTACTTAAGCTATTTTTCCTGCAACGTCATTTTGAACTAATTTTAATAGTTTTATCAAAAATTTGTACCAATTTTTTTCTATCAATATAACAAAACTGCTAAAATTTGCACTCACGTTTTTGCTAAATATTAGTAATCTGTTAAATTCTAGTGTTATTTGAGCTAAATTTCAGTTAATTGAAAGTTACAAATTAATCTGCTAAATTCAGCAAAAATTTTCTAAATGTTAACAGACCAAAAATTGTGATTTTTTTTAGATATTTTTTTTTAATGTTTTAGATTAATTTGTTACTTTAAATTAACTAAAATTTATAACAAAAATTTCGTAAATTTAGCAGATATATTTTTGCTCTTCTAATCTTACTAATATGTAGCAACAAAAATGATAATTTTAGTAGTTTTTTTCAGCAACGTCATTTTGAATAACTTTTTAGTAGTTTTAGCAAAAATTTTGGAAAAAGTTTACTTTTTCGGGTACCCCCCAAAATAAAAATGTGCCCCCCCCCCCAGTATTAAAAAAATTTTTGTTTTTACTATCGGTTGGTTGGGCCGTGAACCCTGGGAACTGCTAAGGCCGAAAACCGAAACACGTTAAAAATTACAAGTGCGACCCCTCATTAAAGGAAATCTTGTCAGGATTTCAATTATGCACTTGTTTCTTAGATCCGGTAAATAGAATTCCCGCTAGGTATATTTTTGGACCCAAATCAGAATTAAAAAATAAAGTTTTTTTTATTATCAAAACTCGCACAATATGGCAATATGGTATGACCCCTCAAATAAATGGAAGTTTTGTCAGGATTACAAATATGCACATTTTGCACAAATTACAAATATGCACCTTTTTGGTGTATTTTAGGGGTTAAGACGAGTATAGTAACTATCGTTGGCAATAACGCGTGGAGGTGATACTACAAATTGAAAAAAATGTAGTTTCATTTAGTTGGCCATTAGTTCCGCCAAAAGTTTTATTTTGAATACATCGCGCGATTTGAGTTTACTTTTGAGGTGGAAAATGTTAGGAAATTTGTTTAAAATTAGTCTTAGTTTTGTTTAGATGGCCATTACTAGAGCTCGGATCTTCATGTACACACAGAGAAATAAAATGACCACCGAATTGAAAAGTACATTTTAAAGGTAACAACTTATAAGTTCAGTTAGTACAGCGATATTTATATTAGATTTCTAAATATTTTGGGTGTTGCAACTAAAATTCAATTGAATTAACTGAACTTTGTTGTGAAAGCTGATGTTCAATTGTAACAACCGACTGAAATTCGTAATAACCAAATTTGAGTCGTAGTAACCGAATTTGACCCTCTAATGCCTGAATTTTGTTTTGCAATTAAATTCATACCATGTGTTCGTCTCGAAAAATAAATAATAATTGCTTTTACAAAAACGATATTCGCCGCCTACTTAAGGCGATATGAGCAAACAAAATTTTAAATCCATCTCGAAAACTAATGCAAGTAAAACAAAAGTTTTTACCAAAAATTATTGTTCTTACAAAGATATAACAACAATCCAAAAATAAACTTTTTGTGCTTCTTTTGAAGAAGATATGGACAAAAATGATAATTTTAGTAGTTTTTTGAAAAAACGAAATTGGGCTAAAAAGTGCCTTAACTTCAATATATGTAAACTGTAAAATCCAGCCATTAGTTTAAAAGTTAAGAGGATGTCCTTTCGAGATATCCTGGTAAAATCCTGTATGTCCTTGGACGAAAGTAAGGACTCATTATTAAATATAATGCTTTAATCTTACCTAGGATTCATTATCAAGAGTTTTTAGTCAAATTGAATTTGTTTTTTAGATTTTTGAGGTCTTAGCTATTTAAAAAATAATAATTTTTTGAATTTTTACAAAATTTGGACTTTGAAGTTTTATCGCGCTTCAACCGTGAACGGGACGCGACATTTTTGTTCCCAAAACATTTAGCTAAATTAGTTCTATATCGAAATATGTCAATTTCTAAGTATAAAACCTTCATTCGACGCATTTGTGCTCAATTTGATTAAGCGTGACAAAAGGCAGCCTCAGGCATTTGAGGGTTAAGTTGGCAAATAGCTAAATTTTTCTTTGCGTGTAAATATATGTTTGTTGTTGTTAGCTGGAGAACAATGTTAACCAAATATCTTTGCGAATAAACAAATTTGCAACAAAATGGCATTGATTTGTTAATGCATATTTTTGCCTATTTTTATTATAAATGAATATTTTATTAAAAAAAAATTGCCCAAAACCACGATATTTTTCAAAAAAAAATTAAAATCATTTTTGATAAAGATCTGTTCATTTGTCTGGGATATTTATCTTATCAAAAAATTGACTTTGTCTGCCAATATTTCTACTAGAGGGCGCTTTAAGAAGAAGAAAAAGATACAAACATTGCTTAGTGAGTCCTTGTTTTATATATCTGCAAAGTTTGGTTCAAAAATGTCAACTCCTTATTTTTTTAAAATATATTTTTTGCAATTTAAGTTTTCGTTTTTACAATTTTTAGATGTACATAGTATATGAAGTTTGAATATTTAAAAAAATTATCAGCAATTTCAACATTTTAAAGTCGGCGATTTAATAACATTTATACCATTTCCATTTCATTTCCATTTCCAACTTTTCATCATCTTTATGTAGTTTTCAATGAAACAATATAATCAATATAATGAAACTTTTTCAACGAAGTATAGTTTTTGTTTTTTTAGTGCATATTTAAGTGCGTATTTAAAGCGCATATTCAGCGCTCTACTGGATATTCTAAGCGCATATTTTAATTTTTATTGTGCATGATAGCCGCTGCCCTGCTGATAATTTTTAAACAAAATACTTACCAATAACTATTAAAAGAACCATTCCAATTTGTATTCTAACAAATCCAAAATTAAAAAATCCCACATAAACCATTTCATATAGAATGCCAATAAAGAACAATATTAACCAAGGTGCCATTAATGTATGGCGTTTCTGAAATTAAAGAACATTTTTTTATAACTTATTCGAATTTATATTAGGTATTTCAAAAATTACCTTAGCAATACCGACTATCATGAGACTTGAGAATATAATCATAATTATACATGTTGTCACACTGACAATTGGCCGAAATAAACATTGGTTGGTATAACCTAGAACACTAATAATGGTTAATAGAGGCCGGCCTAACAGTTAAGCCAGAAAATGTATTTGGTCGGTATTTTGAATTGAAGCATTATTTACAAATTTTGTCGAATGGAAAAATGTTTATTGGGCTGATTAGATGCGATTTTGAGTGTCAAATTTAAAGAAAAGTCTGTAGTTAAGCAATGAATTTACTGTTCGGTATCCGAAAGTGCGGCCAAATCGAAAAAGTTCGGCGGCCTAACTTTTAACTTTATAGCTAAACTTCGAATTTTTCCTTAAATTTTATACACAAAATCGAAATAAATCGGCGCAGCAAACATGTTTTCAATATCAAAATTTATCCTTATTGCCTTTTTCTACTTTTCCGCCAAATTTATGGCTAAACTGTTCGGTCGTTCGTATAACAAAAAATGTCTGTTTGGTTCCATTTAATTATTTCTTTTAATCGGGGTACAATTTTAAAATCCACAAAAGTTTAAATAAATTTAAAAATTCAATTGAAAATTAACTAATTACCATTGAGATCTCTATAAGAATACAAAGTATTTATCTCCATTCCCGATTGTAGCAAAACAAAAATGCATATAATAATAGTGATACATCCAATTAGATAACCATCTTTTGAACGACTTTCTAAGCTCATTCTGAATTTTTTTATTACAAAAATTATATTGAAAATATTCTTATGCTGCAATTCGTTGTTATACGATTAAAATTAAACTGTAAATTTCTAATTACTATCTTGAATAAACGTAAGACTTTTAAATTCGGTAGTTCCGAACATTGCATGAGCTATAACTAAACTAACATTTGAAAATTGTTGATGAAATTACAAAAAAAAAACAATAATAAATCTATAAAAAGAAAATTAATTCAATGAAATGAATAATAAGTAGGATGGACAAAATTCTACGCAGAATAAATGATGGTCAAAATAATTTCAATTCAACTTTTGTTTGATTTCAAACTCACTTTTAATTAAAAGTTTAATAACATATATTAACTATTTAATTGAAAATGAATTTGGTGCATACATAAAGTGTGTTTTTATACAGGTATATAACTTTTTTAACTGGCGGCCATTTTGTCAGCTGTCAAGGAATTTATGTTTAGTTTGGTTTTGTATTTCAACATGAATAGACTGACGCCTGAACAACGCTTCCAAATTGAGCAAATTTATTCTGAAAATCATGGTTCTATTCGAAATACATACGAATCGTGCACTACGTCCATTTTACAGTCTAGCGATTAAGCTCTCTCCCAGTAAAAAACGCTGCTTACATGCAAGCAGGTTTGTAAGGGAGTCGAATAGAATCCCTTACAAACCTGCTTACATATGCCATGATTTTTATATGGCGAATTCCTACTTGGAAGCTTTACTTTTGGGCAAGATAAGCGCGAATTTCAGCGCTTATAAAAAGCAGTGATTTCATGGGTTTCAGTAAAATCATATTTCATGTTTACATTATTACGATTAAAATTAATTTTAAGATAAATAAAAGTAATTAATAAATATCATTTATTTCACATAAAATTCTACATATATTAATTTTTTTGTATGGCTTCATACCAAGGTCTTTATGCAAAATTCGTCTCGATGATGTCTCCAAAATGTTCAATTGTTGAGAACGACGGTGAATTGATGTTGATGGCGCTTCACGCACACTTTCTGCCACAGCAGCAATATTCTCGGGTGTATGCACTGTTTTTGGCTTTTCACGTTTTGGTTTATCGATGAGGATGCCAGTTTCTTTCACTTTTTTCACAAGATAACGAACATACGGACCATATTCGTTCAGCGGAAGGATAAAACTAATTATCTGTCAAATCAGACATGAGCTAAGTGTTACCATTCACGAAATAAGCACTAGATGAAAAAAAAACGTTAAATGGCGGACCCTTTATAATGTAATCATTTTATTTTATTTACCGCTCTACGTGCTAGCTCTTCAGAAACAGTAAAATGACTAATTACACAGGTCAACAGCAAAAAAAGGCTTGACTAACCACTATATAGATTTGATGCATCATGGCTGCCTAAGTACAAAAATGGTAAAATTTTTCAATTCTATGGATAATTTTTTTTTAAAAAAATTTTTTTTTAAAATTGACAATATTTTGAGCCATTTCTCCACTTATGTTGTCATAACTCAAAAACAACTAGTCCGATTTTGTCAAATTAAATTTACAAAAATTAAGGTTTACAATATCTTTAAAGAACTGTACAAATTTTTTTAATGCGATCAATAGTTTCAAAGTTATGAAACAAATTGTTAGCAAAAAAAAAAAAAAATGCTAAAAAAAAAAAAAAAATTTGAAAAACAAAAATCTGGAAAAAATCGAAAACTGCAAAAAATATTACTTTTTATTTTTTTGTAGTAAAGCTACATATCATGCGAATTAAACTAGATATGGATCATAAAAATCGATGCATGCTTTACATTTTTATTTACAATTAATTGAAGGTATCGCATATTTACAAGCACTGTAGAAAATTGTACCTACATAATGAAAATGCAGAACATAAAAACTCAGGTGCATTTTACGACACGCATTTTGGCAAAACCCCTTTGGGAAAAACCTCTATGACATTTTTATGATTCTAATAATTAAAAAAAAATAAGTAATAAACAAAAGATTGATTAATTTTTACGATTGCGGTAGGATAGTAATAAAACGCTCATAAATGTGCGTGTACGCTGAACTGCTCTTATTTTCCGTTAGCTACCTGTAACGGATAATTTTTTTTTTTTCATAAAAGTCCTTAATGTTTTTTAGGATTCTTGGGAATAATAAAAAATTTGCAGCACACACAAACTGTATCCACACAAAGGGTTATCCCAAATTATAGTATCAGTATTTATAAGATCTCCTTGACCCTTTTTATTTCATTCAAGAAGTTTTTGCGATAACGCAAACATCATTTAATACCTACACAAAAATTAGAGTCATACAGCTTAGAAGTTAAAAACAATTTTCAAATATTAATAAAAATGAGCCAGAAAGCCAGAACATTTTCATGTAAAAACGATCCAGATTTATTTTGTTATGTGTGCGGCCAATATATCACCGGGAAAAAAACGGAAGTGGTTCTTAACTTCATTGCAAAAGTCATATCAAGATTGCTATAATATCTATCCGCACAATTTGAACCAGCATTGGACACCGAGTACTATATGCATTCCATGTCGATTGAATTTATCTATGAAGTCTTCTAACGTAAAGTAAGTATAAATTAATAGATTTGGAATATTTTATAATTACAATATTTCTTAATTAAAATTTGAATTCTTCATATTCCTGATTTCAATTTTTTTTTTCATTTTACAGACGACACTTGGAAATTTTGAAGCCTATGCTATGGAGAGAAACAGCGAACCACGCATCCGAGTGTTATTTTTGTTTAAGTACAAAAAGCATATTTGATGGCCCACAAATTCGCAAATTGGTGAACGATACTGAATTTGGCAGTTCAATGTCAGAAATTGAGAAGAATGCATGGGATTCGTTTGTATGGGTTATTCAAAATTTCTTAGGAAATAACAAGGGTGATGATTACGTTGCGCACGTTGAAGAGATGTTAACTCACTTCCAGAATCTTGGATGCAACATGAGCATCAAATTACACTACCTGCACAGTCACTTAGATCGTTTTCCTGAAAATCTAGGAGACTTGAGTGAAGACGATTCCACCAAGATATCCGGACAATGGAGGAACGATACCAGGGTCGCTGGGATGCACACATGATGGCTGATTTTTGCTGGAGTATTCAGAGTAACACTTCGTTATTCAACAATAGTAGAAAATCGACTAAAAGAAAATTTCAGAGTTTGTAGTTTATAATACATATTTATTTATTTATTTTCTTGTTTTATTTATTATAATAAATGTGAATAATAAAATATAAATTTTCTACTATTTAATTTATTTATTTATTTACATTTAAGCTCATCCAACACAAATGTCTTTCCGAAGAATAGAATCAGTATATTCTAGGTAGGGTTTTGCCAAAAAATACACGAATGTTACTATGTAATGCATTTTTGATGTGAAAATTTGTACATAGCATGGGGAAAATGTTTTCAAAATTCAATCAATCGAAAGAAGAACATTAACTACTCAATTTTATGTATATCAGACAAAAAACTAAAATTTGGTGAAAATGAGCGAATTCACTTAATTGTGAATAAATTCGAAAAAAATCAATCGATTTTTATGATCGATATCTCATTTTGTTCCTATTACATGTGGCTTTGCGATAAAGCAATAAATCTGAACGATTTTTGCCGTTTTCGATTTTTTATGATTTTTTTTAACCAAAAAAATTTGCTATTTTCACGTAAAAAAAATATTTTTTCCCTCAATTTTTTATTATAACTCCAAAACTACTGAGCCGATTGAAACGCAATATATTAACGGATTAAAGGCTATGTAAATTTCAGTTTTTCTAAATTTATTTGAATAATATCGGACTAATTTTTTTTTAGTTATCATTAATTATGTGGAGACACGTCTAAAAAAATTTATAATTTTAATTAAAAATTTTTTTAAAAAAAACCTCTCCATAGAATTTCAAAATTGAACCATATTTGTACTACTGGGACCACAATACATCAAAATTGTATAGTGGTTTTCAAAGCCCCTAAAATTTTTTCAAAATTGTTGCCTTGTGTTATTTTTTATTACTTACTCGAAAACACTAAACACAATCGGAAATCAATCGAGAAAATTTGTACAGATCGTTTATAATCAAAGATATGGAACTTTCTGCATTACAACCTGCATCCTTGTTAGGGAAAACAGTAAGCTCAAAATATTTGTTTGTTTATGTTTATACGAAAATTATTCGTTTCTTTTGTTGCTTCTCAATATTATGTAATAGTAAGCACTTACATCAGCACATTTGTTTTATCCTGCTTCTAAAAACACGAAAGTTTTTTACTGGGCTTTTGGTTAAATGGATAAGCCAATAAACAAAACTGCCGTATTTGGAGTTATGATAATCCTCAAGTGGCGTTCATATTTAAATTATAAGGCCAGAAGATTATCTTTCGAATAAAGTGAATTTCATGTCATCATTGGTTTATTCCATTTCAAAGTTCTATACCTCTATACCCTTTACAACATTTAAAAAAATCATCAAAATTTTAAAAATTCACCAAATTTAAAATAAATAAAAAAAAAAAAATAAATAAAAAAATTCGCTCAGATTTAAATTATTTTCCAAAAATTTGAAAAAAAGTTTAAAAAAATCAGCAAACTAAAAAAAAATTGCTTAAACCCCTTTTTTTTTAATAAACGGGGAAAACAACACCAAAAATTAAACAAATCACAAACATTTAAAAAATCGCCATTAAAAAAAAAAAATAACAAAATTTAAAAACGATTTTGAGATATACACGCTCAAAATTTTACTTAGCTGATCTCTTCAGTTTTTGCATTTTTCTCAATGTTGGAGATATTTTTTTAATTATTGCGATTTTTTTCAATATTGCTGATTATTTTAAATAATAGCGATTTTTTAAATTTTGTCAATTTTTTTTTTTAATTTGACGAGTGTTTTTAAACTTTTGCGATTTTCTGAAGTTTGATTTTCCTTTTCCAATTTTATGTTTTTTTTTTAAATTGTGTTTTGTAATTTTGGCGGCTTTTTTAAATTTTGGCACTTTATTTACACGCAGAAAAAAGAGCACCATGTTATGATAGTTTAAGAGCATCATATTATGATTAAAACAAGCAACAATCATAATATAATATTCATATTATGATTCTAGACGATTATTAAATCATCGTCAGTGATCTTAATATGATCAGGCAGAAGCATGTTTATGACTGTTAGGATCATAATATGATAATTTTTTGTCCCCAATCATATCCAATCATTTTTTTTTCTCTGCAAATTCAAAATTTTTGTTTGGCAAAATTATTTAACCTTATCAATCTTTTAAACTGCTTCATTAGTTTTTCTAATCTTCATAGAAAGTTTAAAAGTTATAAAAAAGCATTATTTTAAAAATTTATGCTAAACTTACGAACAAAGTAATATAGCTATGGTTCGTAAATATACAAAAGCATTGCCGAAACTTATGGTTTATGCTATAGTTATAGCTATAGTTCATAAAACGTCCGGAATCCCCGATTTTTGAGGCAAAGTCGATTTGCGCAAAAAAATCTTTATCCCCTAAGCATTCAAATTAAGCTTGAGCTACAAACAGTTCTTTTTTTTTTTGCCCCATCCTAATTTAAATGTGTTGTAAACCGTATGACAAAATGAACATAACGCTGATTTATAGTGCAGTGTAAATTTATAATTCAAAACATCAATCAAAAGATTTAATTGATAAAAATTTGTTTGAAATAGATTTACAATTAAAAACAAGTAAGCAAATTAAAATATAAAGGTCAAAACTGTGGTAGGAAAATCCTACAATTCAATTGCACAAATCCAGATTTTCAAATAAATTCATTGCTGCAATCGAACAGTACATTTTCCTAGAAATTCGTTTGCAGCAAATAAGTTGCGTTGACTTTTGCGGTATATATATTTTTTTTTGGTAAAACCTTTTTACAATGAAAATGAAAATTATTGAAGTTCGAAGTCATACTCTATATCTCTTTATTAGGATATTGTCCTAACAAATAATCTATACAGTTTTTGTTTTCAAATTTATTATTTGACCCTTTCAGGAATGTGTTAATAGATCTATTTCGGGAATTTTCTAGGTTCCCATCATCAGAACACGTTTTGAAAGAGGTAACAATCCTTTGCACAAACAAAGTAAATTTTTTTCAAAAACAAATGAAATTTCACTTGTAGAAAGGACGACTAACATTTCATTAAATTCAACTAGCATTTGTCATTTATTTTTACTGTTCAAAAAATTACTAACAATTGTAGTAGAACTGAACCATATATGTTCGTAAAAAATTAAGAAACATTTACTTTTTTTTATTTTTTTGAATAACAAAAAACAACTGTCAAAACTGAATGTAAAAAAAATCATACAACAGTCATTTGATGTGGTTTGTTTTCTTAAATGAACTACATTGTACAGCAAATGACTGACATTTACATTAAAATTACAGAAACTGTATTACAACCCAAACAACTACATATTTTTAAAACAGAAGTGCCCTTAGTGTATGATTAAAACTATCAAATTTATAGACGATTTTGGTAAAATATATGTGGACGTTTTTTGCATCTCCTCTAATAAAGTAAATATGTTGGTTTCGTTCTTTTGCTTTTTAGGTGACGATTTATAACTTGAAAAGATTTTGTTTGTTTTTTTTTTTGAAAATTTCTTTTTAGCTAGACAAATTTTATTTTAGCGGGACACTGCATAAAGATAACAAAACTGGAAATTCCAGACGAATCTGGTTGCCGTCCCTTCTGTCAACCCTAGGTCGATGTCAAAAAGTCGATTTTTTTAAAGGTTTTATATGAGTCAATAATTACTTCAGCCTAAGACGAAATAATTGTCAAACGTGGTAATTTTATTGGACCAAATAATTGATTGTTGAACAAAAATCTACCGGTATACTTCCCCGGTAAAAAAAAACCCTTTACATGCATATGTACAGTTTTTGCTGTAAACAAATTGCAGAAAAATGCCAAAAAGTAAATTGAGAGAATAATTAAAATTTCTCAATTATATACATATCGCTCATTTACTTCAAGACTGTCATAAGTCTAAAAATGTGATTTTGAGTTAATGATGCATACTCATTAGTTATAGCATGCTTTATATTGTGTAAAAATTTTATATTAATAACATATATACTTTTCGAGATAGAGGATAATATATTTTATTTTTTCTTTAAAGTGGTTGCAAAGAGTATATACTTCATAGTGAAACTGTGCTACTCACAGGTCTCTCGATAATTAGCGAATTCGTACACAACTCTCACTAAGAGAAAAATACATTAAAACTCCCTATTTATAAAAAACCTGACTAAATAAATAAAGAAAGAGTCGAGAGAGGGGGATATGGATTGAAAACTTCAATTCGTTTTCTGCAAAATCGTGTTTTTGAGTTATGTCAGTCTTGCAGTAAATGAGCGATATGTATAAAATAGTCAAACAAGTTGTTGCTTGCTATTATCAGTTTCATATTTATTGTAATATAAGTGAGTTGAGTTGAACGTACACATTTTTTTAAAATATATTTAAAACAAAAGAAAATTTGTATAAAAATGTTGCCGAAATTAGATGCGCTATCAACACACGGTGTCTTAATCGGATGGTTTTACCTAATTGGTTGTATAATTTTTGCAATTAATCCAACCATTAGGGCAGTGGAATATTTTAATGACGGTCAGCCTAGTAAGTTAAAGAATTTTGTTGATTTTCAAAATTTGTTAATGAAAAATTGTCATCTTACAGATAAGACAACAGGAATGACATTTAGATATATTTTCCCCACTTTGGGCTACATGTTTGTGGCCTTTGTATCGGGATTACTGATATTTGGTATTATTAAGGTAATCAATTGCACATGGAAACTATTCCGTTATCTATGATCTTAATGAATTTCGAATAGCTGCGATGCCAATTTGGCATTTTTCGCGTTTTTGTACTACTCAAATCTAGCATATTGACGCTTTTCGCTTATTCAATTGGCTCTTTTAGCGCCTTTTTCATAAATTGTTGAACTTTGATACAATTTTAGCTTGTTTTAACAATTTAGGTTAAAAACTCTACTTCTGTTTTGTTCCCGAGCCAAAAAAAAAAGAAATATATATTATGGTCTTGTATTTTTTCATCGTAAAATATATTATTTTATAAAGTGACATGCATGGAAATATATTGTTATATGTTTCTTATATGGTAACATATAAAACGGTATATTTTTCTATATTGACCTTTATGAAATTGGTTATGGTATTCTCATATATTTCATAATATGTAAACATATATGTTGCAATATAAGCTATATAATTTAAGATTTTATAATATATACTGTCTTTTAAAAAATATATAATTATATATGACCTTAAATGATGTAAGATTAAATGATGCAAGATTAACAAATTAGTTTGAGATATGATTATATATGGTCCAACATCATTTATATTTCCTATGCGCATCAGATATAATTATATAGTGTTATATACAACCCCATACATACTTATGTATGCCACAGATCACTAAATGATTTTTTTGTAAAATTTTACTAAAAATGATATGTATATGTCGTGGGATTTAAGTAAATCCAATTTAATCTCAAAATATCTTATTCGTTTCATCAAAAATTACTTATATTTTTGGAACTAATTAGATCCAATTAGATCTAAATTAATCAAATGGGATATGTTGGGATCTATCAGGATTTAAAAATCAGATATTATTGGATCGCCCAATTTTGAGTTCAATTTCGATATAATTTAATCCAGTAATATATTTGGCGTATCTAATCGGATATTAACGGATACCCGAATTTGAGAGATGTGATATTATATTTGAGATATGTTTTTTTTTTTTTTTATCGGGTACCTATTTTTACAATATATCATACAAAATAATTTAAATAATAATTTTCTCAAAAGTGATTTTTGCTATAAATTTGTACAAAAATATTAAAAATTTTAAAAAATCTTCAACATTTTTTAATCAATACCCTATGGGGAATGGGACCGGTCCTGCGTGTGTCACAGGATCGGTCCCTTCGTGCCAGAGACTGGTCCTCTGCTAACCCCTATCCTATGTAAACAACTGGCACCTTTAACATGGGCTTGTCATAGGAGGGGGTCATTTGTCTTGCTTTAAACCGCATAGTGGCATGCCACAGGACTAACCAAAGATGGGCATACCACAAGACTGTCGCAAAAGGCGAATGTCGGAGGATTAATCAAAACGGACTAACCACATGACTATCCTGAAAGGGACATGTCGTACAATTTAATATTTTTTAATTTAAAAAATGGTAGTAAATGAAACAATAAATTTCTAACTCATTGGCTTTTTCTAGTCAATATGTATACCAGTTAGGTGTTATGTCCTACTTCTACCAGTCACGAAACTAGTCTTTTTAGATCAATTTACACTACATAACTCACATCAATTGTAAATAATACTAGTCCTGTGATAAGTCCTTTTCCAGCAGTCCAGGTTCTTTTAGGCCAATTTTCGCATGCCGATAATTTTTTAATAAACCCAAAAAAAAGCATAAATATCGACAAAAAAAAAACACAAAATTAATAATTTTGAGTTTAAAAAATAAACGAAAACTTTTTAGTCTTCCAATGGGTAAAATTCTGGTTTTTCTTGTAAATAAGCATTTACCACAGTATTGGTAATTTTAGGACAATTGACACTGCTTAACCCACTTCAGTATTAAATTATATCAGTCCTGTGATAAGTCAATCTTTAACCAGTCTCTTTTAGGTCAATTGGCATTCCCCAGAGGGTACCGATGTAAAATTCAGTTATATTTTACCATAATCCTGCGTGTGTCACAGGATCAGTCCCTTCGTGCCAGAGACCGGTCCTCTGCTAAACCCTACCCTATGTAAACAATGTTTTATTATATCGCAGCATAAATTAGTTGAAAAATTGGACATTTTGATAAAATTTATCATCTAGCGCTTTTTAGCACGTTCTGCTTCAAGAAAGTTGGCATCACTGTTGAATTATATATAATAGAGGAGAAGAAAATAAGAGAAACATATGTTTTGCAGTGTAATCTCATTTGTAGGTTAGTGATATAACTTTTTTGGGTTCAAGCTCCCAAAGCAGAACCTTTTCGACAATTTTGTACTGATAATAAAAACAGTTTTTTAAGTCAAATTGAAAGAAATTTGTAGCATTTTAATAAATATTTTTATATTTGAATTAGCGTACCATAGCGTTGACATTGCAATAACATTTTTTATGAAAGAATAAATAAAACTCAGCAAAAAAACTTTATACAAAAATAATTTACGTCAAAACGTAAAACAAATCACAAAACATATAGCAGTATTATTAATATTTTGCGTCAAGATGGGTGTAAAATAGTTTAAATTGAAGGAAATATAACAGATTAACAAAAACTACGTAGTATTAAGAAATTTATTGCTAAAATTAGCTAAACTTTGTCTTTCGCTTAATAATATAGTAATATAGCGATTTGTTGGAACTGTTATGTCAAACTGGTGGGAAACGCTTTAGTATTTATAATTGTAGAGAAGTGTTGCATAAAACTTAGTAATTTGAAGCGGAGTATTGATTTTTTAATTATAAAAGTATATAAACTTAAACTTACAATTTCAACGCGTTTGGTGCGTATACTTTTTTAACGATCGAGAAAAAGCAATATCGCAATATCTTATTAGTTTAATAAGCCCGGCACGAATATGCCTTGGGAGAATTGATATTTTTGAAAAATGTTAAAAGTTATAACCCTAATGTAGGTGTGGAAAGTTTAAGTCAATTGTTTTTGTATTTAAATATGTCTGAAACAGGGATCGACAATTTTGTAACAACCAGAAAAAAGTAGAACTTTTTAGATCCTATCACAATTTTTTTTTATGTGTAGAAAATTCGTCCGACTAATGTTAAGCTAATACTATGTTTTTCCACTTACATCTTTTGAGCAAAACATGTGTTTTGGTAAAAAAAAATGCATGGGAAAACATGTTCAGTGGAAACGTAGTATTATAGAAAATAATAGTGTGCCACCGAACAAGTTAGGCCAGAGAATGCTTTCGGTCCGTATATGGTATTTTGAATCATTATGAAGAAATTTGGCAAGCGAAAAAATTTTTATTGGACTGATCAGATGCGATTTTGAGTGTCAATAGAAAAACACAACATTAAATATTTTTCAAAAAAATATAATTTAAAATTCGAATCCTTTTTTATTAAGCAAAATCAGGTGGCATCGTGGAGCCATGAGTACTCATGTGGGAATGAAATTTTGAAGTTTTTTTTACAAACGAATAAATTCTTTAGTCCCGGACATAGTCTGAGTTTAAAATAATTGATTTTCATTAAAATGGTAATAAAATTGTTACTTATTATTTTGAGAAAAAAACTAACAAGGGGAAGTCTGTTCATAGGTTCCCGCCGATTGCGATCAAATTTGTATATGTTATAAAAAATCTGAATTTAAGAGAACCATGTTTTTTTAAGCGTCCCAATCCACATTTATGGGCTAAAAATTAGGGTCAAAAATTACTATACCCGACGCAATTTTGAAAGCGCAAAATATTATAAAATGTCTAAATCAAATATTACCTTGTAGGGTAAAATAATCGCTATTTCATAATCGTACAACCGATTTTGATAACTTATATCTCTTTCTAAAAGAGGGAAAAACTATTCGACGAAAAAAATTTCGATATAATCATATATTATTATATATAAAGGGTGTTTTTTTATAGAGGTATAGAACTTTGAAATGGAATAAAATAAAGATACATTTTTTAAATTGACATGAAATTTACTTTCTTCGAAAGATAATCTTCTGGCATTATAATTTGAATATGACTTCAAGCATATGACCG
Source organism: Delia radicum (assembly GCA_021234595.1). NCBI lineage: Eukaryota > Metazoa > Arthropoda > Insecta > Diptera > Anthomyiidae > Delia > Delia radicum. Next base: position 178,013,723 of record CM037855.1, on the reverse strand, counting down.
GCACGGCTGGCTCGGACGCTGACTTTTTCCAACATTTGTGGCCGTATGTTGGCAATAACGCGGAGAATGTTGCCCTTCAAGTGGTCAATCGTTTCGGGCTTATCGGCGTAGATTAGCGACTTCACATATCCCCACAGAAAACAGTCCAGCGGCGTTAAATCGCACGAACTTGGTGACCAATTCACGGGTGCGAAACGAGAAACTATGCGGTAACCAAACGTTTCCTTCAATAAATCAATTTTGTCACGAGCTATGTGACATGGCTCTATAGCGATCACCATTGACTGTAACGTTCTGACCAGCATCGTTTTTAAAGAAGTACGGACCAATGATTCCCCCAGCCCATAAAGCACACCAAACAGTCAGTTTTTCTAGATGTGACGGTGTCTCAAAGTACACTTGAGGATTATCATCACTCCAAATGCTGCATTTTTGTTTATTGACGTATCCATTTAACCAAAAGTGAGCTTCATCGCTAAACGAAATTCGCAAAATTAATTAAAATTAAAATATTCCAGGTATTTTGAGGTTTTTTTTTACTCTTTTTGAGCGATTTTTTGATTAATCTCATTTTACCGGGCTTTACAGAAAATTACCTCAAACGAACCTATTTTATAGATGTGTTGCAAAAAACGAGATGATATACTTTTATTTCTCACTCAAATAAGGAATGGAGTAGTTATGATAAAATATTTAGTGTACTCTGGTTAAAAAAGGCGCGAAAAATTGAGCTCTTGGCGGTTTTTGTAAAACACACAAAACGAATTGCAAAATATGACATTTCTAAATCATTAGACGTCCAAAACAGGTTTTAAAAATGCTGTCAAGAGATACAAACTCGGATCAAACTGATTTTTGAAAAGTGCATTAAAAAAATTTACTTCTACAAAATAGTGGATAAAAAGGTACTCTCCTGCAGAGTCCTCACAGTCTTGGGGGTGAAAATGTTGCCATGTAAATGTTATAGGAAATATCAAAGAAAATTAAACACAAAAAAACTAACATTTCTTTAAACATGATTCAATATGGCGCACCATTTGCAGACATGCAAGAATATCAGTTTGGATCTGATAATGTGTACAATTAATATCAAAGTTTTAGACAAAGAGAGTTAGAGGAGGAAACTACTGTTACCCCATGATACATCACGAGGTATTCATAATTAATTATATGATCTTGGATAGTATCATTACATAACAATCCGCAGAATTCCTGGACAGAAAACAAAAATATCGGTTTTAAAGTAAAATAACCGAATAACTTCATAGTTGTTCAACCAGTAGAGAGATATTTGACTCTGTATTTAACAGTTATGACAACCACTACGCGTATTGCTAATAATTCCTAAAAGTTTTGACAACAAAAGTCGCCTGCATCAAACCAAACCTGAGTGAAATATGTAGTAAAAATCCTAAAAGGGGACTTTTTAGGTAATGCCCATAAATCCTATTTTAAACAAAATTTTCATAAATTTTTGAGATTAAATATTAATTTGCACAAAATTTTTCTCAATAAATGACCACTTTTTTTTTAAATTGATACATCCGTTAAAAAGTTATTACGATTTTTTCGTGTTACAGTTATTTTGATCTCAGTCATTACTTCTAAAAGTTATTTGATACAAATTTGACAAAAATCGGATAGCTTTAACCAATAGCAAACTTATAGATCAACGATAAAATTCACTATTAAACCACTCACCAGGTACAGTGTAGAAATCGTTTAATGTATATGCTCGACATATGTATTAACAAAAAAAAATCTTTAATGTTTGTTGATATGCTTTGCTTATGTAGAAGGATAGTATATGATGACATTAGAGAAAAGAATTGCCATGTAAAAGTTTTAACTGAAAGTTAAACTGGCAATTAATGATAATGACTAGAGAAAAACAAACACACTATAAATATTCGTGGTAAATTTCATTCTAACTCAACACACAGAGTAATGTGGGATTTAAAGTCACCCAATTCCTTTAACGTGTGAGTTAAATAGAAGATATTTACGATTAACACTAAATGGCACGAAGAATGTTGATGAAGACCGTAGTGGGTCAGAAAATGCATTCCATTCATGCTAGTGTCTAAGAACTTTTTCTGTGTTTTTTCTAATAGTCAAAGTAAATTATCATATAAAAATTATAATTTTTCTGTTAATTTAGAGAAAAATTTGTCATGATCTCAAACCGAACAAATAAAATCTCACAAAAAATAAATTTTTTAAAATTAATTTTAATTTTTTGTCCACGTATCAAATGCTTTTTGCGCTTGTTTCAAAAGGTTAAGTAATACGATTTTTCTTAAATTTCTCACCACAAAATTATTGGACCAAGTACTACTATAATCAATTTTATTTTGAAATAAAAATTTTTAAAAATGTGTAGAATTTAGGAAAAAGCTAGTTTTTTAGTAAAAATCAAGTCGCAATATGTTGAAAACCGTTAGTCCAAATTCAAATATTCGTGTTTAGCATAATTTAATTACAGCCGTTTAAAAAAAAATTCAAAACTAGAAAATTTTGATCGCGGGGCGCCACAGGTTAATGCTATCCGAATTTTCTCAAATTCGCATCAACCAAGTTTTAGACCCAGTTCTATAATAATCGCAACAAAAATTGATAAAAAAAATCAAAGGTTCAAAAAAAATGCCGCTCAATTGAACATGGGATTGCATCTTATTTAAAAACTACACATAAAAAAACACATGGGAAAATTTCTCCTAAAATCCAAAAGATTTCGAATATCGAAAAAGCTCAGACACACCGTCGCGAATTTTGTTAAGATCAATGGATACCTGTTTCTCGCATATTTTCAGATAAATTTTGGTGCCTTAGTCAAATACTAAGGCACGAAAATTTATTCTATTTAACATTTTTTCTATTTAAAATAAATATTATTATTTTATTTTTAGAAGCGACACTTATTTTTTGTACCTTGGTTAGTTTGTACCACTATTGGCTTAATTGCATCGATTATTTTTCTGGTTGTTCAATGGTTTGCAGAACATGGCATGTACTTTGGATTGAAACATGACTTTTTTTTGATTGGAAAGTTTCAATAATGTCTTACAAATTACATTAGAGTTTAATATTTAATTATTATTTTTATATTTCAGGAATGAAAATTTTAGTGATTTACCCCATTTACATTTTGTACTCCAGTATTCGAAAATCTGCCAAAAAAGCTGTGGATTCGATAAATATCAAAAAACGAATGATATAGCTCTGGTGAAAATCTAAAAAAAAGGAAAATAATAATTTTATGATACAAAATTTATTGTAAAGTGTATAAAATATAAAGATAATTAATTGATGGGTTTATTTTGAAAACTTGACATTTTATTTTTAGTTTGTTTTGACATTTTAAAGGTTAAAAAAATGCAATCATTATGACTTTTACATGACGTTTAGGTACCTGCAAAAAGGGTCTAAGCAAGACATCTATCAAATATTAATCAATAGATGGCTGGCTAGAAAACAGCGAAAATTTAATGCAAAGTTATGACGAGATTTAATGAAATGTTTCTTTATACAAAAGAAAAACAAAGTGAAAAAGCTTTATAATATTTATGAAACTATTTTCAATGATAATAAATAAAATAAAATGTTTCATAAAATTTTATGAAAAACAGAATTCAATGGATGAATTCTAGCGAAACTTCATTAATTAAATGCAAAAATTCATTAATATCATTTGTATAATTCTCTCAGTGTATATCTGATGAAAAGATTCAATGGATGAATTCTAGCGAAACTTCATTAATTAAATGCTAAAATTCATTAATATCATTTGTATAATTCTCTCAGTGTATAATTTAATTCATAAAAACTAGCTGAGTTTTAAAATTTTTTATATAAGCTTTAGTAATTTTCATAATTTTGTGGGCAATTTTCCACTTAATCTGAATTTTTACATAAGGAAAATATATTCGCCATGTTTTTTTTTAGAATTCATCACTAGATTTATCATTTTTAATAATTTTGTACTTATTTCATGGCAGAAATATATGGTAACCCTATGTGTGTCCCTAAAGGGATACATAAACCTCCATACATGCTTTCATATGTCTCCATACATGTGCATTAACGAAATTTAAGGTAACATCTATATACATGATCATACGTGTTCATGTGTGATCATACATGTGCATTAGGGTGTCCCTTACAAACATCCCCAGTTTTATTACAAATGGTTCCAAATGGAAGAAATGAATTTTTTTTTTGAAAACGTTAACCCATGCCCGTGCAGACGGTCGAAAATAGTCCATTTTGGAAAAATAGTGTATTATTATTAAAAATTCCCAAAATTTTGAATCTCGAAAAAATTTGCTTTTAATTTCATTTATTCATTTAATATACACTCTAATTAATTTCTGTTGAAATTTACCCAGCTTATAGTAGGAAACTGTACTCCCACTATAAGTTGGGTAAATTTACTCTCACTTACATTACGTGTAAGTTGGTCAACAAAAAGTGTGCACATTTACTATGCAAGTACGCAAAAATCTAACTAAATTTAGAAATAAAAGAATAATTTTACTGAATTTTTAGTAAAAAACATGCTTTACGTGTGAATATACGGATAAAATGCGTAAAACTAAATTTGTATATGCTTAAAAACACCCTAAAAATGAGTAAAAATAAATTTGTATATGCGTAAAGACCCCCAAAAATTAGTTTATTTACCTTGCGATAAGAAAGAAAAACAGTTCAATAAATGTTTGAAACATTTAAAACAAAAAAAATTATTTTTAAAAAGAGTTTTATAAATGTCTTGTATAACAATAAATTTAATAATAAATATTTCTATATAAGTGGTTGCACATATACAGAGCTTCGAAGATTGAATTCTATTTTGATTGAATTCCTCAAACATCGAATCGGAATCGCAGAGAATTCCTTCTTTGAAAAAATATCGCTAAAATGAAAAAAAAACTCCATAATTGAAAACAATCTTCAAAATTGAAAAAAATTGCCAAAATTAAAAAAAAATCGCCAAAAATAAAAAATATCGGCAAGATAATTATTTGCTAAAAGTGAAAACATTGTCAAAATAAAAAAATCTTCAAAATTTAAAAACGCAAAAATAAAAAAACGCTAAAATTTAAAAAAAAATCAACATAATTGAATAAAAAACCGCTCATATTGAAAAAAAGTTGTCCGTGTATATTTATTTATCTCTGTTAGTTTTTGATTCTACGATTCTTAGTTGTCGAGAAAAAAGCGATTTACAAAGCAAGCCAATCAAATCAAAAAGTAGGATCGTTTCAATTTTTGTAGGTTTTTTTTTTTAATTTAAGCGATTTTTTTTTTAATTTTTTCCGTTTTTTTTTTAAATTTTAGCGATTTTTTCCGTTTTGGTGATTTTTTTTCAATATAAGCAATATTTTTTTTTAATTCTTAGGGATTTTTTTCAATTTTTGTCGATTTATTTAAGTTTCAGCCAATTTTTTTAATTTTTGGCGATTTTCTTTAAATTTTTAGCGTTTTTTTTTCAATGTTAAAAATTTGTTTCATTTTTATCGTTGTTTTTAAATTTTTGGAATTTTTTAATTGTTATCGATTTTTTTTAAATTTTAGCGATCTTTTTTAATTGATACCGTTTTTTTCAATCTTAGCGATTTTTCCTTTAATTTTAATGATTTTTGTAATTTTTTGCAATTTTTTTTAATGTCAAATATATTTTAAATTTTAGCGATCTTTGCGGATTTTTTTTTTCAATTTTGGCAACTTTTTACAATTTCAGCGATTTTTTTTAATCGATTAAGTAAAAACCGACTGAATTTCCAACGATTGAATTTAGTGATTGAATAATCGAATGAAGAATTTAATTCTTTAAAGCTCTGAACATATATTATATTATAAAAATATTTTCCTAGAATTAGGCTGCAAACACTTGGAAATTACGATTCTATATATGGATGTGTAAATGTTTTTAGTACATTATGAAGATGTATAATCTTAATTTTTTAAAAAAATGCTCAAAAATTTCTAGTTTTTAGATTTTTTTTATTTATTTATTACTATTAAAATATTTATTATTATTATAAGTTAGTATATTTACAAACGTTGTGCGTAAAAATTTTAATGTGTTTAATTTTAAACACATAATTGGTAAAAATACTGTAAGTGTGTATTATTGTATATAAAAGTGTGCGCAAAATAGTTTTAAGCATTTTGTGTTTAAATTTACCGAATTTACGTAACAATACATAAAATTTTACTCGTTTTATAATGGTAAATTTACATTCATTTTTTAGAGTGTATTCAAAATTAATCAGATCAGAAATTCTGATTTTATCGGATATCATTAACCCACTTAAATTAAAACAATTTTGATATTATTAAACTTTTGATTGAAAGTGAAATTAAAATTAAAATCAAACAAAAGTATAATTGAAATTTTACTGACAATTTTTTTTTCTGTATATTTAAAAAAAAAATTATGTACAATGAATAGATAGAAATTTTTTAAAAATAATGAACTGGGTCAGTTGGCATACTTCTCACGTAAAATCCCATTACTAAGCATGAATATGAACTATTGTAATTGAAGCTTATCAGTTTACAGCAGGGTTGGCAACCGTTTCATTCAGTTATTGGTATTGGATAATGGTATTTTGAGAGTATTTCGTTAGGGTATTTTAAGGTTAACGATATTTTAAGCTATAGCGTTATGTTATTTTAAGGTAAACATTATTAAAATTTATTTCATTAGGTTATTTTAGGGTTAATGTTATTTTACATTATTTCGTTAGGTTATTTTAGGATTAACGTTAATTTACGTTATTTTTTAGTATACATATTTTACAGATAACAGCAATATCTAGCACACCTAAATTAAAAAAGTTCAAAATGCATTGCAAAATTGCAACAATAGTAAAAAATGTTTACTAAAAATGTATTTTTAGAAAAAGTTGGTTATTTTTTGATTACAGAATGCAAAATTAGACAATCGCAGCTTTCTAAAGCTTTTTAATGTTGTAATTACCTAGTTTAGAAATTGTAGATCAGGAAAGTTCACTACATTCAGTTAACTTCTGCTTTAAAAATATGTAGTTATTTGGGTTGTAATACAGTTTCTTCATTTTTAATGTAAATGTCAGTCATTTGTAGAACAAATTTAATTTTTTACTAACATTGTAGTTCATTTAAAAAAAACAAACCACATCAAATGACTGTTTTATGATTTTCTATTAATTGCAGTCGTTTTTTGTTATTTAAAAAAATAAATGTTTGTTAATTTTTTACTAACACATGTGGTTCATTTTTACTACAATTGTAGCTCATTTTTTGAACATTGAAAACCAAATGACAATGTTAGTTGAATTTACTGAAATGTAAGTTGTCCTTTCTTTAAGTGAAATTTCATCTGTTTTTAACTACATTTGCAGTGGTCTTTACCTACATAGTATTCTAAGTGTAGTTTTCAAATTTTTAAATTCGTGAAGAAAATTACCAGTTTTTAATATTTTAAAGATCTAAAAAAACTGAAATGTTTATATTGTTACATTAGGCTCGTCCTTATTTTTCAACTTGCAATTTATAGGGCTGCCCCCCTCTTAAAATATTTTTTTGGGTACAAAAATTCACCATGCAAAAATTAGAGTTCTAGCATAACGGGAAGATGTCCCGTATCGCCCTTGAAAATCGGGGCCCTTGGAAAAATGGTCATAATTTAAAAAAAAATTACAAATTTTTTTTTTCTTCAAAATTAAAAAATATAAAATAATTTTTGTGTTGGGTTTAATCATAACTACTCAGATAAAAAATATTACTTGCCCAGAAAATCGCTAGCTTACCCTAACTTTGTGTCAAAAAAATTAATAAATATTTTGGGTGTACCTCAAAGTGACTTTTTTGCATTTTTGTAAATTTTATTCAACAAAAATCAAAAACCTAGTGTTTGCTGTCAAGTATTTCAATAAACACATCTCAAGTATTAAATAAGCCAAGTATTACGGATATCCGTTGGCAAAACTTTTTGTGAGAGCATTTTGATTCTAGCGGATTTCAACGTTTTTTTTTAAATTTGTATAGACTTTTTTTCTAACAAGATTTTTGTAATATTTCATTAATGTTATTGTGTATGCCAATTTATATAATTGTAATAACTTTATTATAAAGTATAATTTTTCGTGTTCATAGTTAACCTGTGTGTTTATGGGGTCACAATTGACCCTCGTATTTTAAAGAGTCAAGAATCACATAGATGACAAAATAAATTTTTGTTTATGTTTCTAACTGTAATTTATTTACATTTTAAAATTAATTAAAATTAATTATTTAGTATAAATTCAGATATTTGTATTCATATTTAAATTGATTTTTTGTACATATTCAGGAGTATTTTTGAAAAAACGTATTTTTAATTTAATAGTGTAAATTTTTTTGCATCCGGGTAGTGCTTCCGATAATCGGCTACAATTTGCATTATTACTTGTTTTTCCTCCTCGTTTCGTGACAATACTTTATTGTAGTCCTTCATGAGCTTCACTGCCCGTTCTGCAGTGTCATTAACAACCTTTAATTTGTTAACGTGGGTTATATTTGACCCCAGGTTAACATGGGTTAACTATCAACAGAAAAAATAGTATTTTATAATAAAGTTATTACAATCATATAAAAGAGCATATCGAGGGCTTATATTCAATACCGTCTATCTACATTTTCACGAACTTTTTTTTTATGCCAAATTCATCTCTGACCCCATCTGCATGTACTGTAAAAATATCAGTGGAAAAAAACTATTTTTAGTACTATATATGCTGTATTTTATCATTTGTCTATCTACAAAGATACTTATTTATGAATTTTATGACGGCAATACCGTCTATCTACATCATAGAATTTTGTCGTTTTATTTAATTTCAGGCTATTTCTCTGTTTGATATCTATTTATTCACTGTTCGTTTTTCGGATACATACTTCTCTTGTCGAACGATCAATACCTACCATAATACGCTGTGTATGCGGTGGTGTGCCCTTTATGTTATTTTCTAGCTACAAATGAGTATGCAAATAAATGAATTCAAACGCAAAAACTCAAAAACACAAGCAAGAATGTACTAATTTGATACTGATTTGAAATTGACCACTTCACCTCGATTTAAAATTTAATGCTCAATTCACACTGTGATTTTTGCAGCGTCTGTTTTTCTTAATTTGCTTTAGCAGTTGCTTCCAAAAATCATTTGCATTTACCACTTTTAAAACCAAAGCAGATGTTTTTAAAGATTACCTTGAAAAATGTGCCGAGAAGGCAGTAAAGCCCGTTTCAATTTTTACATTTTCCACAGTTTTTGCCGAACAAAATTTAGCGCTCTTTATGACTCGCAAAGATCAGTGCGATACTTGTGTGGGGTTTAAGGCCAAGCAAATAACAATTGAAGAATACGATGCACATATTATGGATAAACAACGGGCTCAACTTGAAAAACAACAAGACAAACTTGCAGCTGAAGAAGGACGATGTCACGTGTTCACCATGGATGCACAAGCGGTAAAGCTTTGCCCTGACATTAACGCCTCAGCCATTTATTATAAAACACGCCTACAAGTGCACAACTTTAACGTGTATAATCTCGCCACGCATCAATGTATAAATTACTGGTGGAACGAGACTGATGGAGACCTCTCCGCTCCGACGTTTATTTCGTGCATAATGCACCATTTGTCAACACACTGTCTAACAGATACTCTACCAATAATAATTTACTCCGATGGTTGCGGTTACCAAAACCGTAATCACTTTTTGTCGAATTCTTTGTCCAATTTTTCAATAGAAAACAACAAAATCATAGAACAAAAATACTTGCAGAAAGGACACACCCAGATGGAGTGTGACAGTGCCCATGCAAAGATAGAGGCTAAGTTGAAAAATCAAACCATATATTTGCCATACGACTACGTCAGGGTAACCAAAGATGCCCGCAAAACAGTCAAAATCAAGAACAAAATTATTAAAATGCCATTTGATACATTACATTTAAAGTATGATTTGTTTAAGAACTATAAGGATACGAACCTTATTCGATTTTCCAGTATTAGACCTGGTCGAGCAAAAAATGATCCGACAGTATCCCAACTAAGATCTCTCTTATATTCCCCAAGTGGTACCATTAAGTTTAAAGTGAATTTTGATCATAATTACACTGAACTACCTATTCGAATAAAGCAATATGAAGGTCACATAGAACCAAAACAATTGTATACCGGTCGACTACCAATTCAGCAAAACAAATGGAAACATTTACAGGAGTTAAAGGCGGTAATTCCAGAGGAGTATAACTACTTCTATGATAATCTTAGCCACGCGCAGTAAAAATTATAATAAATTATAATAAAAAAATTATAAAAAACATTGTCTTTGAATTTAAACTGGTTAAACAATTCTTCTGAACACACCTACCCTCTATCTGACACCCTTTTTGAGACACCCATGCCAAAAACAAACAAAAACTAGTCAAAAACAACTCCTAGCTCCCTGAAGGGTTCAAATGTTAGAACAGGTCCTACTATTTTTCTATCCCCAACATTTCTTGTGAACATATCTACCCCCTATCTCCCACCTTTTAGGGGTCTCCATACAAAAACCGTAATACAAACTTAATTTTAAAATAAGGCAATACCGTCTATCTACATATTATTTTCCTACACAATGATTTCATTTTTGAGGCAATACCGTCTTTCTATCATAGAAGCTAAAATAACGCGAATTTCAAGAAACTTTTTAGTTAGAACGTTTGTTAGACACATTCTGTTCATATTGTAGAAGATGAGTTCATCGAAATTGTTGTTTATTTGCGAATAAAACAGTTTTTTGGCTCTCCTGAAAAATTGTGTTTTTGTAGATAGACGGTATTGAATATAAGCCCTCGATATACAAAAATATTGATGAAATATTATTACAACCTTGTTTTAAAGTAAAAATGTATAAAAATAAAAAAAAACATTGAAATCCCCGAGAATCAAAATGCTCTAAAAAAAATTTGCCAACGGATATCCACAGCACTTGAATTATTTAATACTTGAGATGTGTTGACACCCTAACAAATATTTGTTTGACACCCTAACAAATATCTTATGGGAGGGGGGGGACACAGTCAAAATCTCATTTTTATTTTTCGCCCATACAACGAAAGACCACCCTATTGCTACATAGAGTATTCCTATTCAAAATATGCAGAAAATAGGTTGACATGAGGTCAAAACGTGCTAATTTTTCAGTGTTCTTTCATGAAATGAACGATATGAATGTGTGTGTATATACTTAACCAAATTTAAGATTGTGGACCTTTTTTTATAATTTCAAAATCGTTTTGATGTTTTTGAGAGAAAAAAAATGTATTTCGTTAGGATAATTTAAGGTTATCGATATTTTAGAATTATTTCGTTAAGGTATTTTGAGGTTAACGGTACTTTAAGTTATTTCGTTAGTGTTATTTTAAAGTTAAACGGTATTGAATCGTTATCGGTATTTTAGTGTTAGCGATTGCCAACCATGATTTACAGACAAATAAAGAAAAAAAAATTCCACAAATTAATAAAAATTCTAAATGTTTTGAATTTGTCAGTCTATATATAAAATAGTCAAACGATTTATTGATATTTCGCAGTTTCATATTAATTGTGATACAAAAACGTTGAACGTTTAATATTTTTTAAAAAAATTTTATATTAAAAATATATTTTAATAACAATCAAGATGAAATTAGATGTACATTCAAAACATGGTGTCCTAGTTGGATGGCTGCATCTAATAGCTTATATAATTTTTGCAATTGATCCTTCTTTAAGGGCAATTAAATATGACGATGAATATGGTAAGTTACAGAATTTGAGTTACTTTTTTCTATTTTTTGTTAAAAAATATCATATTACAGATGAGCTAGCAGAAATGAGATATGTATATATTTTGCAAGCCTTGGGATTCTTATTTATGGCCACATTATCGGGATTACTGATTTATGGTGTTATTCAGGTAACACTTAGTACAAGTAAATTATCTAAAACTTACGCAGAGAGAATTATCTGCATGTTATCAATGAATTTTTACATTAGCTCTATGAAGTGTCACTGGAATTTGTCCATTGAAACTTTTCATTAAATTAATGCAGTTTTTCATAAAATTTGATAAAAAATTTCATTTTATTTATTAAAATCTTCATACGCCTAATGAAAAAATTTCATTAAAAATAGTTTCGTAAAAATTATGAAGTTTTTTCATAAAGTTTAAGAAATTTTTCATTTAATTTGTGAAAAGGAAAACTTCATTAGTTTAGCGAAAAATGTAAAGCTCATCCAAGAAAATACTCTCTGTGTATATTTTAACAGAGCTAACTTTAGTAAAATTTCAAAAAATTCACTGGACCCTCAAATTCATCTACGCCCACAATATATTGTCGCTTAAATCAACTGTAGTTGCTATTGAAATGCTATACACTGCAGTTTCATATAAAATTTAGTAAATTTGTAGTAAATTTTAATAATAACTGTTTTGTTTAAAGTTACACACAGAAAACAGTTTTGTAGTTGTAACCGAATTTTTTGGCAACCGAATTTTTGTGGTTCCATGTACCATCACTAGTATTCAATTTTAATAGTATTGTATCAACCGACCTTTATTTACAAATTTAGATTTTTTATTGTAACAATTGAATATTTTTTTTGTTTATGGACTATAATATTCTATAAATAGATTCACATGCATTCAGCAAAATTTATTTTATTAATAAAAAAAAATTTATTTTTTTACTGGTCTCGAACCGACGATCTCCGTTTGTCAGGCAAATATTTTACCTCCAGCCTAAACCCTATTTATATATGTTTTTTTTTTTTAATTTCAACCTTGAATATTTTCTAGTTTCAAATTTAAATATTTGTCTAAAAATAGATTTGTATGTACAACAGAAATTCGGTAGCTACCCTGCAGGAAGCTTGGGGTCAAGTGTCTCCAAGTCTCCACTTTTGTCTACTATTTTGTTGACATTGTCAACTAAGCGTCTACACTTTTTACTTTATTAACTCACTAGTAAATTTTTGGTTCCAATGTCTACATATGGTCCCATTAGAACTAATTAGTCACTAGTGAATCTATGGTTCTTATGTCTACATGTGGTGCCATAAGAACTACCTAGTCACTAGTGAATCTTTGGTCCAATGTCTGCATATGGTCCCATAAGAACTACCTAGTCACTAGTGAATCTATGTTTCTAATGTCTACATATGGTGCCATAAGAACTACCTAGTCACTAGTGAATCTTTGGTTCCAATGTCTACATATGGTCCCATAAGAACTACCTATTCACTACCTAGTCAATAGTTCTAATGTCACTAGTGATTTTCAATGACACGTACATGTTAAATGTCTATAGCAAATTACATTGCCTGGGGAATATTTGGTTAGTAGTACTGGTGACACAGTCAATAGTGAATCAATACTTTTTCACTATTGACATTTCCTGCAGGGTACTCTCAATATTTTATTAGAGTTAGCAAAATTATAAAAAATATGTAATATATTATTTCAAAATTATTTTATTAAAAACAATTCTTATGCTGCAAACTGGAGTCGAACCGTTGACCTTCTGCTTGTCAGGCAATTACTTAACCTCTTGCCCACACCCAATTTGAAATTTTATTTTCAAATTTCTCCCAAAAGTGGTTGGTTGTTGGTTTTAAAGGTAATGTAGAAGATAATATTTTTTCAATATTGATAAGGAAAACCAATATTTTGAATGATGTGACTGTGTTTTCGTTAATTTTATATATTTTCTGTTTACAATATAGTTTAATTATTCTGATGGCGAATTTTAAGTACTTACAATTAAAATTATTGAATAATGATTAAATTTTGTTGGTTTCAATGGAATTCTAACCAATTAATTCTCTGAGTGTAATTAAGCAGTTGAATATACACATATACGTTATTTTTGAATAGTAATTGCAGTTGATTTTCTAGATACTATTTTGTCAATGAACTAATCTAAACTAAAATCATCTTTATTTAATTTTTAGAAACGTCATTTATTTATGGCACCTTGGTTAGTGTGTGCCACTATGGTCACGATTTATATAGCCGGTGCTCTGGTTATTCAATGTTTTACTATGTTCGAACAAATGCTATTTTTTTTGGATAATTATTTTTATATGATTGGTAAGTCGTTTTTTAAATATTTGAAATAACAACTCACGAGGGAACTTTTCCAAACGGGAATTCCGGTTTGAGGGTTAACGGCCCAATCTCAAATATAAGGGATATAATGAGAGCATATCTGAAATACAAAAAAGTAATTTTTTTTAATACAACGTTAAGTATTCGAGAAAAGCTGAGTTTTTAAACTCATATTGTCAATGTTTTCAACACATTGCCAGCTATTGGAAATATGTGAAAAGGGCTTTCAGAAAAATCCAATGAAAACTGAAATAATATGAGTGTACAAAATACTTTCATAAAATATTTAATATTAAGAAGTTTGTTGTAAAAACTTGATAAGCTACATTTACGGTTTTATGGAGTTTCGCTGTTTTCTAGCCCTCCATTAATTAATATTTGATAGATGTCTTGCTTAAGCTCTTATTGCTAGTACTTGGAGTATAAATGTCATGTTAAAGTCATAATTGTGGCATTTTTTTAACCTTTAAAAGGCGAAACCAAGCAACAAAATAAAATGTGGCTTATCAAGTTTTTATTAATTTATTAATATTTAATTAATGAAACTCTTTATAAAAGCTTGAAAATGAATTAAAATTAAGCCAATATTTTTTAAACAATTTCATAGAAGTCCAAAATTAATAGAAGAAAGCCTACATAGAAATAATAAAGATATAATTTTTATTAAAAACAAAAATTATATTTTTTCGACCTTTAATTGTGCAATGAGAATAAAAATTATTCAAGTTCGAGACCATACTATATATTTCTTTATTAGGATATTGTTTTTAAATTTATTAATTGACCATTTTCAGGAATGTGTTGATAGATCTATTTCGGGAATTTTCTAGGTTTCCATCATCAGAACAAGTTTTGAAAGAAGTGGCAAACCCATGCAAACATTCATATAACCTAGTTTTCCAACTAAATAAGAACTATGTTTGAGATTATCACCATTGATCAAAAATAAATTGAAAACTTGTTTGTTAGAAAATTTCCAAAATAGATCTATCAACACATTCCTGAAAGTTGACAATTAATAAATTTGAAAACAAAAACTCTATAGATTATTTGTTAGGATAGATCAGAAGGCACTATGCACCGCGACCAATGTAGGTCTTTTGTGCTGCCTAAACTTACCTACAGATTGAAGCTACCTATAAAGCCAATTATCCTATTAGGCAAAATGTTCGCGATGTCCGAAGGAGAAATGAAGCGATCACCTAGAAACCTAAGTCTCCTATCATAAAGCCTGGGAACATGCGCAGAGAACATGCTCCGAGGTCTCAGACACCATCTCACAAAACCTACACATATCCGTGTCCGATTGACCCTTCCTGTGCAGAAGGTATCTGAGATTACAGTGTCCAGTTAAGTACAACGCCAGGGACCTCAAACCCCCCCCCCCCCCCCCCCTTTCAAGCGACAAGAGTCGCCTCGACTCCCTACTGGAAAAAGAGATCAATCTCTTAGCCTGGCGCTGACCAGGAGAGTTTTCCCTGTATTCAGACTCTCTCCATGCCCTGAGCCTTTCCCTAACATACCTCGCAGGTATTCCACAGAATGGTTCAGGACCAATAAAGGGCCTTCGGGCGGAAGTTGGGAATATACTTACGACCATGGTTGGGTGGGCACTTACGAGTCTAACAGCTGTCTCGTTAATCATCGTGTGGTACAATATTGTGGTAAGTTTGAGTTTGTTTGAGTTTTATTTTTGAGTTTTTTGAGATTTTAATTTTATGTTCGGGCCCGGTGCTACCGAGAGGGTTGGGGCCTCCTGAGGAATTCACAAAAAGCTAGCCGGAATCCTCGGAAGCACAAACGGTTCGTGACAATAATTTGTTAGGATAATATCCTAATAAGAAAATATAGAGTATGGTCTCGAACTTGAATAATTTTCATTTTCATTGAATAATAAAGAACTTTATTAAATATGTTGAACACTTGAGAATAAAATCTTAATATCTTATAACGAGCTTTCAACCTCCGTATATTTACAAAAATAAAGCAAATCAAACATATTAGCTAGGTTGATACTAGTATTTCGATCTGGCTAAAGATCTCATCAGAACCCGAAGTTTTAGAAAAGTTAGAGCCTCCATAATAGGCAGAACTTTAACAAAAAACCTATTAATAATCAATTTTGTTCCATTCTTGTCTTCTTAGTAATCAAGCACGTGGTTAGGTCTTTTCCTAACAAGCATCATGACGTTACTAAACTTTGAAGACCAAAAATGTTCTATTTATATAAAAAAATTTTTAGTTTGTACTCTGGCTCAAGTAATATTTTTTACAGTTATATTAGTTTTTTGTTTTTATACACATCGAGATTATTTTTATGTTATTTTCAATTTATAACGAGCTTTCAACCTCCGTATATTTACTTGAGCCAGAGTACAAACTAAAAATTTTTTTATATAAATAGAACATTTTTGGTCTTCAAAGTTTAGTAACGTCATGATGCTTGTTAGGAAAAGACCTAACCACGTGCTTGATTACTAAGAAGACAAGAACGGAGCAAAATTGATTATTAATAGGTTTTTTGTTAAAGTTCTGCCTATTATGGAGGCTCTAACTTTTCTAAAACTTCGGGTTCTGATGAGATCTTTAGCCAGATCGAAATACTAGTATCAACCTAGCTAATATGTTTGATTTGCTTTATTTTTGTAAATATACGGAGGTTGAAAGCTCGTTATAAATTGAAAATAACATAAAAATAATCTCGATGTGTATAAAAACAAAAAACTAATATAACTGCTTAATATCTTGAAATATAATGAATTTTTATAAAAATATATATAAAAAAATAAAGTCTTTGAAATAATTTCACAGCTCTAAAGAAAATTTTCAATAAATTTATGAAGAGATAATTTATGAAATCATAATGTTCATTTCTTTTATGAAATTATTAAATTTTATTAAAAAGAATTTAAGAAATATTTCTTAAAATTAATAAAATTTCTTGTATATAATGGAATTCTTCATTGAATCTACGAAAAAAACTCTATGAAATTGGTTCCTTAATATCATGAAATATAATTTTTTCAGTGTACCAAATAAGCGGCAAACGTAAGAAAATTGTTTTTTTTATAGGATTTTCAATATATAAAAAAAAAGATTTTTACATACTGGAATTTAAAAGAGACCTATATTAAGGACCTTATTCTAGTAAATATAATAGAACTGAAATCCCTAGTTATTCCTTTTTAAATGAACCGGATTAAATATATTGAAAAAAGGGCGTTTAGTACCGAAACATTAACTTCGTCTTATAAATTGAAAGTTTCATAGACTGTTTGAGAGCGAAGGTTTCTTAACATACCCTTTATACTTTTCTATCACTAAATAGAAGGATATAGAACAAAGTCATTTCAAACGTGAATGTAAAAAAAAAATATAATAATTGTAATGGGTGTAAAAACTCGAACCGAGCCATTTTAGCACTCTTATTTGTTTATTACTGAGCTTTTGTCGAATTATTCTCAACAATACTATACACTAATAATAATTCATGCGTAAAATTACCAAAAAATTTCAAAATACCAAATTTTTTGTAAAATAACGAAAATTTTTACATTTTACAAAATTTTTTGTAGGTTTCACAATAATTTCGTATTTTTATGCATGAATTAGTATGAGTGTAGTTAAATTGAATAAAAAACTGGTAACCGTGATCTACACACAGCATATCGCACAACCAGTTCAAAAGTGAATCAACTCAAAATTTTAATTTTTCGGTTTTATATGCTTAAACTATGCACAATATACTTGTTTGTCTATAAAAAAAATATCAGTGTATTTTGCTGTTGTTAACTGTTGCTAAAAAAAAACAGTTATGTCTTTCTTTATGTTCAAATTTGTATAAAGTTGCAAATATTTTTTTTCGATTTCTGAAAAATTAAAAATTTTGAGTTGAGTCACTTTTGTACTAGGTGTGCGATATGTTCACTATAAAAATTAGCGTACTCTAACACTTTTGGGTGTACCTTGAAATAATATTTCAAAAATGTGAAAATTTGCGATTTTTTTGCTATTTTAAAATTTATTCAACATTTTATTGCAGACGACTTAACAATGCTTATTAGACGAATATATCTCACTTTAAACTGGGCTGTTACATGTCTTTTCTGCAGAGATATATCTCTTAATATATCAATCGTTGCATGGTACACCACATTCTCCTAGAGTTTAAAGTTTGCCAATGCTTAGCATATTATGGGAAAAATATTTATAAAATTTCCATAGATTAATTTTGGTCCACCACAGCATCATTAAGTTTGAAACAAATTATTTTATTTATTACATGTTCTAAATTGAAAAATGCAGTGGACTGCAATTACTCAATGGCAATTTTATAAATATAAAAAAAAATGCTAAGGAATACCAAACTTGAGACCAATTTTGTACAAACATCGAAACATAGTGGTTGCGAACCATAAGTATTCTCGATTTTTTTTATTTTCCCCATAATTAACACACAGAAAAATAAAATGCCAACCGAATTAAAAAGTGTATTTTGTTTGCTCCAAACAATAATTTCGACTAGCACAAACATATTATTTTGTGATTTCATAAAGTTTTGGGTGTTGCAACAAAAATTCAGTTGTTTTAACCGATTTTTGTTTTGGAAACCAATATATTGTTGTAGCAAACTGATTTTCGTTGTAGTAACCGAATTTTAGTTGGCTAATGGCTAAATTTTTATCTGTGTGTACTCATAATTTGAGCACTCTTACACTTTCAGGACACCCCAATGTGTATTAAAACTTAAAAAGATTTATGCCATAACTTTTTTGAAAACCGCCAAAAAATAATATGTTTCTTTTTTTATGGACTTAACGGATATGATAGGATATATATTATATGTATTATATGTATGAAATTGTGTATATTTTCATACAATCGTATACAAAAATGTATCAGTATCAGTGCTATTATATCAGATCAAAATCCGGATACAATAATATTTGGTTTTTATGTAATTATATATATTTGTATCAGTTTAGATATAAACTGATATAATTAGATACAAAACTGATACAATCTAATACAATTCTATCGCGCCTTAATTCGTATAAAATTATACTGCATCATATATGGGCCCATATTTCGGATAAAATTTAATAAGATTACATATTGCAGGCGCGGATCGAGAAAAATGTTTTGGGGATGGAAGTTAAAGTATTTTTGATTAACTTTTTTAATATTTTTTACATTTTGTACTGAAAATTTTAATTTGGGGCAGGCATGACCCATCCTCCCTCTCCCTGGATTTGCGCCTGCATATAGTGTCACATAGAAAATGATATCTATTTTTTTGAACCGGGTATTGAATATGATTTCCTGCAAATAAGTAACCCTAAACCCAATTAAATATCATAAAACCGGTAAAAAAAATCTGTATCTTCCAAAATAACCCCAGTTTTCTCATTAATTTCTTATATATGACAAACTATTTTTTGAGTGTATTTTTATATTTTTTGGTGGCGTAATATATATTTTGACATGTGAGAAATACAATGACAACTACAAATTGATGCCACTTTAATTAAATGCAAGCAAAAGCTGTAATTTTAATTGCGACGTTAACAATAAATGATTATTGCAAATCCAATAGGCATTCTTAAATATCGGGTAACATACACTGCGTTGCAAAACTATAATTACACATTAATTTAACAAAATTTCGTAAGTTAAAACAAAAGTAGAAAAGTTTAACCGGCATAAATGTGAAACCAATGGAAAATTAATAATATTTAATAAAAGCACAATTCATTTATTTTTTATTTTATAATTTAAAAAGGAATAACAAAATCAATTAGTGTTCCATAACTATAAATACACTTAACTTAATATATCAAAATTTACAAAACGTATGAAAAATATTTAAAGCAGCACTTTTGAGGCCTACTTTTTTCGAATCAACTCGAAAATTTGATTGGACTTACTGTCTACCAGATTTATTCGAAGTTCTTCCGTTATAGATCTCCACACATCAATAACTGCTTCTTTAAGATGGAAAACGCTTTCATATTGACGGTTTTCTGCATAAACTCGACGGGTTAATACTCCCCGAATATGCTCAATGGGGCTTTTATTCGTAAAACATGCAGGTCATTCCAATACTCTTATATATTTTTGATAATAGCCATTCCATCTTGTTGGAAAATTAATTCTTCGTCGTTGCTATTTTCAATAAATGGCACTAGTGCTTGGAAATACCAAATCAGCCATACCGTCGAACAAGAAGTGCCCCAAACCATTACGAATCCGCCCCCGTAATTTCTTTTTAAGAAATATCGTGCTTCCTTAAGTAGGTCTCTCAAATAGCTGTTTAAGATATGTGGACCATCAAGAATGAAGTTTTTCTTATCAGAAAAAATCAGGTTTAAAAGAAATTTTTGTTTTAAACGGTCTTATCAAAAACAGCCATTAATGACTTGCCTTTTTTTAGTTGGTTGGTAAATTCCCTTTAGCGAATTCAAGTCGAGCAGTTTTCTGGCGGGGTAATAACCTTGGCACAGATATCAAATTTTTGCGAGTAATTCTCTGTTAATCCTTTAAGAGCCTACTTATGGTAGATTGGAACACATTAACCTTACAATCATCGATTATCTGATTGAGACCCTTCATTGAGTTGCTGGCACAGTTGATAATTTTATGCCGGTCCCGATCAGAAAGATGTTTTTCGGGACGCCTGTTTTACTTTTACCATAAGCACTACGATTATTTGTAACATTTGCTACAACCACTTTTGAACGGTTTATTTTTCTAGCAATTTCTCAAAAATTTAAGCCAATTTTTAAATAGGCTGAACTTTGCGCTTTCTAAAAATCATTTAGATATCAACCACGCAAATTGATTAAAATGTGAAGATTGATTAAAATTGCATAAAAAACAAATATAGTTCTTTAATTTTTCTTCATTTGCTATTCTTCTTTATTATGAACCATTAACAACATATTAAAACATAATTTTTCTTTCAAATCAATTAAGTAATCTCTTAAATTTTACACAATAAAACCAGTTAAAAGTTTTAACAAAATGTTTGTAATATTAAAAAAAAAACAGAAAAAATTCTTTGTAATTATAGTTATGTAACGCAGTGTATTTACATCTAGTAAAAAAAGTGAAGTACTTGTAAATGCATAGCTTAAATTATTATTAATGTCTTTATTTCAAAATCATTTCTCATAAAAAGCTTAAACTATTTGTTTTAAGAGATTTGGTTTAATCTACCTTACATCTATAACAATAATTGCGGTTTATAAAAAAGCAGTTATTAAAATAATGTAAAACGCTTGGAAGAAGGAAAGTTTATATAGAAAAAAAACCTTCAATAAAAGATTTAAAGTAAATATTTAGGTACTTTAACTTGTCAACATGGCGGTAACTTTAAATAATTTTTAAATAGGCAAGGAGAGACAAGGAGCTTTAAAAGGTAGGGTGGTAGAATTTTCTGAACAAAAGAAAGCATGTGAATTATCTAGATAGGCACGTTAATAATTAAAAAAAAATATTACGATTTAAGCCTATATATATAGGCTTGAGATGTAATCATTTTCTGAATGACTACATGAGTTCCGAAATTTCTCAATTATCGTCTGAATGCGAGTAGTAATATATTCCACATTACATAAAATATGCAATCTCCTAGTGGAGTAATGCCAAGGTAATCGCATTATCATTTTGAGTAACTTGTTCTGGCTGATCTGGATTTTTCTTATATGGGTCTTGGCACATATACCCCAGACGGGACAAGCGTATAAGGCAATAGCCTGAAATATTGATTTAACGATTGTTATTTTGTTGTTGGTGTTTAAATTAGATTTCCTATTTATCAAGGGGTATAACATTCTAATCGCCATATTATATTTCCTTATTATATGAACCGTGTGTTCATTAAACGTTAAACCTCGGTCCAGAAAAACTCCCAAGTATCTAACATTATTAGACCAGGGAATATCTGTACCATTTAAATTCAAGTTTGAGCTGGGATGGTTACGTGGACTTCTTTTCCTAGTAAAAAAGATAGCCTGTGACATTCCAGCATTAATTTTAATTTTCCACTTAACAAAATATTGAAATAAGATATTAAGAGCGTTCTGTATATATCCCAGTATCAACTGTGGAGAAACATCTGAGCAATAGATTGCTGTATCATCAGCATAAAAAGCATAATTGCATACATTAAGCTTAGGAATATCCGCACAATAGATAATGTACAATAGGGGCCCCAATACAGAGCCCTGTGGCACACCAGCATCTATACAATAATTTTCTGAAAACACCGAGTTGATACAGATACTAAAACTGCGATCTGTCAAAAAGCTCTGTACAATTCTCACGATATATCTAGGAAATCCAAACCATTATGCCATACTGTGTCAAAAGCTTTTTCTACATCTAATAGTACCAAAGCTATTGACTTCCTGTTCTCAAATTCCCTCCTTACCAGGGTTGTAATACGCTTAACCTGTTGTGTGGTATTGTGGAATGGGCGAAAACCAAACTGTTCCTTAGGTATAATATTTTTACTATCAATAAAACTAGTAATCTTTTCCTTCACAATCCTTTCAAACACTTTTCGAATGCCGCTAAGCAAACTAATAGGGCGATAACTACCCGATTCGTTAGCCAGTTTTCCCGGTTTTAAAATAGGTATAACTCTGGCAATAAGCCAAGATGTGGGAAAATATTAAAATCTAAGACAAGAGTTAAATATTAAAGCCAGCTGCTTAATCCCTGATGCCGGAAGATTTTTTAAAAACTCGGCAGCGGACGGTTATGCGTTGACAGAACGTAGGATTAACCATCTTTACAGTACTGTCCTGTTACACGATTTATAAAAAACGGTTGGTTTGAACGAACTTGCCACCGTTGGCATAACGTTGGAAGTTCAAAAAATTTGGTGTTTTTAAAATAATACAATTTTAATTAGTTTTGAGAAATATATATATAATAAAACACATTTAAAAAGCTGTAATACAGTTCCTTCCGCCTCATGTTTTAATGGTGAGAAGTATAAAAAAAATTTAAAAAACTAATGTTTCTAATAGGTTGTCATATTGTTGAAATTGGGAAACAGATGCTTGCAAACAAAATAGTGCTTTTCTAGAACTATATTAGTTGTAACTTTGGTAATTTTTATCATGGTGGGTTTTACAAAAATAGCAGTGGTTTGCCAGTACTATTTTTTTTGTACGGTTGGCAATTTCTACCTATTGTAGAGTAGTTAAACTAAAGGGTCCGCCATCTAACGTTTTTTTTTCAACTAGTGCTTATTTCGAGAATGGTAACACTTAGCTCATGTCTGATTTGACAGATAATTAGTTTTATCCTTCCGCTGAACGAATATGGTCCGTATGTTCGTTATCTTGTGAAAAAAGTGAAAGAAACTGGCATCCTCATCGATAAACCAAAGCGTGAAAAGCCAAAAACAGTGCGTAAACCCAAGAATATTGCTGCTGTGGCAGAAAGTGTGCGTAAAGCGCCATCAACATCAATTCACCGTCGTTCTCAACAATTGAACATTTCGGAGACATCATTGAGACGAATTTTGCATAAAGACCTTGGTATGACGCCATAAAAAGTCCAATTGGTTCAGGAGTTCAAAAAAAAAGTTATTTGGCGGACCCTTTAGAATAAATTAGACTTTGAGCTAACTTGTAACTACTTTAGTGGCGTGGGATACTGGAATGATTTTTAAACTACTTTTTTGTAATATTTTTTTTTTGCTAAACATCTTCATACAAAACCCGCTGTTTTCCATTTTACCACCTTAATATGAGACTGGGCCGAAACTTTCACCAAAATTCGAACTTCTTAAATTTATTTTTTAAAAAAATATATTGTATTTATGAGAGTTTAATTTTTAAATATTATCTTTTTTTATTTATTTCAGGAATGCAAATTTTAGTAATTTATCCCACTTACAACTTGTATTCAAGCATTCGAGAATATTCCAAAAAAGTTGTGTATTCGAAAAATATTGAATATGCGAATACTATCAGCAAAAGTTTATGTGATTCTTTTGAAAATCCAATGACCAAGGAAAATAATGATATTTTGTCAGAAAAACTGCAAGTGTAATATTTATTATAAGTCGAGGGCATTAAAATCATATTGTTTCCATTTTTAAGAATAATGTTGTATTGTGTTTTTTTTATTAAGTTATTAAGTTTTGACAAAATACCAGACTGTGGCGACGCCAATTATATTTCACAATCATTCACTTGTGAAGCTTTTCCATATCATTAATAATTTCAGACTTACACTCACACTTGTGAGCTTAAACGATCCCTTGTAAAATTTTAAATTTTTTCAACACCAGACATGGGACATAACACCAATATGTGTGTATTTAATTACAGGCCAATTACTTTTGTATGTCTAATTACAAGTAATTGTGTGTAATTGAGTAATTTCCCTGTAATTAAATACACAAATATTTGTATTATGTCCCATGTCTGATATTAAAAAAATTTTACAATTTTCCAAGGAAGCATTTAATTTCCCAAGTTTGAGCGTAGGTCAGAAATTATTAACGATATAGAAAAGTTTCAGAAGTGAATGATTGTGAAAAGTAATTGATGCCGCCCAAGTCTGCAAAATACACACTTGAATAAAGGAAACATTAAAAATAAACACGCAATTTTATGGCATTTGTTTGTTTTACTAAAACAAAATTAGTTTACTCGATATGACGACGATTCATATTTTGTATATTCAATTGTGGAAGTTTATGTTTAAATGCAGTTTTATGTCTGGTTTTGTTATACCATGACTACATACATAAAATACGCCCCATAGGAAAATTAGGAGTAACAAAGTAGAGACATTAGAGTCATTTCAAAAAACTTCGATTCGATTTTAGTCGTTTTTGAAATGGATGTGTTTGTATTTCAATGAAAGTGAGTGAACACATCGGTATTTGACGTTCCTATGATATATGTGTTGTAGAGTAAGTGCGGGTAATGTGGATTCGGCTGGTAATGTGAAACACCCCTTTATTACGGACACTAAGGACTAGTTGAGAAATGTTTGTTGGTGAAACATATTCATATAAATTCATGTCACGCTTAATGTGTGTTTATACGAGGGCGGCTCAATAAATCCGTGACTTTTTGAATGAAACACAGATTTTTTTGCAAAAAAAAAAAATTATTTTTCAACATAATCTCCTTTTAGCTCAATACACTTAGTCCAACTTTTCTCCAATTTTTGTATCCCTTACAAAAAATAGAAAATAGGCATTTCTTGGCCATATGGGGTCGTTTTTTTTTTAAATCCTCGTTAAATCGACGCAATAAGTTGGCATAATATTCGACGTTTATTGTTTTTTCCCTTTTGAAGGTAATCGATGTGGATTATGCCAAAAAACTGTTGCCATCACCTGATTGGCCACGATTACGTTTATGGTCAATTGAGAGCAAACGCGGCACCCATCTTGCAGACTGATTTCTTAAACTCAACTGATCATTTAAAATTGAAACAACACTGCCATATAAAATGCCTATGTCATCAACAATCTCACGCAATTTTGCTCTTCGATCGGATTTTTTCGACATTTTCGGGCGTATTGACCTCAATTGGCCGTCCAGAACGTGCAGCGTCATTTGTACTTGTGCGACCACAATGAAAGTCAGTAAACCACTTTTTACCATTGAAATCGATTGTGCAGAGTCCCCATAGTATTTATCAAGTTTTTCCTTGATTTGATTGACGGTTGTTTTTCGCAAAAAATAATGTTTAATGAGCATTCGAAATTCACTTTTTTCCATTTTTAAAAAGTCCACATACAACGTTTTGAACAGCTGTTAAACGCAAGGTAAATGCCGGAACTTGCTCAAAATTTGACAGTAGTATACTAACAGGTGGTACTTAATGGGAGCAGTATTGCATTTAATATAACTACGAGGGAAGTTCGAAAAGTCACGAACGTATTGATCCGCCCTCGTATAACGATAATAATGTTGGTTTTCCAAATAATCAAGCTAGAGTTGTGAATTTTTGTTTTTAAGTATTTTATTTATATAAAAATTACTTAATCTAGCGAATATTTCGAGTAGCGCCGCTATTCATCTTCTGGGCAGATATTAAATGTATACACACAACCCAATGCGCACAAAAACGGATGCGGATCCGTAATAGAGTTAAAAAACGGAATCAGTGTAATCGCGATTTGACAGTGTAATCGCTAATTGAGTTTTTTTAAGAAAAGGTCATTGTGTGGACCCAGCAAAATCAGTTTTTAATAATTGAGTTTTTTTTTATGAAAAGGTCCTTGTGTGGACCCAGCAAAATGAATTTGTAATAACTTTTTTTTCTAAGTTATCTAACACAACTCCATTGATAATTGATTTTGTAAATTGAAAAATACAAAAACAAATACAAAGTGAGTGACAGGCTTTCGTGCGCTTATGTTTTCTTTCAAAATCGTGGGTTAGGCCATTAATTTATTTTTTTGTAAACAAACTTTTTTTAATATTCTATGAATTGTTTTTTATGTTTTTAATGTATTTTACTTTTATATGTTAATTTTAAATGAACTGACTGAATTGTTTTTACTTTACTATCAAATGACTGTGAATTTAATAATAATAAAAAAAAAAAATTAAAACAAAAAATTCATCACAATATTAAATCTTTTATATTAAAACCACGCAGTGGATTCCGTTTTATTAAAATACACAGGTCCGCAACGGATCCTAATATGATGTCCGTAACGAGTCCGTAACGGATCCAAAAAACGGACATAAAATCCGTTTTTGAATCCGTTTTTTCGAGAGGAATTTCTCCCGCTTGCGGATCCGTAACGGATCAGTAACGGATTCCGTTACGGATAGAAAATACGAAGATGCGGATCCGTTACGGATCCGAAACGGATCCGTTTGGCACACTGGCAAAGCACTAAAATAAACTTAATCTATGCTTGGTTTACTCGTCGTCTGTATTAAAAGCACCTTCATATACAACACAGAAACTTTCGCCATTTTACACTAGCATGTAGAAAACAATTTGAATATATATAAACGTAAAAAAATAGTGATTGGAGCAATTATAATTTGTCGCCCTGTCCTTCGCTTTAGTAATTATCTTTGGCCTTTATTGTCAACGTATTCTGAAAGTGAAGAAGAAAGTCTTTAAAAAATAATTAAATTTTATTTCGCTTATTTTCTACTGGGTTATAATAAAATAAAATGTAAATGCTGATTGTGCTCTTTTAGGATTTTTGAACATAATTGTATATTTTTTTATTCCCATTTGGTTTAGGTTTCGAATTTCATTCAAATTGTGCTCATAGTTTACTATAAAGCAGGGTTGGCAAGACTTATTTCATTGCGTGCCAAAAACAGACAAAGTGTATTGACAATAAAATAACTTAAAAAACTTTTGATTTTAAATCAAAGCTAATTTCAATATAAAAATTTTTTAAAAACCCATTTTTATAATTTAAAAAGAAAGCTGTATTAGATTAATCGATAAAATTAAATTTTTAGCGATACTTTTCAGCCCAACGTTGATTAATTTTTAAGCCTGATTGGGGGCGCGAAGCCCGGTTTACATTAAAAGCTTTACAAGTTTATATTCATTTTTCTTTTAAAAGTATCCACACAGATTTACAAAAATATTTCCATATTTCCATTCCCTTTTTACATTAAAAACTTTCAAAACCTGGATTACCTTTTCTTTTAAATGTATCCACACAGATTTACAAAAATATTTCAATATTTATTCAATTTTCAGTCACTTGTTCATTTATCACACACTCATCTCAATAATATGTAACTTACAAAAACAAATAAAATCCAAATAATTTTGAATGTTTCAATATAATTAAACTTTTTTGTAAACACCCAGGTGAAAAAGTTCATATATGATCATATATTGTCATATATGATTTCATGTATGAGCATATATGGTTCCATATATGAACATATATGTAATGTATGGGAGCATGTATGGGTAAATACATTTAAATGAAAAGTTCATATATGGATATGTATGACACCATATAAGATGATATATGATAATATATTGCATATATTGGTTCATATATGCCATATATCTCCATATATGAATTCATATATTATTCCATATATGGTTAATATGTTTTAATTTTTTATCAGATATGACCATATATGAGGATGATTTTTTTTATTTATTTTTTTTTTTATTTTTTTTTTTTTTTTTTTTTTTTATATAACCCTTACTCTGCCGGTCTACGAATTCTTAACAAAAATATATAAATTCATGTTTTTATTAATTTATAAATACGATTGCAGAGAATGAGTTATTAGGAAAAACGTTCAAAGTTGATATTTTGAATTTCGATTTTATACAAAAGTTCTGAAAAAACAGGAAAAAATTAAAAAAATACCAAATGTTAAACTGACTCGTAATGGGTTTATGAATGGGGATATATTACTCTTTGAAAAGGCATTTAAAACACCTTTCCGATGATGCCAATCCATTCAAAACTTTTGTATAAAATCGCAAAACAAAACTTTAAATTTGAACCCCTCCCTCCCGAATAAGGTCCATTAAAAGATTTTACCATCGGCAGATTCAGCGTGGAAAAGTTTCATTAATTTTGGAAACATTCAGCTAAACTTTATTTAAGCCAAAGTTTTTGATCTCAGTATTAAAAATCTGGTTAAACCAGATGAATTAATTGGATTTATTTTGTTATATTTTGTATATAAAAAATAAAATATTTTCCGACATTCCCATTTTTAGTTGTGTTTCAGAATAATTTGAAAACTAAACAGAACTATTTAAATTTTAAGATACAATTAAAAATGGTGTAGAATATTCTTATATTGAAGTATATTTTAATTAAATTTTTTTAAAAACTTAAGTTTTTAAAAAAATTCGTGTATTCAGTAACATGTATATAGAATTATAATAGCTGTATTTTTTAATAAACAGAATATTTTTGTAAACAAAACTAAAAAAGCTTTTTTATATACGAGAATATAGGAAAAGTAATAATATATGACAATATATGAACATTCATATATGTCCATATATGAGCATATATGTCCTTATACCCTCAAATTACGGATCCGAACATATATGGATTCATATATGAACTCATATATGTGGCCATATATGACAATATATGAACTTTTTCACCTGGGCAACTTAAAATTGATCAGTAATATTTAACATGTCTAGAACTCCACTGTAGAATTCTGAATTCTAAGAAATGTTTACAACAAATTGTACAAATTTATTTTAAAAATCATGGTTCTGTTAGAAATACGTATCGCGTACTACGTCAATAACATAATCGTCACTAAATGGATACACCAATAAACAAAACTGCCGTATTTGGAGTGATGATTTCAACAAGACTGCGCAACATGTCACACAGCTCGTGCCACAATTGATTTATTGAAGGAAACGTTTGGTAACCGCATAGTTTCACGTTTCGGACCCGTGAATTGGCCTCCAAGATCGTGTCATTTAACGCTGCTGATTTATTTTCAGTGGGGATAGTCTAGTCTATGCCGATAAGCCCAAAACGATTGACCACTTGGAGGACAACATTTGCCTCGTTATTGCCAATATACGGCCACAAATGTTGGGAAAAGTCATCGAAAATTGGACCTCCAGATTAGACTACGTTCGAGCCAGCCGTGGCGGTCATATGCCAGAAGTCATATTTAAATTATAATGCCAGAAGATTATCTTGCGAATAAAGTAAATTTCATGTCAATTTAAAAAATTCATCTTTGTTTTATTCCATTTCAAAGTTCTATACCTCTATAGAAAACACCCTTTATATGTAATCCAATAATTAACATTACCAAACAATTTGTTTATTTTTTTAAAATTCTTTGTCGTTTGCCTTTTATCGCTGCTTAAAGTTCTGCTCTGAAATATGTAAAGCTTTGATTTATACGCTTTTGGAAAAGGATAAAAAAAAATATTAAAAATGTCTTTGTATCGCAAATATCTCAAAATGCATCAGATTGATCAACAATGTCCTCTAAAACATACAAAAATGTTAGAACGAAGTTTTAATATGATTTTTAGAACAACGATTTTTTCCGATATTAATACCATTTTATAGAATTTTTTGAATGAGTTCATGAATCACTGTTTTTTTTAACAGGGATGGAAGGCAATACCGCTAAAATACCGTCCTCGATTCAAAATTTTTTTGAACTCACTAACATCCGCCCTAAAATACCGTTACCAAAATATATCAATTATCTTCATTCGTAAAATTCCGTTACTGATATAACTGAAATACCAATACCCCTAAAATACCGTTACCGAAATAATTAAAATAGCGTTATCCTTAAAATACGTTACCGAAATAAACTGACAAGATTATAAATAAAAATAATAACTGTAAATACATATGATTTAGAAATTTGATCGTAATTCACGGTCATTGAAACTCGGGCATGATGGCTCCAAAAATATCGGTATGCAGGCATGCATATATCAATATAACTAAAATTACGTTAGCCTTAAAAAACCACCACCGAAACCACTGAAAACCGTTATCCTTAAAATACCGTTACCGAAATAACTAAAATTACGTTAGCGTTAAAATATCGTTACCGAAATAATTAAAATATGTTTATCGCTATAAAAAAAATCCTTACCGAAATAACTGAAATATCGATACCCTTAAAATACAGTTACCGAAAAAAAAATAGCGTTACTCTTACCGACGCCCGTATCGAATTGGTTACCATCCACGATTTTTAAATTTATTTTATTATATTTTCTTTTCAAATGTTTTTTTCAAGTTTTGAAAATATTGACTTCAATCGTACCCGTGAAAAATAAACTAGTGTAAGAATATCGAAGTAAAGTTTGTAATTTTTGTATTATATAAAGTTGATAGAAATTATAAACCACCGCAGCACAGTGGTCAATTTCGCGAGACAGCGGTCAAAACTCTATAACTTTTGACCGGATTGGTATTTTTTTACGCAATTTGTTTTGTTCAATAGGAGGGACTTTAAGCTTCAATTTGCGTGTTCAAACGTAAAAAGCGACTGATAGGAACGTAAGTAATGTGGAGTTAAAAATGCATTTTAATTTTTTGTTGAGTTTCCATGTAAAAGTTGAATATTTTGACATTTTAAATAGGTATTTTTTTTATAATTTCTTATTTTCTTCAATCGTTTGTTACAACCAATACTTATTTATTATTCCTAAACCTAATTTTGGTCAGAAAATGCCAACATTTGGTCCCTGACATTTATTTAGTTTCAATATTCACAGGGGCCAAAGGTTGGTTTTTTTTGGAAGAAAGCTAATTCTTGTGAGGATTAAACTGAAAAATAACACTGAAATTCCCAACAATATCAATACCATTTGGATATATTATATACAGAACACAACATCGATAAAATTTTAAGTAAACTTTTACTATTGATTTAAAGTGCACATATATTTTATTTAAATGTATTAATAAAAATTTATACTAAAATTAGAAACAAATTATAATCTTTAAACTAGTATTAATTAAACAATATTAGTAAAAATTTCTTCCAAATAGCTTTGATTTTCATTTTGCAGTAGTTGTTTAGCTTTTTCATCTAACTCTAATGAGGTTGATTTCCATTTTTGTCGAATACTGGACATATATGGGTCTGATGTGGCTTTTTAAAAATAAGTTTATTTCTTAGCCATTCTTGGTTGCGTGAGTAAAACAATTTCTTGTTTCTGGAACATTGATTGTACCGTTTTCTTAAAGTATTTAAAAAGTTTTTATTTTTAAATTATGAATTTTAATTTCTTGTTTGTCGCATATTTTGAAGAATGGATTATTCATTATATGTAAAATAATGTCGTTTTCATCTTTCCGTTCAAAATATATATCAGATAGAACACTATAACTGAATCTTTTTAACCTCTTTGAAACATAATATAACAGGTACTTGGTTTTACCAGTTATTTCCATTGGTTTTAAATTTATTTGCAATTTTCAGGTATTTAAGTTGTGTAATATTAGATGGCAATAAAATCTTTTTTACCTTTTCCAAATGAATTGCTAGATACCACATAATTTGAGAGTTAACAGGTACTGGCAATAATATAACAGGTACTTGGTTTTACCAGTTATTTCCATTGGTTTTAAATTTATTTGCAATTTTCAGGTATTTAAGTTGTGTAATATTAGATGGCAATAAAATCTTTTTTACCTTTTCCAAATGAATTGCTAGATACCACATAATTTGAGAGTTAACAGGTACTGGTAATAATATAACAGGTACTTGGTTTTACCAGTTATTTCCATTGGTTTTAAATTTATTTGCAATTTTCAGGTATTTAAGTTATGTAATATTAGATGGCAATAAAATCATTTTTTACCTTTTCCAAATGAATTGCCAGATACCACATAATTTGAGAGTTCTATTGACATTTTTGTCAAAATTTTGATACACCCTTCTATGTGGACTAGGTCCAAATATGGGCCAACTTCTCCTAATTTCAACAGAATTATTTTTTGGGTCAATAAGAACTCTTGTACAAAATTTCATCAAAATATATGCATAATAGCCACTTTCACATACAAATAACTTCTCAAAAAATATGACGTGCATTTGTACCGAATATCTTACCTTGGGTCAGAAAAATTGCGGTAGCTCAAAAAGTGCAGTCCCGATGCATGGACATGTATATATAGGAATGTAGGGAAGAGTTAGGACTACAAAATAGTAAATTTGTGTTTTGACTCAGCTTGACTCACAGGAGTTGTGCTCTATGAAGTAGGAAATTTCCGAGAAATTTGACCTTTTTTAAAAAAAATATTTAAATTGTTCTGAAAACAGTAGAGCTTCAATTTTTTTACCAGTAATAGGAAATAAGTTAGGTTACAACACAAAATTTATTTCGTCCAAAAATCTTGAAAAACAAAAAAGTTATGATCATTTAAACTTTAAAAATTAACTAAAAATATCATAAATTTACTAAATTCTGAAAAAGCCCATTTTGGACCACCCTGTTCTCAGTGAAATAGTTGAAATAGAGTTCTAATTTTTTGGCTTCCGAGGTTTACTACTGTCTACTTTCACATGAGTCTAATAACTTTATAATCGGAGAACAAAAAACAAAAGGAGTTTTGGCCGCTATCTCAAAATATTGACCACAGTGCGCAGTCCAAGTATAAATTACATATATGTATATATATCATTTGTTTTGTAATATTTCAAAGTTGCCTTTGTTGATGATACATAGAGAGAATTTCTTGGTCAAGTTTAAATGAAATTTTTTCACTAAACTAATGAAGTTTTCTTCATAACGTCAATGAAAAATTTGTTAAACTTTATGAAAAGCTCCATAGTTTTAATGCAACTATTTTTCATGAAACGTTTTCATTAGTCCTATGAAATTATTAATAAATAATATGAAATTTTTCATAAACTTTTATGAAAAACTGAATTGATTTAATGAAAAGTTTCAATGGACGAATTCTAATGATAATTTGTAGTTATAATGGAAAAATTCGTTGATATCATGCAGATAACTCTCTCGGTGTAATCACTTTTGTACTCTAACATATTTCACTTTGTTCGTTCTCCAATTTATACGTTGTAGCTTAAGGGCAATTCATTTTTTGGAACCTTTTAAAGTAAAATATTAAAACTAACAAAGTATAAATTAAACAAGATAACAAATGGGTTACAAAAGAAAACTATTAAGCTTGACAAAATGTTAATGCGGCAAACAAAATAGGGTTTGGGGTTTTTTTCACGTGTCATAAGATTTACATATTTTTAGAATAAAAAAACTTAAAATTTGTTAATAAAATGTAGAAAATGTTCGGGAATTATTTGAAATTGGTATGTATTTGTGTGCAAACAAAAGTTAATTTTAATGAATTTTTATTTAATTGGATTTCTCCTTTTGATTTTTTTTTGTCTGGAACTGTCTGCCGTATAACCACCAGTCGCATTAATACTTCTACTCCATTCCTATGGTTGGTTTCCATGAAATGTGAGTTTTAGATCTTTTCCCGAAATAGATCTATCAACACATTCCTGAAAGGGTC
This sequence comes from Delia radicum, assembly GCA_021234595.1. Classification (NCBI taxonomy): domain Eukaryota; kingdom Metazoa; phylum Arthropoda; class Insecta; order Diptera; family Anthomyiidae; genus Delia; species Delia radicum. The sequence goes on along the minus strand of CM037855.1, from coordinate 177,979,542 downwards.
AAATAATAAATTTTGAAAACAAAAAACTCTATAGATTATTTGTTAGGACAATATCCTAATAAAGAAATATAGAGTATGGCCTCAAACTTGAATAATTTTCATTTTCATTGCACAATTAAAGGTCAAAAAAAACATAAATTTTATTTTTAATAAAAATTATATCAAAATTTAATATTTTAAATGTAAAATGTAAATCATAATTATAGAAACCCTTAAAGCAGTATATGAAATGATAGAAAATTTGATCAAGTTTTGATATTAAAAAAATTGCCATTCTTTGTGAGACTGATCGAATTTTCACATTTTCACTACAAAAGTTCTTGGTTAGGTTTTTGACTATTCAATTTTTACGAATTGTTGCTATTTGGTCTTTTTTTCAAATTTTTAGATATTCTTGAAAATTCTCGCCTTAAGAGACCAAGTTATGTTCACCAATTTTCTTACATAAAGCATTTTCCTGGCTCTCAGATTAAACCAATTAATACCAAGAGGTAAAACCAATTAGAGCAATATTAAATTATTAATTATTATAATTGTGTTCATTGGAAAATCTTTTTCCTGATTTTAATTTGGTACTTTTATGTTTGTAAAGATTTCAGTTTTTAGAAACGCTGCCATTTTAGCAATTCCAAATGTCATCATTTTTGTTTTTCTCAAAAGTACTAACGATGGAAATACATTTCGATATGATAAAAAAATGTCAAATAATTATTAAAAAAAATTCGAGGTAAACCTACCTCGAATTTTTAAATAGATTTTGGTTTTCCAAACCCAATTTATGGAATTCATATTTATTCCCAGAAGTTTTGCTCTTTGCCAAAGTATACCTGTAAATAAGAAATCATAGATGGTACACAAAAAAAAAGTTAGTAGACAAATTAGTTAAACGTCTTGTAGGTCAAGTATACTATTTTTCTGCTAATTTTTTGCTGAAATTATGTTTTCATCAAAAATTTTAGTTACACTTATTAACCACTAAAATATTTTGAACTAATGTGTTACTAATATTTTACTAATTTATGTTTTTCATACATAAAACAAAACGACGTCAACAATGTATATGACTCATTCCATATAAAACCATAAAAAAATATCCAATTGTTGACCTCTACCCCCTTAAATTTTAACCATATTTGGTATGAAAAGAAAGTGTCATATAAATATCGTACAAGTTTTGGGTTGTTAGCTTTAACGGTTGTGGAAATATCGCATTTTAAAATATGGAAAAAAACAAATTTTTAAATTTAAAAAAAGTAGTCGTACTTAAAGTTAAACGTTATTCATTGATATCTCATTTCAAAGCCACTATTTTCACTGTTAAATAAAAGAAGCGGAAACATTATTTTTAGAAGGTAAAATGCATTTTTTTCCAAATTCGCTGTTTAAAGACCTGTATTTCTAAAAACAGTTTTTTTTTTAATTTTCAAACAAAAAAAAAAAATATTGCTCACTTGCAGCAAGAACGTCACAACTCAAAAAACACGATTTTTGAGTTAAAGACGCAGAATAATTCGTTATATCTCGCATCATATTGTGTAAACAAGTACTATTGATATCTTGTATACTCACCTCTTGAGAAGAAATTATGTAGGTATTTTTTCAAGCTGGGAGTAAATTGAAAACTTTAAACTCGTTTTCTACAAAATCAAAATTTTTGAGTTATGACGTTATTGCAGCAAATGATCGATATGTTAATTATAATTAATTTCACTTTGTTGTCGCAAACATAAGTCCAAAAATGTATCATGATCTTTGAATATGGTTGCCGCAACCATGTTTTTTCTTTGCGTGTAGGAGCCCGCATAGTAAATTTAAAGTTTCTCGCTTTACTGGTTTGACCTACCATCAATGGGAAAGCATTTCCCATTTACGAACATCACTGGAATAATTTCCTACTATTCTGTGATATCGGTGGCCAAGTTCCCACCTAATATCAACGCTTTGGGCAGGTTGTTTAACTGGATACTTTTCTCACTTTCAAACCATTTTTTACAATGTCTCTGACACAATTCCAAAAAGTATTATATATGTGAGGTATGACATATTCGAACGAGCATACATTTTAAATTTTAGGTTTCTAGTCAAACTGATTTGGACAGGACATAAGGCCATACCTATCATCTCATTTTAGAGGTGCATGGTTATGGAAGTGGTTATGTTAGTCACAACCATAGTAACATGGTTGTCGCTTTAAAGTTGCCCGCTTTACTGGTTTGACCTACCATCAAGGGGCAGGCATTCCCCATTTATGAAGTCCACCGGAACAATTTCATAAAATACTGTAATACCGCTGGCCAAGTTCCTGCCTAATTTCAACGCTTTTTCCCACTTTTAACCCATTTTTTACAATGTCCCTGACAAATACATTTAAAATTTTAGGTTTCTAGTCAAACTGATTTGGACAGGACATAAGGCCCTATCTATCACCTCATTTTAGAGGTGCATGGTTATGGTTGTCCCAACCATAGTAACATTGTTTTCGCAAACTTAACTCCATAAATGTATCATGTCTTTGAATATGGTTGCCGCAACCATGTTTTTTCTTTGAGTGTAGCAACCCGCATAATAAATTTAAAGTTGCCCGCATAACTGGTTTGACCTACCATCAAGGGGTAGGCATTTCCCATTTATGAACTTCACCGGAATAATTTCCTATTATTCTGTGATATCGCTGGCCAAGTTCCTACCTAATTTAAACGCTTTGGGCAGGTTGTTAAACTGGATACTTTTCCCACTTTTAACCCATTTTTTACAATGTCCCTAACACAATTCCAAAAAGTATTATATCTGTGACATATTCAAACCAAACTGATTTGGACAGGCATAACTGATTTGGACAGGCATAAAGCCCTACCTAGCACTTCTTGCATTCGCCATTTCATTGCTTTTTTTTTGTCATCATTTCTCACACAGTGACTATAATCCTACGTCGTGTTCCTATTCTGGTTCTTTACTAAAACTGATGAATACCTGACAAATATTATAAAGCGCTTTAGATTTAGTGATGTCATTTAAAATATAATTATAATTTAAACCGCAGTCCACATATATTTTTAGGAAATTCTCTCGGATGAATTAAGCGTGATTAATTATTGTTTCTTTATAAAAAGTGAGTTTCTTTAGTGGTTTTTATTAAAAAACTGTCATTTGGTACAATATTTGTTTAAATTAGTTGATTATGAAAACAAATAACTCGGCAAAATTTATAAGGTTCTGACCAACAATTCTATATAAATATTTCGGGCATTCTGATTTCAATGGCGTACTTTATTTTTTGAAGTATGAAATAGTTTTTACGTAGAATGACTTAAAAGTTTTAAGCATTTCCATTTTGTTTTCGCGGATTCTATCGCTAAATAATTAATCGAGCTTATCAAATGTCCGCGCACTGTAAAGAGTCATTTAAGAGGAGTTATATTAGTAAGAAAAAAGTTATTTTATCAATTAGTTTTTCATGCAAAATTCGGGACTTGTCAAACATTTTACATGGCACCATAGCTTTCCAAGGTGACCCTAAGGTCCATCTATTTGTATAATTTGAAAATACATTTCAAAAGCTTGTTTCCAAATTTTTAGCAAAAATATATATATATACAATCAATTCCCGGTATAACGAAAGATATATTGTCAGGCCCATTCGTTATATCGAAATATTCGTTATATCGCATCGAGATTTTGCACTAAATCGAGTGCACATTTTAACATTTTCCAAAATGCTGGATTTATTGAAAATTAAAAATAAAACTTAATGTGGGATTCAAACTATCGCGTTAAACACTTTAAATCGGTGTTTTGGCGTTAAACGTGTTTTGCAGTACATTTTTCTGACTACAAAACACGTACAATTATCATGTTTAAATTCTAAACATGTAAACAGAAAAAATTATCAATCTAAAATATCTAATTAAAGATTTGATTTCAATTTAATTTGTTTCTAAACAAATATTTAATTGAATCAATTAATATTTTAATTGACTTTTAAATATATAAATACATATTATGTTTTAGACGCAATTATCATATTATTTTTCCATACACTGTATGCATAACTAGAAAATTTTCCGTATAAAATACCAAATACATTTGAAGTTAACAAACAAAACAAGCACACATACAAACAGACTCAGCATTGCAAAAAACACACATACCAACGTATAGATCACACACTTTTTTTGTGAGTATCATATTTTTTTTTTTGTAGAAGTTATTTATAACTTTTTTTTCCTTCTTAATTTTAATAAAAGTTTTAATTGATAGTAGCATTTTTAATTGAAACCCGTTTTTAGTTTTTTCTGTGTACTTAAACACAATAATAATAATGTCATCAACTAAGTGTGAATGCAAGATTGAAATAGAAGAAGTGATCAAAAAACATGAAAAATTGTATAGTTAAATAAAATAAACTAAATTGAAGAGAAACCCAGTTAAAAAGTGTTTTTTTTCTCAAATGAGGTGATGGACACACCAAGAGCTACTTAACTTTTGTTTCCGAAAAAAAAGATTCCGAAACAATCCATAAATTGAACCTCTACTAAAAATGGAAAATTTTTATTTCCGGCTGTGGCGAACTAGTTATTCTTATTTCCGGCCAATTAAAAAATATCTTTTTGGAAATTTTTGCTAAATTTTTGTAATTTTTTAACATCTATTGTTTCATTCGAAAACATTGTCTCAAAATGGCTCATTATCTTTGTTAGCGTGGAGTTTCGACATTCGAGGGTGGATCAATAAGTTTTTTTTGCAAAAAAAAAAAAATATTTTTTAACATGATCTCCTTTTAGCTCAATACACTTAGTCCAACGTTTCTAAAATTTTTGTATCCCGTCCAAAAAATAGGATTTTTCGAGGTCCATAAAATAGGCATTTCTTGGCCATATGGGGTTGTTTTTTTTTTAAATCCTCGATAATTCGGTCCAATTAGTTGGCATAATATTCGCCGTTTATTGTTTTTCCCTTTTGAAGGTAATCGATGTGGATTATGCCACGTGCATCCCAAAAAACTGTTGTCATCTCCTTATTGGCCACGATTATGTTTATGGTCAATTGAGGGCAAACGCGGCACCCATCTTGCAGACAGCTTTCTTAAACCCAACTGATCATTTAAAATCGAAACCACACTGCCATGCCATCAAATGTCATGAAATGTCTATGTCATCAACAATCTCTTGACCTCAATTGGCCGTCCAGAACGTTCAACGTCATTTGTACTTGTGCGACCACAACTAAAGTCAGTAAACCACTTTTTTACCATTGTACAGAGTCCCCATAGTATTTATCAAGCTTTTCCATGGTTTGATTGACGTTTTTTTTCGCAAAAAATAATGTTTAATGAGCAGTCTAAATTCACTTTTTTTCCATTTTAAAAAAAAATCCCCGAGGTTGTATGTTTGAACAGCTGTTAAACGCAAAGTAAATGACGGAACTTGCTCAAAATTTGACAGTATTCTATTTACAAGTGGTACTTGATGGGAGCTGTGTTGCAGTTCATATAACTACGAGGGAAGGCCAAAAAGTCACGGACTTATTGATCCGCCATCGTATAAACAAAATTATAAACCTAAAAAGCCTGAAGCACTGCAAACTTCAAAAACAAAATATCTTTTTTTCACATAACCTATTAAAAATTGTTAATTTGTAAAAACAGCAGAAAAAGCTACTAAAAAATAGTTAAAAATGACGTTGCAGAATATTAATATATTAATACAATAGGAACAGCAAAACTAAAACTGTTAACTTTACAAAGTTTTAGTTCAGGAGTGCCCAAAAGTTCCTTATGGAAGAGCAAACACCAATACATTTAAAGAAAAGCTAATTTTTATTCAATATTTTTTGTTGAAAAAACCAATACATACAAAGAAAAAAGAAAAAAATATTTCAATGTTTACCAGCAAAGCATACGAAAGTGTTGTTGCTTTGCGCTTGCGTGTATACAGTGAAGAACGACAAAAAACTAATAAGACAAAGTTGTTTGTGTATTTCGTATTGCTAGTGCTGAGCGCTCTATATGTGTATTAAAACACACAGCCTATAGCTAAGTGTTTTTACAAAAACAAATGAGCACCAAGCGCATAGGCCTTGGGCACCCCTGTTTTAGTTATATTCGAGTAGAATTTTAGTTAATTGAAAATAGCAATTTACTCTGCTATAATTAGCAAAAAGTTTTTCTAAATATTTGTAGACTAAAAACAGCAAACACAAACTAATATCAACAACATTTTCTCTATATTTACCTTTAATTTAGTAGAATGCAAATAAGAGTATATTTTACTAAAATTAACAGAAATTTTTAATAAAGAATTGTAGATTGCTGGCTTCAGAAGGGCACATTTTTATACGCATTAAAAAAAATCTAAAAAAAAACTTTAAAAATTTCACAGTTTTTATATGTTTTTTTTTTTTTTTGTCTACTAATATTTAGCAAATAAATTTGTTACTATCAATTAACTAAAATTTAGCTCATAATTTTGTAGATTCAACAGATTTATATTTGCTATTCTTATCTAACTAATATTTAGCAAAAAATCGGCTAATATTAGCAGTTTTTTCTGCGACGCCATTTTTAACTAATTTTTAGTAGTTTTAGCAAAAAATGTTATTTTAAAATTTAAAATTTTTCTAACAGTGTAATTTTTAGTTGATTTTACAGACATAAATCTGTAACGTACGAATAATAAATCTATTTTTGAATACATTTTTATTTTAAAACGATTGAATTAAAGAATTAATACCTCCTCGGTGATTTACACTTCTTGTGTGTTGGCACCATTGCTATTTATTCTTAAGATAGAGAGATACTCAGCGTAGTTCAGTATCCGTTTAAATATTCTCTTATTCAGTTCAGTTTTTTATTTTCAATCATCAGCGTTATCATTTATTGTTTTTTATTTAGCACAATGTTTAAAAGTCCAAAAATTGGAATATTTATTGGTATATTCGATATTTTGGTGTCTATTGGCTTTTCGATTTTAGCGATAATATGTTTAATTAATATCTATGATAAAGCTAAAGAAGGCGTATATGATGTCGGAATTGGTAAGTATTTGAAAATATTTGTTAAATTTATTTGTGCATTTAAATTAAAATGAGATTGTAAATAAATAGTAGTGTCCGACCGAACAGTTCGGCCAAAGAACTATATTTGGTCGGTTTTTGGGTATGTAGAGGCAATGATTATAAATTTTTGTATTGGAAACATGTTTGTTGAGCCAATTTAATTCGATTTTGTGTATAAAATTTAAGGAAAACGCCAAAGTTTAGCTATAAAGTTAAAAGTTCGGCCGCCGAACTATTTTCGATTTGGCAGATCTTTTGAAGGCCGAACAGTGAATTGATTGCTTAACTACGGACTTTTCTTTAAATTTTTCACTCAAAATCGTCTCTAATCAGCCCAAGAAATTTGTCCATAATGTTTTAAAATAAAGAATACAGACCAAATGCATTTTCTGGCCGAACTGTTCGGTCGGACACTCATAAATAGAAATTAAACTTTTGTACTAAATTGTAAAAACTACACTCATAGATATAAACTACACACAGAAAAATAAAGTGCCAACCGAATTGAAAAGTGTATTTTGGTATTAACAGCCAATAAATTCGGGTAGTACGACGATATTCAAATTTGATTTCTGAATATTTTGATTGTTGCAACTAAAATTCAGTTGTATTGGGGATTTTTGAATTTTATTCATCGTCTTCTTAGACGGCGCTACGAAATAACCCCCAATGAAATAACCCCCAACGGCCAAAAATGAAATAACCCGCAAAAAAATTGTGTAAAATTGTTTGGGGGTTTTTTCATTTTTTGGGGATTATTTCATCTTACGGTTTGGAGATTATTTCATTATGAAGCAACCCCCAATGAAATAAAGCCCAAAATTTAAATTCTTTGGAGATTATTTCATATGCAATTATTTTGGGGGTTATTTCATATTTTTTGGGGAATATTTCATTTTGCTAAAAGTGAAATTTTTTTAATATTTGTTAGTTTTTCTGCGTGGCGGCCTGCGGCCGCTCTTAGGGGGTTTCTCCTCTAAAGTTCCCTGCGCGCGTCACTCTAGGAAAGATAATGAGACGCGCGCAGGAACTCTGTATTCAGCGAAGCCACCTGCCGCGTCCTATGGAGGAGAAACCCCCTAAGATCGGCCGCAGGCCGCCACGCAGAAAAACTGAACAGTGTAACAAAAGAATCAAAAATATGAAAACAAAAAATAAAAAAAATTTGGGACATATTTCATTTCTTTGGAGCTTATTTCATTGGGGGTTATTTCATTTCTTCCTTTGGGAGTTATTTCATTACGAAACAACCCCCAAATGTTGGGTGTTATTTCATTTTCACCTTTGGGGAATATTTCATTTATTTTGGGTATTATTTCATTTTTTTGTTGGGACTTATTTAATTTTTTTTGGGATTTATTTCATTGGGGTTATTTCATTTTGTCGTTTGGGTGTTATTTCATTGGGGGTTATTTCGTAGCGCCTTCTTAGACAGTGTGCAATTAATACTATCATTAATATGCACATATTTTCAATTGTTTGAGATAGGCGTGGTAGAGAAGATTAGGCATACTTTTCTAAAAATCATAACTACATTGTAAATTTTTAATTGAATTAGACTGCGCAGTTTCTGGTAACACAACCTTCATCAGTAATCCTTTTGACAATACTGTAATTATTTGTTATGGTTTTTATTGTTTGATTGCATCTATATTATTATTTATTAAATGCAATCCTGACCGTGGCTTGAACCTGCTTTCTTTGCCACATGCACTTCGCACTACACTTTAGACAGGCGCTTTAACCGCTTGATCTAAAGTCAGGTCGATTTTTGCTGTGGCTTAAAACCAGTTTCAATTACACGGGGTCAATTTTACATGTAATTGTAATTGCAGAAGATAGCTAAGACACCACAACAATTCACAATTGTTAGAAAATCATATTGTATTAACCGAATTTTGTTGTGAAATCCAATATTCAGTTGAACCAACCGATTTCAGTTGTAGTAACCGAGTTTAAGACGTAGTAACCGAATTTCAGTTGGCAAATGGCAAAATTTTTCTCTGTGTGTTGAGCGGCATTTTTTTTTCACTTTAGATTTTTATCAATTATTGTTGCGATAATTGCAAAACTAGGTCTAAAAGATAGGTGGTGGTATTTTAGTTATTTTTTTAACGCTATTTTAGTTATTTCGGTAACGGTATTTTTAGGGTAACGTTAATTTAGTTGTTTTGGTATAAGTACTCAACAGGGAGTCCCTTAAAAATAGATTTGTCATTACACACCCCAGTTTTAGTACAAATGGTTTCAAGTGCAAAAAACTGTTTTTTTTTCTTTCTAAAACGTTTGGAAAAAAAGTGTAATTTTGGAAAAAAAGTGTATTATTATTCAAAATTAACAAAATTCTTAATTTCAAAAAAAAAAATAGTATTTTTCATTGCATTTATTCATTTAGTATACTCAAAGTTATTGATATCTGTAATTCAGACTTCATCGAATATCATTAACCCACTTTCGCCTGGAATCCAAAATGACCCATGAACTTTATAAAAATTCAAATATTTATTTTTTTTATTAAATAGTTTTAAAGATTTTTTAAAATGCCTTATTTGCAGATGTCGATTGCTAGTTTTATAATATAATAGTTGTTATTAAAGACAAAAAATAAAATTTTAAAACTGATAATTCGAGTTTGTGTTTGGAGCCACCGTTTTCCATTGCATTTTATGAAAATTGCTTAATTTGAATGCTGTTTTATCAAAATTTGGATAATTTTCTGAAAAACATCACTTAAATTTTATTACCCAGGTGAAAAAGTTCATATATATTATCATATATTGCCATATATGGTTTCATGTATGAGCATATATGGTTCCATATATGATCATATATGAACATATATGTAATGTATGGGAGCATATATGGGTAAATACATTTAAATGAAAAAATACGAGAATATAGGAAAAGTAATAATATATGACAATATATGAACATTCATATATGACCATATATACCCTCAAATTTCGGATCCGAACATATAAGGATTCATATATGAACACATATATATGGCCATATATGACAATATATGAACTTTTTCACCTGGTCAGACAGTAAATTATCTTTACTTTTACCTAAAAAAAAATCTGTAACCCTTAGTTTCATGGTGACAAAAGAGGCTTATGAGACTTAATTTTAATTATGACTACAAGATTGCAAAGCCTTTAAATTGATAAAAAAAAAATCTCCAATTAATACAGATACTTATTTCATGTAACTTGGTTCATACACGGTTAATTTTTATACTTTTGGCAAAAAAAAGACACTAGGAAATTTAAAGAATAACACCTTTCATAGCTTTCGGAGAATATCACTTACATTTTATTAAACTATTATTATCTTCACTTTTATTCAAAAACATTTTAATCTTAAGTGGCCGGTGGACAGAAAAGACCCATGAAACTTAAAACTTAAATTAAGACAGCAAGAAATGAACATAAATTCTTTAAATGGGTAAAAGAGAAAGTTTTCCACTTGCTAATGCTAATGTTTTCACTTTTCACCATAAAAGACCCACTAAGGAATTTACCTAATAAAATGTTTCAGATTTTTATTTAATTCGGAAATAACAATGTAACTGAAATATTAATATTTCAATTGAATCGGTAACAGTATTTTACGGTAAACGGTATTTCAATTATTTCGGTTAGGCATAAAGACAGTCAGTTAAAAGGGGTTTGAATCGATAACTGTATTTTATCGTTATTGCCTGCCATTCCCTGATTTTAATAAATTTTAATTTTTATCTCTGTAACGTTTAGAAGCTTTTATTGATTTTAAATTATCCATTTAAAGGATTTTTTCCTTAAAACTTGAAGAATATGTCCATTAGAGCGGCATTTTTTTTTATGAAAAATAACTTTTTCTAAAAAATAAAAATTTATTGTTCAGATTATTGTAGTATTAGGTCTGAAAGTTATTCGGTGCAAATTTGAAAAAAAATCGGATATCTTTAACTCGTGATACCCCGCTACCAAAGTTCTCGATTTTTTTTAATTTTTCTTAAATTGCTTTAACAAAAACATGTCTTGCGACACATTTGAAATTCGACTAACGGGCTTTGGGATATTGCGATTTGATTTTTACTAAAAATTTCATCTTTTACCTCTATTCTAGTAATTTTTTAAAAATTATCTTAGATTTTTTGTTTGTTTTTGTTTTTGTACTCAAATACTACACAAAACATTCCTGGAAAACCTCGGTAATAGGTTGGCATTACGGATTATAATACCATTGCTCTCTTAACTGTTGATATTACCGACTGCTAATTAGTAACATCAAATTCACATGTTTATATGATTTTATGGTATAATTAGTTTTACTTCTACATAAAATTTAATATAATTAATTTTTTATGCAAATTTATCCAATTTTTAAAAAATATTCGATCTAAATATTAAAGATTCAAATAAAAAGTTTTTGATAACTCTTTACCTGTAACTGATGACTAACATCCCACGGGCACTGATGGGTCAATTGTCCTTAATGAACATATCCCGTGACTGGTTAAAACAGGACTAATCCCAGGACTAGTAACATTTAACAAATCTTTGGATTAAGCAAATTTAACAAATCTTTGGATAAGTGTCAAATATACTACAGAAATATGCTCAATCGAGAACATATCACTAAACTGGTTTATGTAGGCACAACAAAACCCATTGCTAATATTTTACTAATTGGAAAGTAAAGACGTGAGTGAAACCAACATGTACTCACGTGAACGTCAGGGAGTTTGAGAACTAAAACATTCCTCGTGAGTGTGCGTGAGTGAGTAGACATTTATCAAACATTTAAAAAATGCCAAAATTTTAAAAGCTCTCCAAAATTGAAAAAAAAAAATCGCCAAAAATAATAAATCGATAATATTAAAAAAAATCGGCAACATTAACTAAATCCCAAAAAAATAAAAAAAAAAAATCACCACAAATTGGAAAAAAATCTCCAAAATTAAAGAAATATCGAAGTTTTAAAAATCGAAGTTGTAAAAATTGTCGAAATTGAAAAAAATTGCCAAAATAAAATGAAAACGCCATACTTAGAAAAAAATCGCTGTGACATATCACAAAACGTAAACCATATGACTTGTTCCCAGTCACATCCGCTAAGGTTAGTTTCGTGATACGTTCCTTTGGGTCGGTTAGGTGACATGCCATTTTGGGTTTGCCCTGGGACATACCACAAGGTGTTTGAAATGGGAAAATACGTCACCTCTAATAACAACGCCATGTTAAAGTGAGATGTCCCTTTCATTTAAAAAGTTTGACTAAATATTTCAGCTACTAAAGAAAATTCGTATTTTTATGTTTTTGACATTTGAATGACTGATAGAAAAAGTTGAATTAAAACAAAATCAACTCATTATGGACGCATGGCTATATTTTTGTACTTAATAGTCGTAAATAAAAAATAGTCCGGAGTTGCAGAATATTAACATGAAAAAATAAATTTTTGTCCCTTTTATAATGAGACTTTTTTCAAAATTATTTAAAAATATAAAAATACTGTTATTATAGTTGTGTTTATTGTGTTGATGAGAAAACACGAAACTTTATTTTTTGTGCCAGAACTTGTACATCGATTATATGAGGAATTTTAAAAAACTTTCGACACTTTGAAGCCAAATATTTCCCAAATAATGTTTTATACACACACAATGGTGTAACCCATGCCAATAAGGGTTAAAGATTTTTTGAATAAAAGTTAATATAATTTTTGTCTTATAAAATTTAAGTGATATTTTCCCGAAAATTATGAAATTTCTTATTCTGTAAATTTCCTAGTGGGTGTTTTTTTTGGCGAAAAGTATAAAAACTAGTCCTATATGGATTAAGTTACATAAAACTATTATTTTTATCAAGTTGAGATTTTTTTTTATCAATTAAGCTTTACAATCTTGTTGTCATAATCAAAATTAAGTTTCGTGGGTCTTTTTGTGTGATATTTTCAATAAATTTTGATGAAAACATTCAAATTTTGATAAATTTTTCGCAAAATAAGCTAATTTTATAAAATGCCATAGAAAGAGGAGTAGCACGAAATACAAACTTAAATTATAATTTTTCCAATTTATTTTTTGTCTTTAATAACAACTAATATATTATAAAAATAGCTATCGACATCTACAAATTAGGCATTTTAAAAAAACCTTTAAAATTAATTTAAAAAAAATACGTTTTTGCATTTTAATTAATTTCGTGGGTCATTTTGGATTCCAGGCTAAAGTGGGTGATTGATATCCGATAAAGTCAGTATCCGTGCCGCAAGACGGCCGAAAAAGGTCCATTTTGGAAAAAAGTGTATTATTATTAAAAATTCCCCAAAATTCGAAATTTTGAAAAAAATTTCTTTATTTAACTTACTTTAATTAATTAAACAAAAAAAATCAATTTCTTCCATTCGGAACCATTTGCAATAAAAATTAAAGAAAATCGGCACATTGTTATATTAATTTGTACTAGTGTCCGACCGAACAGTTCGGCCAGAAAATGCATTTGGTCTGTATTCGGTATTTTAAAGCATTATGGAAAAATTTGGCGGATGGAAAAATGTTTATTGGGCTGATTAAATGCTATTTAGAGTGTCAAATTTGAAGAAAAGTTTGTAGTTAAGCAATGAATTCACTGTTCGGCCTCAGAAAGCTCGGCCAAATTGAATAAACTTCGGCTTTTCTTTTAAATTTTATACACAAAATCGAATTAAATCGGCTCATCAAACATGTTTCCAATACCTAAATTTGTCATCATTGCCTCTAGATATCAACAAACCGACAAAATATATTTTTTTTGGCCGAACTGTTCGGTCGGACACCAATTAGTACATTCAAATTATAAAGTATGTAAAATTATCTATCTGAAAATGTTGTAACTTTATAGAAAAATTAAATATTTGTAGGGCAGGAGGTGGTTTAGCTAATTTTAGCTAAATGTTTTGTAAAACTAAGGTAGTATAAAAAATTAGTGTAAAGTATACTAATTTAATGGAAATCAATTCGCCAAAATTAGCATTTTTTGTACTAAAATTTAGTACAATTTTTTTTTTATTGAAATTTATTTTTATTATCCTTTGACATTTTCTTTATATGGGCCGTTCCAATAAAGACCGTAAAAAAACGGAATTTTTTGATTTTGCATTTAGCAACTTTGTGGAGGCACTTAAAGATTAGATTTTTTTTTGTTTTTTAAATTTCGAAAAATCCACGGGTTTCTGCAAGACTTAGTTTTTTTTTTGAAAAATTAAAAAAAAGAGCAAATAGTGTGTAAATTTTAATATTCATATTTTATTTAATACTCATCGGATTATCACCATTAAAATTGCACTTGAATGGTATACTCCCCTACCTTGGTACTGCGCAATGAAGTTTTTTCAGCGATAAAAAGGAATGCATTTTTTATGCAATTTCTTTTTTAAATGTACTTTTGTCAAATTTGGCCACACTCGATTTGAAAAAAGGTGCATATTTATAAAATATGGAATTTTTACTAAAAAAAACAACACTTTCGGATTTTTGGGTCCCGGGGCTTATCTCTTATTAACGATTTATTGAAAAAAAGCTTGCATCATGTTTCCAAAAAAAAAAACAACAATTTTTTATTTTTTTTTCATTTTTTAAAATTAAAAAGATTATATTCAAAAAATGTTGAGCTAAGGCGGCGTTTAAATGTCTCTGTTTTAAAAATTATACATTTTATTTTTAAGATTTCTTCTCTACATGAAAGATGAACGAATCTACTTTAATATTAAGGTTTTAAATTAAGTTTGATATAATTGTTATTAAAAATAAAAATTATGTTTTTTCGACCTTTAATTGTGCAATGAAAATTAAAAGTATTCAAGTTCGAGGCTATACTCTATATTTCTTTATTAGGATATTGTCCTAACAAATAATCTATAGAGTTTTTTGTTTTCAAATTTATTATTTAACTTCAAGCTCATATATTAGTTCTCATGTAGTGAGTAAACTAGTTTATATGAATGTTTGATGTTTGGCATGGGATTGTTACCTCTTTCAAAACGTGTTCTGATGATGGGAACCTAGAAAATTCCCGAAATAGATCTATCAACACATTCCTGAAAGGGTCAAATAATAAATTTGAAAACAAAAAACTCTATAGATTATTTGTTAGGACAATATCCTAATAAATAAATATAGAGTATAGCCTTGAACTTGAATACTTTTCATTTGCAAGGTTTTAAATCTTAATTTTTACCAAAAAAGTGAATGAGCAACAATTTGGTGAAAATTCCATATTTTGCAAATATTCTTTCTTATTTAAATCGAGAGTTTCCAAACGGTAGAAAAATGCATTTTGCGTGGAATTACCGATATATATTTTAGATTATAAAAATGTTTAACTTTCTCTATGTTATGAAAACTTAAAATAAGTAAAAATGTTTGATCATTCAAGCAACTCTGGCTTAACATTAGTAATTTATTTTGCTAAAACTAGCAGCGAAAAAAAAGAAAATAATTTAATGTGTAAATAGAGAATAGGAAAACTTAGTACAAATGCTGTGAAATTGAGATATTAAACGGTTTTACCTAATTTTCATACTAACTTTTTTGTTTGAGTGTAATATAGACAAAAGCATTGATTTTTTCCAAATCTATTTAATTGCCACCAACAAATTTCATAAATTTCTCAATTTCATATTTTAGCATTAACTTTTAGCATGGCGATTAGCATCTTAATAATGTGTTTACCCATTATAATTGTATCGAGTTTACTGATAAGAGGCAGTTTACAGGTAAAATACTTGATATATTTGCTTTTCATAATAAATTCACTTATTATGGTCATCTTTGCAGAGACGTCACTCACTTATGGTTCCTTGGCTTGTTGTTCACATTATTGGTTTAGTTTTCTATATGACCAGTTCCATAGTGGGATTTATTCATGATAATGAAGGTGCTGCCATGATTTCAGGCCGTTGTATGGGAATCGGTAAGTTCGTTTGTAATCTGATGTGAGTTTTTATCCGAAATATTTTTAAAATTTTCCTTAGTTTTGGAAGCCTTAATTATATATACGATTTTTTCGCTGTATCAAGATGTACGCCACACTAATATTCAGAATATAACAACGGGACAAGTTTCGTATACTTCACGTCAAGCAGCTGTAAGTCGGTCAGCTACTACAGCTCCAAATGTTTTTACTTCTGGACAAATTCAATATCCTGAACTGAAAAAGGAAAAGATCTTAGTACCATGAATTATTATTTTACCCGTCCTTTTTCACATTTTTATATTATTCAATAAATTTTTTTAAAATTAGTATTTTTTCTTTAAAAAATATGGCATATCTATGGGAGTACTTCAATGGTTTCTAAAAACTCTGAAATTAACAAATTTGAATTTAAAACATGTATATATAATATAGTCGAACAAGATCTATTATTTGATGCCCTACATCAGTCTGAAAAACAATAATTTTGATCTGATATAATGGACTTAGGTCCAACACTGTCTAAACAACACTAAAAGACAAATCTTTCTGTAAGTACAAAGACGAATAATCTCGAAACCCACACAAAAGAACATCAAATGGATAACACATTCTTTCAATATGTTACAAAAATATTCTGAACTAAATTAACCCTTAGATGTTCATGGTAACAAAATGACCCATAGTTGAAAAGTACTATCATAACACAGTATATTTTTTATAAAAAATGTTCAACTGAGGGTCTACTACCATCCGAACACCAATCCGAACATTTTCAAACCGCTGCCATTTCGCACACTTGCATTTTCGAGGATGGTGGTAGTGGAAATATTTTCATAAAATGAGCCAAGGAATACGCTGTTGAAATTCGGCGGGTATAGTAAAAATTTAAAGAACAAGTTGAGTCAATACCGTACGACATACTTTTATATACCACTCTGGGAGAAAAATAGAATTGTTATGCTACACTGAAAAAAAAAATAATATATATATTTTTTTTCCAAAATAGCAAGAGATTATCCCTCTAACATTTATAAATCTAATACAAATAAATTATAAACTAAGTTCGATACACTATTGGAATAAGAGAATTTTGTTAAAATAGCAGAAAAAACTGTTCCATTCATATTAAAAATCTGCCCATTTACATTAAAAAAAAAATGGTAACATCTTTTTCTCACGAAAAAAATTTAAATCCCATTAGGGATGAAGTATCCAACACAGGTTTAAATATCAAAAATTCTTGATTTTATAAAAAAATTTCCTTTTTTAGAAAAAAATTTTAACGTGGTTTTGAGTTTAATTTTTTTTTTGCTGAATTTGTCAGCAAAGACATGTATGCAACACAAAATACGTAATATATTACTAGAGATGTCACGAATATTCGGTGACTATTCGGTCGAATAGTGAATAATAGCGAAATTCGACAGAATTACCAGGTTAAAAGAAAATAGATAAAAAATCTGTAATTTACATCTAAAAAAATGAGAAAAATCTAGTTTTTTATAAACCTTTTCTATTTAAAATATCAAACATGGTTGCTTATATGGATTTATGATAATTTGTCCACCTAAAAAGTATTACGGTTCAGTTTCATTTCGTCTAGATTTAGAGAACAGTGTACAGTTTTATATCAAATTTATATGAAAATGATTATAAGAACTATTAGCCAAAGTGTTGGTATTCGAATACACTATTTGTGACATCTCTAGTTAACACACAAACAAGGTAACCTTAAAAAGAGCCGTTACATATAACCGTTTTTAAAATTTTATGAAGTTATACATATATAATTTGATACAATTGTGGAGAAAAACTAGGTACTGTTTTTATCAACTCGTTTCGCATAATACTAAATTATATTAAATTCGATACAATTATATATAATACCCAAAAATTGAATTCGATACAATTTGATGTATTTAAGATGTAATTATTTGTTCTAATTTTCAAATTTCATAATATCACATTTCTAATTTATATATAATTTAATAATGCCACATATAATTTTTTACTTGGGTATTTGATTACAGTAAAATTTCACAATATCGGCCCCTTTTTACAATGATCAATTTTGTTCTAGACGCGCTCCAAAATCTTACACTAACTTTGAGAACTAGAAAAGTTTTTTTGGGTTCTTTCTGTATGTTGAAATGGTGATCAAATAGCAAAAACGCAGTACGGACTGCTCATTTTTATAAAAATAGATGCATATTTTCCCGAAGAGTTTACTATTGAAAATGAGCAAAACCGGTTCAAGGTGCCTCTAAATTTTCCATACAAATTGGTCTATAATGCACTGCCTATTAGTACAATTCATAGTAGTAGCTGGTGTATAAAATATAGCGTCATATTATTCCACCAGACGCTAAGATTTGAATAATATAAAAAGTTCATCTCCGATTTTTATTTCACCTCAAATTTTATTCACCACAAATTTTTTTTTTCACCTGAAAAATAGTTTATTAACTCAAAAATGTTATTTACCACACAATTTATTTTTTACAACCAAAAAATGTTTCACCTCAAAATTTTGTTTTCACCTCTAACATATATTTTTTTTATTTTTTTGTTGTTGTTGTTTCATTTGTATGGGTTCATTGTGGAGGGTATAGAGAAAAAAAAATTGGTAAAACCAAATTGAATGCATGTTCTTGTTCTTTTATAAGTATGTTTGGCAGTGGATGCATTTTTCTAAAACGATTTTTTTTTTTTATTTTATGAACTGTAGCAACCCCGAAATTTTGAAATATTGAAATATCATTTAAAAAGTCATTATCTTTGTTGTGCAAAATATATTGAAAATTCATACGAATTTTGGGGTTCAGAAATTTTATAAAAAAAAAAAATTATTTAAAAAGAAAATCCTCTTTTAATTGTTTATATTTTTTATATAGATAAACACGTGTTGAAAACACTCTGAAAATTTCAGAGTTTAGTCTCACATACATAGATGTTTAAGAATGCTAAATCCAACTGTGTTAATCATTTATCTTTAATTAATTTATGTCATAAAAAAATTAAAACTTTTTTAATCCCAAAGTTTTTTTAAAATTCTTCTGTCTTTTGCTTAAAATTATCGACATAAGAGTGAGTTTTTCATATTTCAATGCCTACTCAGAAAGTAAAAATGTTATTGTACTTAAGATCGTTAGTCAACTCTTATAGAGTTTTTCTTCTAAGCAAAACTCTAGTGTTCATTGTTGAGATGGTTCACTGTATATTGAAAAATGTCAGTAACATGAGAATTGCTTCTCAATAATAACAAAAAAAATTCTAATTCTAATCATTGCTCATATTGCTGTTCCAAATTTAGTAGTAATGCACTGTAAAATGTTTACATAGCTCCATAACAGTGTTGCCAGATAAGGGGATTTGATAAAAAAATGGGGATTTTAAACGCTGTTTATGTATAGATACTCCGAGTAAGGGATTGTGGATATTTTTTCATCGTATTTATACTATATTTTGTATTATTTGTAATTAATTTAATGCAGACTTTCTTAAGAATTGGGAATTTTTATCTTCGGTTTCGGTACAGATTATCGAGGTGAGTAATTTAGAGATTTTTTAAAATATTTTTTTTTATATATTTGGTGATTTATAATATATTTTAAATTTTAATAGTGAATTTTATCGTTGATCTATAAATTTATGTGTGAGATTTTATTTGTTCGGTTTTAGATCATGACAAATTTTTCTCTAAATTAACAGAAAAATTATAATTTTTTTTTAATATGATAATTAAAGTAAATTATCATTAGAAAAAAAAACACAGAAAAAGTTATTTTTTTTATAATTAATTTGTTTACAGATTTGGAATTTCAAGTTCTAAAATATTTGTGTCTAAATTTTTTAATTAAAATCTGTTATAAATTGTACAATTCGACATATTTTATTATGACCTGAAAAAAGTTACCATCACATTATATTGTTTTAGACTTCTAAATAAGAACCCCGGTGAAAAGCTTAAAATTTCATTGAAATTTATTACCCGATGAAAAAAGTTTATATATAGGCATATAAAGCTTGATATAGTTATATCTAATTATATATATGCGGCCATATGTAACGATATATATTATCATCGAAGTTTTACGAAAATTTCTAATATATTGCTATATATTATCATATATTATTATATCTTATGCTATATATAAGTTGATATTTTTTATTGCATCATATATAATAGATAAAGCTATATACCAGATCATATATACTTCCATATATATATTTTTTTTTTATTAATTAATAATCATATAATTACAAATTATATACTATTACCCTAACCGAGCTCTAGCTACTATGGCTTTCGGTGCGTTGGAGCGAAAACAGACCAGTGCCTCTGGTGGGAATCGAACCCAGGACTCCCGCACTGATTAGCCAGCACGCTACCAACTAGCCCACCGGGACGCACTCTTCCATATATAATCACACGTAAATATATAAAACAAAGTAACACCTAAATATTCTATCACTTTTATTTATATTTATATATGGCATCTCATATGATTTTATATAACTACTTTGTAAGAAAATTTCTATCACTTTTATATATGGTAGAAATTAACTTAAAAATCGATCACTTGTATACATAATTTTCAAAGAAGACAACAAAAAAGCTAAATTCAATTTATTTAAAGTAACAAAAAATTCAAAGTTAAGTTTAAACAAAAAGTTCAAAGTTAATAGAATATATAATGTTTTATGAGCAAGAAAAAAAGCATATTAAGTCTGACAGTCTTACAAAAAGTAATTAAAAGCCCAAAATCTTAAGAAAAAACAATTTTAAAATCTTTATATCCCAAAGAACAAAGTCGGATTTGACAGAAAAAAAAAACATAACATGTGATATTTATCGTTAGGAGTTAACAAAATTTTTTATCTTCAATATAATAAGTTGAATTGTTAAGAAAAAATTCAATATCGACTTAAATTTAGGTGAATTTATAGGGAATGTTCTATAAATACAGATTTTGCACTAAAATAACCAAAACTCCATGTTTTTTGGTACAAACTGAACCGAAACTACAGTCAAATGAAAGAAACAAAAATGTTCTTTAATACAGATTTAGTTTTACCAAAAGCGTCAAATTGACATCACGTCTAATTTTCCAATCCATTTATTTATATTTAAATTTCTATTTTGAATGTGAAACAAAATAGTTGCGCGGATTTCTAAATGACTTTATGAAGTTAAAGAAGATTGTTTCAAATTATATATAATTTGATAAAACTAGATAGACCTTCGGATGAAAATATATCTGGTGATATCCCATGGTATACAATTTTTCTGATCAGCTGAGATATGTAGTGATATGGAATTATATATACGTCTATATATCGAAATGAAATTGAACAAATTGTGCGTAGCTGATTAAAAAAAAAAGTAATTATCGTATCAAAATTTTGACTTTAGTTTCGGATAACCGCATCTCTTCTCCTGTTACTGTATGCATTTTATGAAAATCAAGCATATCGCACACCTAGTTCAAAAGTGACTCAACTTCAGAAATCGAAAAAAATATTTGCAACTTCATACCAATTCGAACATGAAGAAAGCTATAACTGTTCTTTAGCAACAGTTAACAACAACAAACCCACTGATATTTTTTTATTTATAAACAAGTGTATTGTGCATAGTTTAAGCACATAAACCCGAAAAATTAAAATTTTGAGTTGAGTCACTTTTGGACTGGGTGTGCGATATATACTTTTTTTAAATGGCAAAAAAAATTTTAATTTTTTTGGTAATCAATCTTATTGGAAGAAATTGAAAACAGAATCTCTGTTTGTTGAACAGCTGGAAAGAAAGTGCAATTGGACCGACTTATCCATGACATCCTGGCTTAAAAAAGGTAATTGCTGGATAAATCGCTAAATCGTACAGGTATCTTGAAAAAATGGTTTAATGCGATGGGAAACCATTTAAAATGTTCTTTAATTATACGCGTATACAAAAAGATGCCGAAAGAATATTCGAGCTGTTTCTAAAACGTAAGAAGTAATCTTTAATCTTCAATATACAAATTTGGTCCAAACTAGTAAAAAAACCGCATTATTCTTATAATGGACCATATTCACTTTTAGTCTTAGTTGTTACTAAATGGTTGGGAAGGAGATAACTTTACTAATGATGAAATTAAAAATTTGAACCAAACTAATATTCAAAGAAGAGCTCAGAAAAATCTCAACATAGAAATTTTCAATAGCTATGAACAAAGTACCGCCAAACTGCCTCAAAATGGAATGAATTGGAACAATTAGGACATTATGGACCATTTTAGGGATTTCAAATTTTTGTGGATGTTTTATTTGGGGATTTCGGCTTGCAAAATGTGGGCATCAGTTAAAACTTTTCTGGCCACACTGGCCAATATTTTTAACTGTTGCTGGTGTTATCAAATATCAAGCAAAACACTAAGGGCCGTTATTACAACTTGCCTTTAAAGCAGGGGTGCCCACGGCCTATGCGCTTGGTACTCAATTGTTTTTGTAAAAACACTTAGCTATAGGCTGTGTGTTTTAATACACATATAGAGCGCTCAGCACTAGCAATACGAAATACACAAACAACTTTGTCTTATTAGTTTTTTTGTCGTTCTTCACTTTATACACGCAAGCGCAAAGCAACAACACTTTCGTATGCTTTACTGGTAAACATTGAAATATTTTTTTCTTTTTTCTTTGTATGGATTGGTTTTTACAACAAAAAATATTGAATAAAAATTAGTTTTTCTTTAAATGTATTGGTGTTTGCTCTTCCATAAGGAACTTTTGGGCACTCCTGCTTTAAAGTAAACGTTCACTCAGGGAACTTCTGCTTTAAAAATATGTAGTTGTTTGGGTTGTAATACAGTTTCATTGTTTTTAATGTAAATGTAAGTCATTTGTAGAACAAATAAAATGTTTAACTAACATTGTAGTTCATTTAAAAAAACAACTCACATCAAATGACTGTTTTATGATTTTACGTTCATTTTTTACAGTTGTTTTTTGTTATTTAAAAAAATAAAAAAAAAATTTTTTTGGTTTATTTTTACTACCATGTGGTTCATTTTTACTACAATTGTTAGTCATTTTTTGAACATTAAAAAACAAATGACAATGTTAGTTGAATTTAATGAAATGTAAGTCGTCCTTTTTTTAAATGATATTTCATTTGTTTTTGACTACAATTGCAGTCGTCTTTACCAACATAATTTCCTAAGTGTTAGTAAAAAGTAACTTTAGCTAAAATGAGAAATAAAGTGAGCTATAATGTTTTTCGTTATTACAACTTCCCAATTAAATAAAATTAATATTTTTGAAAATGTGGCATCAGTTAAAACTTTTCTGGCCACACTGGCCAATTATTTTAACTGTTGCTGGTGTTATCAAATATCAAGCAAAACACAAAATCGAATTGTTCTCTTTCGATGAATTCACAAGTAAAATATGAGGCAATCCACACTAGGTATCCAAATTTCAGAAATATTACATTTTATCAATGTAAATCATTCGGTTTTGCATCACGCACAGAAACTTTTTTTACCATTAATTAAAAGTTTTATTACTTTTATAAAGTTAGTAATAAAAAAATTAAGTTTTTGTAAATTTCAAGAGGTCATACAATAAAATTTCGAACTTTTGCAAAACCATTTGGGGGGTTTATTTACTTTCATTTCGCGTTGGAAGCATTGAGGGTGATGTCGAGGAACCAAAATTGCTAAACAGTGTAATTTGTTATTGATTTACCGTTATTTACTAAGTTATCAATTAACTATATGAGATAAGAAATAGGGTTCCCAAAATTTTAAATAATAATATTTAAAGGGGAAATATTTAAAGATGGGGAATTTATAAAAATTTAAAATTTTCAATTATTTGTTATTAATAATTTTTTTTTTTTTTAAAAATTTTAGCTAAAATTACTAAATATTAGTTTAGGAAGTTGCAGAAAAAGCTAAAATTAGCAAATTATTTTTGCTAAATATTAGTAAGATAAGAATAGCAAAAAAAAAAGAAAAAAAAATCTGTTGAATCTACAAATATTATGTTCTAGGCACTTGAGCAAAGTTTTAGGTAATTGAAAATAACAAATTAATCTGCTACACTGATAGAAATTTGTGCGTAGTATTAATGAATTCTTTTATTAATCCAATGAATTTTTTCATAAAAAAGTCCCCAAAGAAACGTTTCATTGAGTCAATGAAAGGTGTTTCATTAAATCAATTTTAATGAATGGTTTCATTGACCCAATGAAAATTTCATAAACTATATGAAATTTTTTTCATTTATCCTAGCCTAATCGTTATGAAAGTTTCATGTGTTTAATGAATAAAATTCATACTTTGTATGAAATATTTTCGTTGATATTTAATAATTTGCACTTTTTATGATTATTTTAGCATCTATACAATATTTTCTATAGATCTATAAAATATTTTTATAAAAAAAGTTTTTTTATAAAAAAAAGTTATAGTACAAAAACAATTTTTTTTTCTTTTTACAAGTCAAAATTTTTATTGAAAAAAATTTGAAAATTTTTCATTGGTTTAATGAATTTTTTTATGAAATTATGGAAAAATCATAAAAAATGTTAATGAAAAAAAATACCAATATTAATGAATTTTCATTCAGTTAATGAAATTTTTCATTAAACCAATGAATCGATTTTAATAAAATCGTTTCATTAATACTATGAATGGAAATTCTATCAGTGTAAAATCAGATTAATATACTATTATTTGCATTCTACAAAATTTAAGGTAAATATTGCAAAAATTTTGTTAAAACTAAAGTTTTTGTTTGTAGTTTTTAATCTAAAAATCTTTAAGAAATTTTTTCCTAATTTAAGCAGAGTAAATTTCTATTTTTCAATTAACTAAAATTCAACTTGAATATAAACAAAATTTTGTTAAGTTAACAGTTTTATTTTTGCTGTTCTTATTTTATAAATTTTTAGCAAACAAATCTGTTAATTTTTAACTAATTTTTTTAGCAGCTTTTTCTGTTATTTTGACTTTTTTAATTCTATTAGTGTAGTAACAATTAAGACATAAATCCAACTTAGAAGAAGCTTAATTTAAAGCTCTTATTGAGGTTATGCATTTCAAATTGCGGAGGACTTGTTTTATTTTTATTTATAACTTTTAAATCAATCGCCAGATTTTGGTAATTTTTACTGCATCTTGTGCAGGATACCAAATAATATTTTAACCAAAAGTTAGCAAACCTGTATCGAAAATATTAATGGAAATTGATCGTTAGTGCTCGGAAGTTAATGCATATATATTCGTGTTTTATGTGCATAAAATATGTACATATGTATTTAAAATCGACTTTTTCAATATTATTTCTACAATTTAATAATTTTTGTTTTTAAAAAATCGTTAAAAATTTAAATATCGTCGGAAAGTTAGTAATTCGCTTTTTTTGTTATTTTTCTTTCCACTATAAAAAAAAATCATATGCAGAAATTTGAAAAATATTTTTTTATATTTAAATTTTATTTTATTTTTATTGTGAAAAACTTAGTTTTAGTAAAAAATCAAAAAAAAATTATTGAAAACATACATTTCAATGCAAAATATGCTTTTATAGCAATATATGCAACAAAATATGCATTAAAATATGCACTTATAGCTAAATATGCAAAAATATGCATTTATAGCAAAATATGCAAATATATATTTTTCTTTTTTTATTGTATTTTTATTTACAATCTATTTTACAATATTAAGTAAATTATATAAAAAGGCGGTAATTAACTTACGTTATTAGGTTTCAATAAACCTAATAACCAGGGAAACCGCAAATATGCACTATCATGTTTTTTCCTGTGTGTCGTATGGATCCATGAATAAACTATTTATCCGATTCAGAGCAATTTAAGAATTCTGGCATCGATTTGTTAGAGCATATTTTAGCATATTTTATCCTTTAGAGCATATTTTTGCATATTTCAGCATTAAGAGCATATTTTGCGGTAAAAGCATATTTTTAGGGCATATTTCTACATTTTAAGAGCATATTTGTGTCTTTTAGGGCATATTTTGAATTCTTTTATACATACTTTTTTATTTTAAAATACAATAAACAAAGTGCAAGACGCGTTTTATAAAAAGTTGTGTGAAGCTTTTGTAGCAGCTAACATACCTTTATTTAAAATGCGAAATGAACATCTTAAGAAATTATTTGAGGAATTTACAATTTACAAAGTACCCTCAGAAACGTTTCTTCTAACAAAACTTGTAAAAGGTCTCTACGAAAATTGCCTAGACAATATACGCAAATGTTTAAAAAATCAATATATATGGATCTCAATAGATGAAACTACTGATGCGGCTGGCAGAAATGTGGCAAATGTTATAGTTGGTGTTTTAAGTTCTGATGAAGAAATTTTAAATCAAAAACTTTTAATACATACTGCTGTATTGGATAAAACTAATCATTCCACAATTCGATGACTCTATACAAATACTGGATGTTAATTTTGAAAGAAACTTGGTTTTGCTTTTTGTAACGGACGCTGTCCCATACATGGTGAAGGCTGGTAAAGATGACACATGTGACATGTATTGCCCATTGTCTTCACCGTTTATGTGAACGTATTAGAGATTCCTATGAAAATGTAAATAAAGTAATTGCTAACGTTAAAAAAGTGTTTGTAAAAGCTCCATGTAGAGTTGATATTTTAAAAGATATGTATCCGGATCTTGCATTACCACCTGAGTCCATAATAACTCGTTAAGGAACTTGGCTTGCAGCGGTTAATTAGTACGCCAACAACTATGAACAAATTTTAGAAGTTCTTGGTGCTTTAAATCAATTAGAGGCTCAATCAATTAGAATTGCAAAAGAAATATTAGAAAATTCCAATACCAAAACTGAATTGATCTTTATTGCTTCTAATTTGGGATTTATGGAGAAATTTATAAAAAAAAAACTGCAAACAACAGGTCTTACATTTGTTGAGCAGTATGAGTTAGTAACAGAAACAATCAAAAATATTGGAAAGGTACCAGAATGCTATACCAAAAAGATATTAAGGACAAACTTGAACAGATTGTAACAAAAAACCATGGTCTGCAAGTCATAAAAAGAATTAGCAAACAGCTGACTGGATCTTCAATAAAATCAGTTTTGGCATATGATGGCAAAGAAGTACTAGCTTTTAAATTCGCCCCCATTATATCAGTTGATGTTGAAAGAACTTTTTAAATGTACAAAAATATGCTTAGATGTAACAGACAACGCTTTTTATTCGAAAATTTAAGTCAAAATTGTGTAGTTTATTGCAACAACTACCTCTATTTTTTTATAAAAAAAAAACCGTCAAAAAATTTTAAAAGCTGGTATGATGTCATTTTTCAAACACTTTCCTGTTCTTTTATTCTACTTATTGTTTAAAAAAAAAAGAAGAAACCGTTAAAAAAAGGATTTTTTAAAAAAAATAAAAACGCTAAAATCAGACACGAAAGAGTTCGGAAGAGACAGCTTACCAAAAAAAATTATTTATATTTTTTTCTTAACTGAAATATAGAAAAATTTACAGTTTTTTGTAATACCTTTTAAAAACTTAAGTTCCTATTGTTTAGCATTAATTTGTTTTTTCGTTTTAGTTGTTGTGTTTATTTTATTTGGTTAATGCGCAATTTTTTTGTGTATATTAGATTGAATTGTTTTGATTTTTTAATAAAATATGATTTTTTTGTTTAAAAAAATATATAAACTTTTTTTGTTTTTAGAACATCCCAGGAAAACTTGCTATTACCATAGAATGGGAAATGGAAGAAGAAAACAAGAATCAGAAGTACTTATAGTTGAGGCCAAGAACACCTGATTTTAACATGGGGGTGTCATAGGAGGCAAGGCCTTGCCTTGTGCTTACATATAGGGACAAAAATAAGACGTTACAAAATATGTAGTGAAATCACCAGTTACACATAAGTACTTATTTCATTTCTTATTTGTAGCATCAAAAGTAATGCTTAAAGCCATTATATGACGTATTACTTGTAAGGATGTTAATAAGTAGTTATTTATAGGTGCAAAAATAAGTACGTATTAACATGTACCTAAATAAGAAGGTATTAATAGGCAATAAAATAACTAGTTATTAATAAGGACAATTATAACTAGTTATTAATAGGTCCTAAAATAACTACTGGTTTTAGTCATTACAAGGAAGGACTATAATAACTGCTTACCAGGAAGAAGTGTAATAAGTGGTGAACAGCGATTTCGTGTCGAACAGTGTCGAAGAATTTAAAGATCTAAATAGCATATCTGCGTATAAATTTGAAAACTATATGCAAAAAATTAAACAAAATCTAAAAATGCCCAAACACCTTTGCCAACAAATTTTTAATAAATTTTCAAATGATAAAGTTTTACTTAAAAATCCAGTTTACGGACTGCGGTATAGAAAAGGAGTTCCAAAGTCAATTTTGTTACCAAAAGGCTATTTTAGTACAAATATTCCAGACAACATTTGTCTTATGAAGGATAAAACTTTTTTACATATCACTAAAATCCTAAGTGAGGAAGAATTTCTAGCAAAAAGATTTTCAAACTTACGAAGTTTTTTCAACGATCCCATGGATTCATTGGATTTAAATATTGCTTTGGTTGACGAACATGATGGCTCAGAAGAACAATTATTTAAAATAAATGTCGTACAATAATGAATATATATTGATTCCGGAAATTCATTCCATTCATGAAAAATTAAACGTACGTAATATATAATACATATTTTCAAAAGCCAATTTCTTTTTTAATAAAAGTTTTTTTTCATATTTTAGACAACAAATTTTTAAATCTTCAAAGGAAAATACTCGGTTATTCTTCGAAAATAAGAAAATTATTACCAAAAACTCTTAATGTATTAATAAATAAAATTTTATAATTTCTACTTAATATCAATTATCTTAATTTTGTTATTTACTAAATAAGCTTTTGTTTTGTGAGAGTCGTTTATGTATAACTATATATTTGTTTGCTTAAATAAAATTAAATTATTAATTATGCTATATTATGAATCTTTATAAATATACCTTACAAAAAAGTAGTTACTTATTACCTTACAAGTACCTTAGTTCTTTGGCCCTTCCTAATAAGCAGGTATATAACACAATATTTGTAAGACATAATTGCTTAGCTTCCAAAATAAGTAGTGATGTATGTTCATATCAGTAAGGTATTATTTCAGACCTTCGAAATAACAACAAATGTAATGGATAGTCATTACTACGAAAGGTCTGAAATAAGTAATAATAAGTAACTTATTATTTTTGCTATTCCAAATAAGCAGATATTTAACACAATATTAGTAAGGCGTTGTTTTTTATCTTACAAATAAGCAGTTACATATATTCATATTAGTAAGGTATTATTTCGGACCTTCAAAATAACAAAAACTGCAATGGATAGTCATTACTTTGGAAGGTCTGAAATAAGTCCTACCCATTACCAAAGTTTTGCTGGGATATTTGTTAAATTTTAAGGGCATATTTCTATGTTTTTAGTGCATATTTTATGCGCATAAAACACTTTTTTTAGAGCATATTTGCGGTTTCCCTGCTAATAACCTTATATAATATGAACTATTTATATTATTTACATATTTACAATATTATTTTCAATATGGCAAATCTAATACATGGAATCTTTTTAGTATTTTAATCTCTTCTGAATCGTCCAATAATGTAATAGCTAGAGTATTTGGATGGTTACTGATCCTTTCTAGGTAACGAGAACTAAATCTGTTTATTTCGTTTTTTATGGTTGGAATCAGGAGATCCTTATGAATATGGTGATTTGTTATATACCAAGGTGCTTTAACAATTTGTCGTAGTGTTTTAGATTGGTATCGTTGTAAAATTTCTACGTTAGAGTTACTTGTAGTTCCCCATAACTGTATACCATATGTCCAAACAGGTTTCAATGTAGCGTTATAGATTTTGATTTTGTTTTCAAGCCTGAGTTCAGACTTTGGTCCTAACAGCCAATACAACTTTTTCGTTTTTGTATTTAAATGTTCTCTTTTTTTTTTTGATGTGATCTTTCCATGTTAGTCTTCTATCCAGATACATTCCTAAGTATTTGACACTATTGAATTCAGGTATTTGGGATCCATTTATATAAACCGGCGAACAATCATTTTTTCTCAAAGTAAATGTAATATGTACTGATTTTTCAATATTAACTACAATTATGCAAATACAGTGGGCCCTCGGTTAACGCACTTAATACGTTCGTTAAGAAAAACCATTATTTCCATATATATCAGTGCAAAATAAAATAATGCGTTCCAAGTCGGAAAAAGTACACACTAACATATTTCAACATCAATATTTATTGAAAGTAATATAACATATATTTATCAACATTTTTAAGGAACTGAATATAGGACGAAATGAGATAATCTGCAATGGAAAAAACGAAAAAAACTACAAAAAAAATAATTTTGTATGATACCTGGACGCATACCTAGTTCTTCTTTAACAAAAAACTTTCTAGAGTCGTTTGCTGTTAACAATGCTTCAAAATTTGTTGAAAATGCGACACAGCATTATAATTGAATAAATCTATTGCGCGTTTATCCACTGTCTGATTGGGGTGATGCTTTTTAATGTTACGTTACACTTTCACAAAAAATAACAACACGTCTTGTTTATTGTATGAACACAAGTGATGCTAAAGCTAAACACAAACAGAGAAGTTTAATGCGCAATTCGGTACTTCCCCTTTTTTAACAAAATCAAATAATGAACATGTACTATTTGTTTGTATGTCTCAACACGTCTTCTTAATTGTATGAACACAACTGATGCCAAAGCTGAACACCGACAGAAGTTTTTCGCGCAATTCGGTATTTCCCATTTTGCGTTGGTCGTTAAGCGAAACTTTGTTCGTTAAGCGAAACTTTTTTTTTTTTTTTAATGTGTTCGTTGTGCGAAATGTTCGTTAAGCGAGGCGTTCGTTAACCGAGGGTCGACTGTATATGTATTAACAAATCGATGCCACTTTGTTGCAAATTTGTTTATTCGCAAAGATATTTGCTTAACATTGTTCTCCAGCTAACGACAAAAACATGTATTCATACGAATATTCGAGCCCAATTGATTATTAGTGTTTTGAATGAAAAATCATGGAAATTTTCAGTAAACTTAAACATGAATTTTTAATGAAAACATGCATTTTTAATGAAACTTCTTCATTGAAAATATGAAAGTTTTAATAAATAAAATTATATTCTCCATAAAATTTTATTAAACTTGCATTAATTTAATAAAAAAAATTATTTGAGTAAACTCAAACTCACTCACTCACGCCAACGAAAGTAAAATTCCACTCATGCTCAATCACTCATGAACATTTGTTTCTACTCACACTTGCTCAAGTGACTAAATTCAGATTTTACTCACACTCACGCGTAATTCACGTGAATCATGCAAAATCACGAAATAAAATTTTACCGGAAAAAAACAAAATACTAATATTGAGGCAAATTGTAAATTTTTAGGGATATTTTAAGATCAATGATCACAAAAAAACGATATTTCCAACATTACCTCTTCTGATTTTAGTAAAACTTGGCATAAACATTCTCATAGTTAATATGGTGTTTACAAGGATGTCCCTTAACCCATTACCGCTTACTGTTGGCATATGAGGACACCTATATTTGGTGCCGTCAAAAAGTTTTTTTCGATAAAAAGAAAATATTTTATAGTTTTTACGGATTACCGACACTATAATTGACAAAATAATATAAAAATTGTTTTGCCGCTATTTTTGAAAAAGTACTAGTTTTCAACATTAAATTTGATAAAATTGAAGACTGCGAATT
Source organism: Delia radicum (assembly GCA_021234595.1). Classification (NCBI taxonomy): domain Eukaryota; kingdom Metazoa; phylum Arthropoda; class Insecta; order Diptera; family Anthomyiidae; genus Delia; species Delia radicum. The sequence goes on along the minus strand of CM037855.1, from coordinate 177,947,706 downwards.
GAATAATCAATTTTTAGTTTTTCGTTATGAAAGTCTACTGTAAATGAGCTGAATATACATTAGCGTGTCCCGATAGAAAAAATTTTTCGGTAATAGCACTCAAACGATGCGTATTAACGCCCTGAACAATAAAAGTTCAGCATCAAAACTTTTTAAGTTGATCTTCAGTTCCCTACCAGCGATTAAAATTAGCGATTCTAGTACATTTTGACAAAAAAAAAGTTTCGACGATTTGTTTCAAATGTGGCTCAAACGTTTCGTATTTTAGTCCTTTTTAAGAAAAAAATAATTTAAAGTTTTTGATAGAGTAATTTTGGTCCACTGGAAGATGTTTTAATTTTTATCAAGTAAATTTCCTTACAATATTTTCTTTAACTTTTTGCATTAAAACACTAAAAATCTTTTCATATATGACCTGTATTTCCAAAACGTTTATTGTAAGATTAAAAATGTTTTTTTTTTTTCGCTAAACGCGAGAAAAATCTGTAAAATTCAAGATATTACCTTTTTTTTTCAAGATATTACATTTTTAATCTTACAATACATGTTTTTGAAATACAGGTCATATATGAAAAGATTTTGAGTGTTTTAATGCAAAAATTTAAAGAAAATATTGTAAGAAAATTAGCTTGATGAAAACTAAAACATCTTCCAGTGGTCCAAAATTACTCTACCAAAAATTTTAAATTATTTTTTTCTTAAAAAGGGCTAAAATACGAAACTTTTGAGACACATTTGAAAAAAATCGTCGAAACTTTTTTTTAGGCAAAATGTACTAGAACCGCAAATTTAAATCGCTGGTAGGGAACTGAAGATCAACTTCAAAAATTTTTATGCTGAACTATTATTGTTAAGGGCTTTAATAAGCGTCGTTCGAGTGCTGTTACTACAACGAAATCGCAAAAACGCTGTTTAACGGGACAAGCTAATATACATACATTGTTTTACATAAATCATGTATTTCAAAACAAAAATTAATAATTAGTTATAAAAAATTAAAATAAGTTTTTTTCTTGCACTTATTGGAGGCATAAATATGGGGACAACTGGTTATTATGTATAGTAATTGTTCGTATATATTTAAGTTATACAATTTTTAATCTTACATTAAATATGAGAAGATTCATTATGAAATTGATAAAAAAAGCACGTACTTTATGATTGGGCTAAAATCATGACGTGACAGTACAATAAGTTATAAAAATGTGACCAAATCGAAGTCAATTCCTCCGAATCTAATGGAACATCAATATTGTAATTCTGATTATATTTTTAACAAAACCATTTAGAAAGTATATTGATCTCTATTAAATTTGATTAGACAATAATTATCTTTACTCTTATCTAAAAAATCTTTAACAATTAGTTTCTTGTGGTCAGAAAAGGCACATTAAACTTAATTTTAATTATAATCACAAGATTGCAAAGCCTTTAAATTGATAAGAAAATCGCCACTTAGTAAAAAAAAAAAAAAATTATTTTATGTAACTTGGTCCATATAGGGCTAATTTTTACAATTTTACCAAAAAATACCGTATAGGAAATTTACAGAATAACACTTTATATAATTTCCGGACAATATCACTTAAATTTGTTTAGACTATTATTATTGTCTACTTTTATTAAAAAAAAGTATTTAACCCTTAGTGGCCGGGGGACAAAAAAGACCCACGAATTTTAATTTAAATTATGACTACAAGAAAAGAATATAAAGCCTTTAAATGGATAACAAAGTTATCCACTTGATTAAAATTATTGGTTTTTATAACTTGATACATATATGGCTAATGTTTTCGCCTTTCCCCATAAAAGGCCCACTAGAAAATTTACGGAATAAATTTTTTTAGATGTTTATTAACTTTGAATATGTGGCAGAGGGTACTTAACTAACGAACAAGAGAAATTCTTTATTCCCTAAATCTTATCTTTAATAATTAAAAAGGTGGGATCAAAAGTAAAAGTAAAGATAATTTTATTCTTATAAAGTTAAAACGCTTTTGTTCGAAAATTATAAAAGCTGTTAGTCTGTAAATTTCCTAGTGGGGGTTTTTTTTTGCCAAAAGTGTAAAAATTAACCCTGTATGGATCAAGTTACATAAAATAATGATTTTTATCAAGTGGAGATTTTTTTTATGAATTTAAAGACTTTAAAATATTGTAGTTATAATGAAATTAAGTTTAATGGGTTAATTGGGTTTGACCCTAAAACACTAAGTTTTAATGGTTTTGTAGATAAAAGTAAAAATGATGGTTATCTCTTCAAATGTAAGTTTAGAAAAATATGCAAACTTTGATAAAAAAAAACTGAGATTTTGTTAAATTTTTGATAGGATAAGCAATTTTCAAAAAATTTCTTCGCAAATAGTCGCTCTAAACACAAAATCGAATTATCATTGTTCCAATTTATTTTTTTCTTTAATAACAACTAGTAAAAATTGCAATCGTCATCTTCAAATTAGGCATTTTCAAAAATCTTTAAAATTATTTTAAAAAAAACACGATTTTGATTTTTTTATCAAATTCGTGGGTCATTTGGATTGGCTAAAATCGGTTAATGAAGCCAGAATTCCATGTCTCAATAAATTTGAGTATATTAAATAAATAAATTATATAAAAAGTAAATTTTTTCGAAAATTTTAAATTTTTGGAATTTTTTATGATAATACAAATTTTTCAAAATGGGCCATTTTCGGCCAACTTTCTACACCGGGTTTACGCTTTCCAAAAACAAAAAAAAAAAACAATTTATTCCATTTGGAAGATTTTCAATAAAACTGGGGGGTGTAAAAACAAATCCATTTTTAAGGAAAGGACATAGAAACTTTTTAAAGAATATATGATGCCATAACGAAAATCTGAGTACGCAGTTTGACTAAATTTTTATGAAACTCTTCATCATATTTATAAAGTTTTCATAATTGATGACATACGATTTATGAAACAATTTCATCAATATGATGAACGAGTTTCCCTGAGTGAACCCACACTTGTAAAGGCTGTTTTCTATAGAAGTATAAAACTTTGAAATGTAATAAAACAAAGATGAATTTTTTAAATTGGCATGAAATTTACTCTATTCGAAAGATAATCTTCTGGCATTATAATTTAAATATGACTCGGACGTAGTCTAATCTGGAGGTCCAATTTTCGATGACTTTTTCCAACATATGTGGCCGTATATTGTCAATAAAGCGGAGAATGTTGTCCTCCAAGTGTTCAATCGTTTCGGGCTTATTGGCGTAGACTAGCGACTTCACATATCCGCACAGAAAATAGTCCAGCGGCGTTAAATTGCACGATCTTGGAGGCCAATTCCATGGTCCGAAACGTGAAACTATGCGGTTACAAAACGTTTCCTTCAATTAATCAATTGTGGCACGAGATGTGTGTCATGTTGCACCGTCCTGTTGAACCAATGATTCCACCAGACCAATGATTGCACCAGCCCATAAAGCACACCAAACAGTCAGTTTTTCTGGATGTAACGGCGTCTCAACATACACTTGAGGATTATCATCACTCCAAATACGGCAGTTTTGTTTATTGACGTATCCATTTAACAAAAAGTGAGCTTTATCGCTAAACATGATTTTCAAAATAAATTTGCACAATTTGGAAATGTGGTTCAGGCGTCAGTCTATTCATGTTGAAATACCAAAGCAAACTAAACATAAATCACTTGACAGCTTACAAAATGGCCGCAAGTTAAAAAAGTGTTGCCAGCTTAAAGTTCTATACCAGTATAAAAAACACCCTTTACACCGCCTATTTTTTTTTTTTTGGAGAAGCCCTATAAAATTCAGTTAAGCCAAACATTTTTCTCAATTTACTTATTTTTTTTTGCTAAAAATCATCACACACTTATACTGATATTAGCAATTTTCCTGCAAGGATCCCCACAGTGAACATTTTGTTGACTCAACTAATTTTTTTTGTTACTTTACGGACTTTTTTTTAACACATTGACTGCCACGTCGGACACATATGTGTGACACTGCACTATGTGGTTTACGCCACGTCGTATACATATGTCCGACGCGATTTTCATTCTCTCTAGCCATGTCACACAATTGTGGCTGACAATAAATAGGATTTTATTGCAGTAATATAATGTGTGGCCCCCCATGAAATTTCTGTAATAATGGTTTCGGCGCAGCTCAAAAATTAATTGAAAAAAAATAGTTTTTGAAAAAAAAATGTAATTCATTTTATTATACAGAGTAAGAAAAAAATAAAAGGAAAATTAACATTTTATTTTTATAATGAAAAGATACAAATTAACACGTTAATGTTTGTGGTGATTTCCAAAACATTCTAAACACATAAAAGGCTCTTGCGGACAATCCGGGCAATACGTGTATACTCTTTTTGCCTTCTTTCTGGAGATCTCTCTCCCTTCCATCTGCATTTACTACTGATAGTCCTAGCAGATATTCTATACCCAGTTTGCGGTACCACATTACACCCTTCCTCAAAGTAGTAGCATAAAAACAGTTTTGGTCTGATAAATCAAATCCAGCTTTTCCTTTGTTCTAAGCCAGTATGGCAACTGGCTTCTTCTTATTTTTCTTCGCTAAGCGACGCTTAGAACTAGAGGCATAACTGGTTGACGGTTGGTCGAGAACATCAATTAGTTCTTGTTCGTCATTATTTCGGATGTTTTCAACCATTTGTGGACTGGGTTTCGTTGACAGAATCCGGACGTCGCGAGTATCGCGCCACTTCAGTACAACAATTCCATTTTGGTCTTCCCTATGAATTACCTGACCTTTTTCCAATTTGGCATCAAAAACTTCTTTGGGCATATGCTTTTTGTTTGCTCTTAGTGTACCCACAACGTGTGTATTTTGTCGTAAAAAGGAAAGTGCCAGTTCATAGCTCGTGTAGAAATTGTCAACGAACAGTGTCCTTCCTTGATTTAGCAAATCCCTTGAAAGTTCTCCGCAAATTGATAGTCCCAGGCCCAGATTTTTTGAGTAAACCTCTGATTTTCCCGAGTAAATCTTACTTGCCCATGTATATCCCTCTGTAGAACAAAGCTTGAATAATTTTATCCCATATTTATGGGATTTGTTGGGGATATACTGTCGAAATATTAGGCGACCCCTCCAAGGCACAAGAGTCTCATCAATTACAAAATCCTCACCTGGGTATAGAATTTTTTTGTACTTCTTTTCCAAGATATCTATAAGTGGTTGCACTTTTCCAATCCTATCCCCTTTTGGAATGGTTTCATTGTTGGCAAAGTGAATATTCGCTAGCATTACTTCTAAACGATTCCAAGACATTATCTTAGGCGCAACGTTGTTTCTATAAATGTCGCTTGTAGACCAGTATGATGGAATACTACCAAGTCGTACAAGACCCATCCATATAAGAAGTCCCAGGAACTTTTTCATTTCATCGCTATTAGTTGGAGTCCATTTTTTCATTCGACTTTCGCGTTTCCGTCCTTTTGCAGCCAATTTTTGCTTAGCGTATCTGTTGGTTTCTAATACGATAACGTTGATGACTTCATCGTCAATAAACAAACGAAAAGCGTCAAACGGGGTGATACTTTGTGGCACATCTACTTGTAGGCCTGATTTTCCCGAAAAACTAAATGTTTTATGACGACCTTCGTATTCGGACCAGACAGCATTTATAATTTCAATTTCACTTACGACCAGATCTTCTTCTTGTTCTTCATCTCTTTCTTCTAGTGCTAGAGTTTCAAGAATTTTTTCTATGTTGCCTGCAAGTTCCTCATCTTCATCATCTTCCGAGGAGTTTGGAGTAGGATCATATATAGGATCCTTTACAGAGTCATCAGAACTGTAATCTTCATATTCTTCATCACTTTCTGTACTTTCGAGTATTTTTTCTAACTCAGTATCCGACAAAAACTTCCTTTTCGACATTTCAACACGATCAAATCTTGCTTACTGAGCACGTAATAAGAAAAAATATAGAGCGAACCCAATTTGTTGCATTTTTGTAACTGTTTTTGTCGTGCATATATATCCGACATGGCCCTGCATTAAAAAAAAGTCGGTTGACGCCACGTCAGACACATGCGTGCGACACTCTTATTTGTAAAAATTACTCTGTTTGCAAGCAGTAAATGTTACTGGAAGTAGCTCAAATTCCAATATTGAAGTTTTCAAAGAGATTACGCAAAAAACATTATGTGGCCCCCAGCATCTTATTTGCAGAAAGTGCCTTGGCAGTCAATGTGTTAAAGTGTAATAAAATGTTTCAATCATTGAATTTTAATACAACTTCCTAGCTTTTATGCATAAAATTCATTAACATCATAAACACAATTCTTATAATGTGAAGTATGTAGATCACTAAATGTATTGACTCATACAGTTGAGAATAACAAAACCAATTCAACTGTAAAGTTTGAAAAATTACTAAAACTTAGGGAATTTCCCTCAAATAGGTATCGGAGAGATTTTCTTTTGGTAACCACTGTTGCCAGGTTTGACGATTTATCGTCATTTTGACGATTTTTAGTACCTAAATTACTAAATGACGATTGGACGATTTTTGCTTTTAAAATGACGATTTTTTGACAAACGTTAATATGTCAGCAAAACATGTTTATTTGCTATTATTAAAAAATCACCGGATCTATTTTTGGATTTTTATTATTTCGTTAAATTTTTTATTGAAAGTTTAGCAAAAAAGTTATTTTATGGATTCGTGTTTTATTTATTTTCTGCACTTATTAAAGGTAAACCCCACTGCAAATGTAGCTAAAAACAAATTAAATTTCACTTGAAAAAAGAACGACTTACATTTTAGTAAATTCAACTAACATAGACATTTGTTTTTTACTGTTCAAAAAATTAACTACAATTGTATTATTAATGAGTGGTTCAGTCAGTGCAGTAAAAAATAAACAAACATTAATTTGTTTTATTTTTTTAAATAAAAAAAAATACTGTATAAAATGAATGTAAAATCATAATACTGTAATTTAATGTGGTTTGTTTTTTAAATGGACTACAATTGTAGTCAAAAATTAAAGTTCTTCTACAAATGACTGTTTTTTCACTTAAAAATAAAGACAACTGAAACAACGACAAATATTTACAGCATAAGTTCCCTGAGTATGTGCTTACTTTTTTCATGGTTGGCAAACACTACCTTTTCATTTCAATGAAAGTTGCCTGCCACGGCCACACCAATGTCGTTTTGAATGTTTTAAAGCTACGATTCCAATAGTGGCATGTGTCTTTACAGGGTTTATTTCAAAATTCTACCCATTAAATTTTGTTCCATCAACAAAATAACGTTATAAATCGTCGTTTCGGTATTTTAGCGTTATTTTTACTTTAACTAGTTCAAGATATTTCAAAATCAAACAGGTTAAATAGAAAACTAAAACCGTTTACATAAGAAGAAACATGGAATCGCCTTTTTTAAATTTCCATTCCGCTATTAGTGTTACTGTGATAGAAAATCGTTATTATGAAAAGTTATTGAATGCCAACCCTGCTTTTTTTAATATTTATATTTTTATAAAGTTTAATTAGTGTAAGATTGAGATAATAATAAAATATTTTTTAAATAAAAAAAAACATCCAAGTTTTTGCGAAACAAACATCGAGTTCGAATATTCTGATTTATAAATCCAGAAATAAATCCGGTGCTTAAAAAACAGGCCTAATAATTTTATAAATAAAGTGTTCCAAAGTGAAACTTCAGATATTCACAATTTATATTTGAAAATGGAAAAACATGCAGTAATAAACAATATTTAAATAAAAATAAATAATAATATAAATAATAAATAATTTTTAGCAATATGAAAAATATGAACCCAACCCAACCCAAAATGAAAAATATGAAATAATCAAAAGTTTCACAATTTGTTGTATTAAACTATGTCATCATTTCTAAACTATTTAAAAGAATTTAAGATTAAAAAATTGTGCTACTGAAGTGGTGTTTACAGAATTATGTAGAAGGAATTAAAAGTTAAAGTGGTAAAGTGCTATCGTTATAAAATATCATGATTTTCGAAGTTTAAATTTTAGAAAAGTGTAAAAAATCATAGTATATTAATTACACCGATAGTACATGACCACTTGAAATGTGAATTACATTATTACATATTCTTTTTTTTTATTAAAACTTTATCCCACTTGTAACAAATATTTTTTGCTTTGACGATTTTTGAAAATATAATGACGATTTTGACGATTTTTATTGGAAAATTGGACGATTTTATGCTCAACATACCTGCAACACTGTTGGTAACTCTTTTGAAAAAAACTTTTGTACATTCTTCTGGTGCTAAGTTCTCTTATTGTAATTATTTGTGCATTACCGTATATATATGTAGGTATTTAGATTTTGCTGTTTATTTCAGTCCAGTTCTTTATCAGAACTGTTACGCTTCCAAGGATTCCACGTATTTTTTTTCTTATTTCTGGTCATTGCAAATCAAATATAAAAAAATGAAGTGCATTAGTAGTTCTACAAGTGGTGTTATTCTGGGCATTTGTTGGATTTTAATATGTATTTGTGTAATAGTTTTGGTAATTTTGTTTTTAGAGGCCTTTAATGCCAGAAATAAAGACGAAGAAACTAAAGCTTTGAATGTTCAGAAAAAAGAAAATAATGATTTCATCAATAATCCAAGGGTTGAAGACAAAAACAATGATGGCTTACAAGAATCTATCAATGATGCTGCTGTTAGTCGTTCTGCAAGTGGTGTTATTCTGGGCATTTGTTGTATTTTGATATGTATTTGTGTGGTAGTTGTGTCCATTTTGGGTTTAGAGGCCCTTAAGGCCACAAATAAAGCAGAAGAAACTAAAGAAAATAATGATTTCATCAATAATCCATGGGTAGAAGACAAAAACAATGATGGCTTACAAGAATCTATCAATGATGCTTGTGTTGGTAAGCAATATAGTAATGGGTTTTACAAATTTTTTAAAACTTGATCGAAATTCTCGTCTCTTCTTTATTCCATAATACAGCAATCGGTAATACAGTTTTCATCACTATTCTGGTGGTAGCTTTAATTTTGATCATTATATCGGCCTTACTAATAGTTGGTATTGTTAAGGTAAGTTTTGGAGTGGCTCAAATTTTAGTTTTATTAAATTATCAAGTTTTTAAATATCGCCATTGTTTATAGAGACGTCACGCATTAATGGCTCCATGGAAGTTTGTTACCGCCCTCTATTTATTTGGAGCTATAGCAGCTGTTATATCCATCGGTGAAATAATGCCTACATTTATCATCAAATCTTTAACACTTTGTAAGTTAAACATTTTTTTTTATATTTAATTGTCGTATACAGCAAGAGTTCCAAAATTTCGGTCCGTGTACCCCCAGGGGTCCGTGGACGTATTCCAGGGGGTCCGCGAAGAGTTCCGACAAAATTATTGTTTAAAACAAGTCTAAAAACATTTCACAAAAATTTTTGCAATTTTATTAATAACACCATAAATTTATTCCTTATAAAACCATCAAAAAAAAAAAAAAATGTATAATTTTCGACCTCTACCCCGTTCAATTTAACGGAATTCAAAGTAATGGATTTAAATCTAAAAAAAGATACTAAACATAGCAGAAAAAAAGCCTTACATAAAAAAATTATTAATTGAAAAAAAATAAAAATAAGTTTTGCTGTGCGCCCCGGTAGGCTAGTTGGTAGCGTGCTGGCTTATCAGTGCGGGGGTCGTGGATTCGATTCCCACCAGAGGCACTGGTCTGTTTTCGCTACAACGCGCCGAAAGCCATAGTAAAGCTAGTGCTCGGTTAGGACAATAGTATATCATTTGTATTTATATGTTTATTAATTAATAAAAAAAAGGTTTGCAAAAATAGTTACACATTCACACAAAAAAATAAAAACCCATTTCAGTCACGGACACCACAGATTCAATAACTTTAATTACTGCAATTGTGACAACAACGAAATTTGCTAATTCAATTAGAAATTGATAGCTCTTTTATTGAATTATTTTTCAATTAAATACAATATTAACTCATTTGATTAAAAAGTGATCAATAAGTATAACTTCACAAAAACCAAAAAAAAAAAAATTGTTATGGACATACCAAATGTTTTTTTTTTATAAAAGTGTTGTTGCCATACCAAATATTTTATATAGTTTGAATTTTGTAACACTGAATTTAAACCGGCATGAAATTCTCATTTAGTTAGAAGATTTATTTGTACTTATACACAGATATTATTTATTTTCTTTCTATTGAAGCGTAAGGACTATGGACAATTTTTTTTTTTTTTGATTTTTTCTTTGCAGAAATTAGCCCTTTTGTTAAATTCAGAGTATTTTTTAAACCATCCATCCCATAGTGCGGAGGGGGTATATTCACTTTGTCAAATGTTTGTAATTCTTTTAAAAAAATTCTGGGACCCCATAAACTATATATATTCTTGATCAGCATGAATAGAGAAGTCGATATAGCCATGTCCGTCTGTCCGTCTGTCTGTGTTAATACAAAATTCTCCGCCAATACAGAAGAAGTGTTGCTAATTTTCAGTCAAATTGTTTGTTGATATCATGAGCAGTTTCCTAGTAAAAATGATCAAAATCGGTTAACGCGTTCAAAAGTTATGAGTTAAAATGTGGGAATACCTCTTAAAATTTTGAATCAAATTTTAAAATATTCTATTTATTTCATCATACATACGTACATTCAATGCTTATACAGAAGAATATACGCAATCAGGGATGGTCGACAATATCGCTAAAATATTGTCCCCGATACAAACCCCTTTTAACTGACTACCGTTATCCCTAACATATCGTTACCGAAATAATTGAAATACCGTTATCCGTAAAATACAGTTACCGATATAATTAAAATATCAATACCCTTAAAACACCGTTACGGAGATAATCTAACAAGATCTGAAAAAAAACTTCTATAAATAGATATATTTTCCCAAAGTATGGTCATAAACTAGACAGTCATTGAAACTTGGGCATAATGGGGCTTAAAATATCGGTGTGCATTAACATTACCTGAATAACTAAAATAACTTTACCGTTAAAATGCCCTTACCAAAAAAACTGAAAATCGTTTTCCCTAAAATAACGTTACCGAAATTTCTAAAATAACGTTACCGCTAAAGTACCGTTAACGAAATAAATAAAATTCTGTTAACGCTAAAATCCCGTTACCGAAATAACTGAATGATCGTTACCCCTAAAATACCCTAACCGAAATAAAAGAAAATAGCGTTACCGGACCAATAGCCACATAGAATCGGTTACCATCCATGGTCATAATCAACACGTACAAAAAAAAACCCACAAAATATTGTTGTTGTTTTTATACCCTCCATCCCATAGTGCAGGAGGGTATATATCACTTTGTCAAATGTTTGTAATTCTTTTAAAAAAATTCTGGGACCCCATAAACTATATATATTCTTGATCAGCATGAATAAAGAAGTCGATATAGCCATGTCCGTCTGTCCGTCTGTCTGTGTTAATACAAAATTCGCCGCCAATACAGAAGAGGTGTTGCTAATTTTCAGTCAAATTGTTTGTTGATATCATGAGCAGTTTCCTAGTGAAAATTATCAAAATCGGTTAACGCGTTTAAAAGTTATGAGTGAAAATGTGGGAATACCTCTTAAAATTTTGAATCAAATTTTAAAATATTCTATTTATTTCATCATACATACGTACATTCAATGCTTATACACAAGAATATACGCAATCAGGGATGGCAGTCAATATCGCTAAAATACTGTCTCCGATTCAAACCCCTTCCAACTGACTATCGTTATCCCAAAAATACAGTTACCGAAATAATTGAAATACCGTTATCCGTAAAATACCGTTACCGATATAATTAAAAAATCAATATCTTAAAATACCGTTACCGAAATAATTGAAATACCATTATCCGTAAAATACCGTTACCGATATAATTAAAATATCAATACCATAAAAATACCGTTACCGAAATAATCCACCAATATCTGAAAAAAACTTCTTTAAATAGGTATATATATTTTCCCAAAGTATGATCATAAACTAGAAAGTCATTAAAACTCGGGCATAATGGGGCTAAAAATTGTGGTGTGCATTAACATTACCTGAATAACTAAAATAACGTTACCCTTAAAATTCCCTAAAATAAAGTTACCGAAATAACTAAAATGTAACGTTATTTTATATCTAAAACACCGTTAGCGAAATAAATAAAATACCGTTAACGCTAAAAGCCCGCAACCGAAATAACTGAAATATAGTTACCCCTAAAATAACGTTACCGAAATAAAAGAAAATAGCGTTAACCGGACCAATAACCATATAGAATCGGTTACCATCTGTGGTCATAATCAACACGCACAAAAACAAAAAAACCCACAAAATATTGTTGTTGTTTTTTTCTTTTGTAATACAGGGTGGTTGATAAATGCCACTACAAAACAAAAACGTAATACCTTTTTTTCTGAGTTATTAATCGGTTCCATTTTTTTTTTTTTTGTTTCATTGCTTCGTCTTTCAATTTAAGGAAAACGAACGATTGGGGTAAAGAATAAAAAGAATAAAAAAATATTTATATGTATTGAAAAAAAGTTATTTGATTTTCTTAATATAGCACTATTTATCAGCCACCCTGTATGTATGTAGGTTTTATAAATGGTATGTATGTATGTTTAGTAGCAATCGCATGGAGTGTTGCCAGGTTTGACGATTAATGTCATTTTGACGATATTTAATACCCAAAATAACTAAATGATGATTCTATGATTTTTGCTGCCAACAAAATTACGAATTTTTGCCAAAAGCTTAATATATCAGCAAAACATATTTATTTGTCACTGGATCTACTTTTCGATTTATATTATTATCGATTTATATTATTTGAAAAAATACCAGTTTCTTTTTCTTTTGTGTCTCGAAAATACTCTAAACACATAAAATATATATATTTTTTTTTTATGTGCGCCCCGGTAGGCTAGTTGGTAGCGTGCTGGCTTATTAGTGCGGGGGTCGTGGGTTCGATTCCCACCAGAGGCACTGGTCTGTTTTCGCTACAAGCGCCGAAGACCATAGTAGCTAGTGCTCGGTTAGGGTAATAGTATATAATTTGTAATTATATGATTATTAATATATAAAAAAAAAAAAAAAAAACAAAAAAAAAATATATATTTTTTTAATTTTTTTAAAAACTTTATTTTATTACACTTTTTGTTTGATTTATGTGATGTATATTATAAACATATGTGTCGTAATGTAAATGGGTATTTAATAATTATTTCATTATGGATGTCTCCGCAAGCGTGTTTGTAAAAATAATTCTCCATCCCATAGTGCAGAGGGTATACACACTTTGTAAAATGTTTGTAATTCTTTTAAAAAAAAATCTGGGAAAAACCCACAAAATATTATTGTTTTTTTTTTTTGTTTTGTTTTGTAATACAGTTTGGCTGATAAATGCCACTACAAAAAAAAAAGTAATAACTTTTTTTCTGAGTTATTAATCGGTTAAATTTTTTTTTTTTTGGTTTCATTGATTCGTCTTTCAATTTAAGGAAAATGAACGAATGGGGTAATGAAACTATTATTTTTGATTGTGCGCGACTACAATGCTTTGGAGGCTGGCGTTTCCGCATAAATAAACTTAACGTTCACATTAGGCGGCACTCCTTCGAGCAGATTGGGCTCGTAAATTATTTTGTCAATCGTGGGACAATCACTAGGACGCCTTTTAATCAAAATTTCTCAGTTCGAATGTAAGAATCAATTGTTGCCATAGTTGCCGCAATACAAGTCAATTCTAGAGTTTCGACATGGAATATTTTTGCTCATATATGTATCACCAGACAGTCAATACAGGACAGTTCTGCTAAAGGATTTTCATTTCTCTCCTTTAAAAAAATCAAATAACAAGCAATTAACCGCAGTAGACTTGCCCCTTAGCTTGGAATTTTCTCTGTAATTTGCACGGAATTTCCCTTGCATTTGATGTCATCAGGCGTGTTAGTCATTTTAATTTGGGGCGTTGTGGTGTAATGGTTAGCGCGTTGGACTTTTACACAGAAGGTCCCGGGTTCGATCCCCGGTGCCGGCAACATCAAAATAATATGTATGAGTTTTTTCTATCCCTCATACGTATCGCAATGTCCTCCTTCGGTGTTCCCATAGCAATTAACCCCACCGAAGTAAAATAATGAATCAGGGCTATGAACGAAAAAGCTTCAATAAGTTCGCCAACTCTCCATCAGGTGGCGAGCAACAACTGTTCTAAGACATCATCTCGCGCAATCTCGCAAAAACAAAGAAATATTTGTGTGTATTGAAAAAAAAGTTATTTGAATTTCTTATTGTACCAATATGCATCAGCCACCCTGTATGTATGTATGTATGAAGGTTTTTATAACTGGTATGTATGTATGTATGCATTAGAAGCAATCACATGCAGTGTTGCCAGGTTTGACGATTTATAGTCATTTTGACGATATTTAATACCCAAAATAACTAAATGACTATTGGACGATTTTTGCTTCCGAAAAATTTACGAATTTTTGACAAAAGTTTAATATGTCAGCAAAACATATTAATTTGTCACCGGATCTATTTTTGGATTTATATAATTTGAAAAAATACCAGTTTCTTTAATTTTTTGTGTCTCGAAAACACTCTAAACACACAAAATATTTTCTTTTTTAATTTTTTGACAAACTTAATATTATTTTATTATTAATAATTATTTCATTATGTATGTATCAGCAAGCGCGTTTTTTTAAATCTTTTTTTAGTTCGCGTATGCTTTTTAAACCCTAAATTCACTAAAACTAATTCACTAAAACACTAATTTCCCTCTGAAATTCAATAAAAATAAAATTTGCAAAATGGATCTTTGTTATAAAGAATTCATTTTATTTAAATTGTTTGTCTCGTCAACCAGCCTCCATACAAATGATGTCTGATATAACGAACTTCTTATATCCACAGATTTCATAAATACTTCAATTTGCATTTCCCTTTAATTCTGTCCAATTCGACTGAATATATGTAACTGAAACGATTGCCACTTAAACTATGTTAATGTAGTATTTACAAAACAGTTCAAAAGTTTCTACGTAATCACCTTCTTGGACCTCTAAATGATTTTTTAAAAGTCCATGTGAAAAAAGCATAACTTTACTTAAAATGTAATATTAAATTCCTGTCAGTGCATGCAAACGATTTCTCAACTCTTTCCACAGTTTTTATCAATTCTGTAAATTGTCACTACTGATTTTAAAACCAATTATTATCCCAAAAAAAAAACTTCCTTCGTTGAGAACAAACCTGCAGAATAACTTTGAACATTAAATTGTGTTTCAGTGAAACATAAGATGAAAAACATTTATTAAAATATAATATTCCTAGTATCCCAGCAAAACTTTGGTAATGGGTAGGACTTATTTCAGACCTTCCAAAGTAATGACTATCCATTCCAGTTTTTGTTATTTTGAAGGTCCGAAATAATACCTTACTAATATGAATATATGTAACTGCTTATTTGTAAGATAAAAAACAACGCCTTACTAATATTGTGTTAAATATCTGCTTATTTGGAATAGCAAAAATAATAAGTTACTTATTATCACTTATTTCAGACCTTTCGTAGTAATGACTATCCATTACATTTGTTGTTATTTTAAAGGTCTGAAATAATACCTTACTGATATGAACATACATCACTACTTATTTTGGAAGCTAAACAATTATGTCTTCCTAATATTGTGTTATATACCTGCTTATTAGGAAGGGCCAAAGAAATAAGGTACTTGTAAGGTAATAAGTAACTACTTTTTTGTAAGGTATATTTATAAAGATTCATAATATATCATAATTAATAATTTAAATGCAATTTATTTAAGCAAAAAAATATATAGTTGTACATAAACCTATTAATAACTAGTTATTATTGTCCTTATTTTATTGCCTATTAATACCTTCTTATTTAGGTACATGTTAATACGTACTTATTTTTTCACCTATAAATAACTACTTATTAACATCCTTACAAGTAATACGTCATATAATGGCTTTAAGCATTACTTTTGATGCTACAAATAAGAAATGAAATAAGTACTTATGTGTAACTGGTGATTTCACTACATATTTTGTAACGTCTTATTTTTGTCCCTATATGTAAGCACAAGGCAAGGCCTTGCCTCCTATGACACCCCCATGTTAAAATCTGGTGTTCTTGGCCTCAACTATAAGTACTTCTGATTCTTGTTTTCTTCTTCCATTTCCCATTCTATGGTAATAGCAACTTTTCCTGGGATGTTTAGATCAAATCGGTATGTTTTTCACTAAAATTAAAGTGTTTTTGTATTTAATTCAATTCATTTTCGTTACATTGCTAAAAGCCTGTTTTGTGGCTTTTTTCTACTAAAATCACGGGTTTTGTTTTATAGAAAAATAATTATTTCAGTGCTACATTATATGTAAATATTTCATGTACGGATAATATTATTTTATACAAATATTGATTACTTTGAGACATCGATTTGTGCTTTTCCCCTATTTCAAGTGTTATAAGCAAACTGCATTTAATTATTGCAATAAGCTGAGTTTATTTTTGTCTACATAACCCTCGTTAATCGAGTGTTAGATTTTTTTCTACTAAAATCGTTTCATTTACAAAACAAAATTTTTTTCTTAAGAATATTTTTTTCTATTATTTTTTTTTTTTTATAAACTTCCCTTCACAATTTAAAAGGTGGAGCCAGTTATTCTTCCAATGAGGTCCTTTCTCAATTACAATTAGATATTAAATTAAATTACTAATTCACAATATATTTGTTATTTCTAAAACAATTTTTTTCTTATTACTGTCCCTTTAAACCTATCCATCTATAACTTAATAGATGGCGCTATTGACAATTTTCCCAATTTGACGTTTCCATCAATTGCAATTGGATTCTTAAAAGAATATTAATTGCATTTTAACTCCCAATTCAAATATATATTTAATATCATACAAATTAAACATAGCGATTTCAGCGTCTGAATATCGACGATTTTTTTTATAGCAAAGACACAAACCATATGTATTGAATTGTGTAAATCTTTATCTGTATTTATAAACAGTGCAGTTCGCTTTTAACGATAATTGATACAAAATTTTTTTCTTCACCCCAAATACATTAATTAATCATATTTTATTTTACTTATAAAAACAACATTGTTATTGCCATTTTTATAAAAAATATAGATATATATATATATACATATATTGTTTGCACTTTCACTGGTTAATTCAAACAATAAGATGGAGGGTATCCAAAAATTTGGCACAGCCGAATTTAATCTTTTTTATACCCAATTCGGCACATCGGACTTTAATGCTTCCACTTGTTTGTTTGTTTTGTAATACAGGGTGGCTGATAAATGCCACTACAAAAAAAACAGTAATAACTTTTTTTCTGAGTTATCAATCGGTTCCATTTTTTTTTGGTTTCATTGATTCGTCTTTTAATTTAAGGAAAATGAACGAATGGGGTAATGAAACTAACATTTTGATTGTGCGCCACTACAATGCTTTGGAGGCTGGCGTTGCCGCCTAAACAAACTTAAGGGGCACATTAGGCGGCACTCGTTTAGAGTTTCGACAAGGAATATTTTTGCTCAAATATGTATCACCATACAGTCGATACGACAGTTCTGCTTAAGGATTTTCATTTCTTTCCTTTAAAAAATCAAATAACAAGGGAATTGCAATGCAATAGACTTGCCCCTTAGCTTGCATTTGACGTCATCGGGCGTGGAAGTCATTTTCATTACGTTGTTTTTTAAAAGCCATTAAAAATACTTAATAGGTTAGGTTAGGTCGGAGTGGTCACCAGCACACTTAGACTCTGAGGTCCGTTGTGATGCCACGAGACTGACGGATTACCGATCAGACTCCACCGTTGAACCAGTTAGAGCTCCTTACGAAGCTAAGGAGGTGCGGAATACCAGCACCTGAACGATCCCCAAGATCGTGAAAGAACGCCGATCAAAGTGAGGCCCTCCTACGTAGCGCCAGCGCAGGACATGAACAGAGAAAGTGCTCAATACTCTCCTCCTCCTCCTCGGTCCCGCAGCTTCTTCAGAAGTCAGGCGATAACACCTCCAACCTACGAGTGTGCCTGCCAATAAAACAGTGGCCGGTTATCACCGCCACCATGTTAGAGATTTCCCCCCTGGAAAGCGACAGGAGCGCCTTCGTTTGCCGGCCAGATGTGCCTTGTCACCACACAAGTCACGCCATTAGCCCACCTAAGGTCAGTCTAGGGTTGCCATATTTGAAAAGTGAAAAAAAGTACATTGATGAAAAAAAACAGTACTTTTCAAAAAAAAAACAGTACATTTTCCTATTTATTGTTAACATAACTTTTACTTCAATACATCACATATTTACTTAAAATCAGTTAATACACCGAACCAAATAGCGTAGGTAAAATCAACAAAAAAATTTTTGTAGATCTTTAACGAAATTTTGTCTATTTTTTTTAAGATTTAACAAATTTTATTCAAATCAACAAAATTTCGTCAAGTTTACATCCTCTAAAGAAGTAAAATTGACTAAATTTCATCAAATTGACTAAATTTCGTCCAATTGGCTAAAATTATTAGTTTGGACTCCATTACTTTTTGCATTGGGCAGTGTCATGAAAAAAATTGTGTTTACAAACATCCATTGCTTGAAAAGTAAACAAACCAGACTTATATATGTACAAAGAAACGAAGTGGAATTAATACAGGGAGATTCAAAAAATTTATATAAAAAACTATTGTACACACGTAAAAAAACATGGTTAAAAAAATATATATTCTTTGTACACGCAAAAAAACTTGTTTATATGAAAATATGTAAAATATACAAAAAAACAGTACAAATCCAAAAAACAGTAATTTTGCGTACTCTTTTAGGTGTTGTGAATAAAACAGTACATTTTTCAAAAAACAGTACATGTACTGTTTAAAACAGTACGAATGGCAACCCTAGGTCAGTCGCCCTCTCGGAGTAGAGCCGATTGTTCAGCTTACAGGTTGCTAGGGAAACACCAACTCCAGCAAATTCTGCAGGAACTCGCAGGGTGGTTCCTAGCCTTGCAAGTTCATCAGCTCTACAGTTCCCTGGTATGTCCCTGTGCCGCGGGACCCAAACGAGTCGAATGTCAAACTGCTTGGCCATCTCATCCAAGGATGCGCGGCAGTTAAGGGCAGTTTCCGTAGTCAGAGACATTGACCCCAGGGACCTTACCGCGGCCTGACTGTCAGAAAAGATGTTAACGCTCGTCGTGGACAGGACGTTCCGTCCGAGCCAAGCGGCAACCTCTCCTATCGCTATCACCTCAGCCTGAAAAACGCTGCAGTGATCGGGCAGCCTCAGAGCCAGTTCCAGACCGAGCTCCTCGGAGTAGACGGCTAGACCGACTCTCCCGCCGAGCCCCGATCCGTCCGTGTAGAAATTGACGCCACGTCTCCTTGCCGGCATCCCACCCGTCCAGGAATCCCTGGTCGGTATATGGACCGCAAAGAGACGTTCATACGCCGTCACATGATCCACATTCTGTGGAAAATTTTCCCCCAGAATCGCACCGTGACCAAATCTATTGCCTACCCATTGCGAAATCGACCGTAGTCTTATGGCTGCCTCAGCCGCTACCTGCTTCCCGAGTATGTCCAAGGGGACAAGATGCAATATGATCTCCAATGCATCCGTTGGTGTTGTACGGAGTGCCCCCGTGATGCTCACAGAAGCCATCCTCTGTTACCCTTCTCAGATATCCCAAGTAGGTCGTCTTATCCAATGCGGGCCACCAAACAATGACCCCGTATAAAAGAATAGGGCGGACTACCGCAGTGTACAGCCAATGAACCACCTTGGGGCTGAGTCCCCATCGCGCTCCAATGGCCCTCCTACAGGAGTACAAAGCAACCGCCGCCTTCCTCGCCCTTTCCTGAACGTTGTGCTTGAAAAGCAACTTCCTGTCAAGAATCACGGCAAGATACTTGGCTCTGTCAGAAAGATGGATTTCCACACCGTCCAGGATTACAGGCCCAAGATCGGGATCGTTGTTCCCCCTGTGAAAAAGAAAAAGCTCCGTTTTATTGGGATTAATCCCCAAGTCCACAGGTTCTTGCCCAAACCGCTAGCTCCCTTAGAGCCAGCCGCATAATATCCCTAAGCGTAGACGGAAACTTTCCTGCCGCCTCTTTCCAGGGAAAGAAGTATAGAGTTCAAGGCCAAGTTTCCACAGAAAGAAACCCCCCCCCCCCTGGGGCGTTCACGAATCGGGTTATACTAGTGCCACCCAACTCCGCCGTAACTAGCCTGCCGGTCAGCGTTCCACTGATCAAGGCTATGATCGCCGGATCCACCCCCAGACTCGATAACGCCGCAATTATAGAGTCCGGTTGGATGTTATTAAAGGCCCCCTCGATGTCCAAGAAGGCCGCCAATACATACTCCTTAATCGAGAACGACTTCTCGATAGTACCAAAAATATCGTGCAGAGCCGTCTCCGTCGACCTTCCCTTGCTATATGCATGTTGTCTCGCAGATAGCGGCTTCGGGTCGATGGTCTCCCGCAAATAAGAGTCAATCATCCTTTCCAGTGTCTTCAACAGAAACGATAGGCCTGAAGTCCCCAGGGACCGTGTGTGATATTCTCCCAGATTTGGGAATGAAGACCACCCTCGTGTGCCTCCCCCTCAATGTTACATACGCCGTATCGACACAGCCAGTAAAAACTCTCATCAAAAAATTAACCACTAGATCAGAGACGTGTTGCAGTTCCGCTGGAATGATGCCATCCGGCCCCGGCCACTTATAGGGCTTAAATCCCTTAATCGCCCAGGTGAGCCTAGGCACACTGACTATCTCGGGGGCCGCTCTCTCCGACCGAGTCACAGCGCAATCCGCCCTCTGTCCCATTGTCGCGGAACTGCCCGGGATGTGTGCATCAAGAAGCAGGCCAAGAGAATCCAGACTAGACGTTTTCCACGCCCCGTCAGGACCCATGAGATAGCCCAAAGAATTCAAAGATGTCGCGAGGAACCTGCGAAGCCTCGATGCCTCGGAGACGTTCTCTATATCCCAACAGAACCGTCTCCAAGACTCACACTTAGCTGCCCTAATATCCCTCTTGTAGAGTCTACCTTAATAAAAAGGTATTGCTTTTCAAATGAAAAAATAAAAAAATATTTATATGTATTGAAAAAAAAAGTTTTTTGATTTTCTTAAAGTAGCAATATTCATCGGCCACACTGTATGAATGTAGTTTTTTATAAATGGTATGTATGTATGTATTAGTAGCAATCGCATGCAATGTTTCCAGGTTTGACGATTTATCGTAATGTTGACGATATTTAATACTCAAAATAACTAAATGACTATTGGACGATTTTTGCTTCCAAAATGACGATTTTTTGACAATAGTTTAATATGTCAGCAAGACCTATTTATTTATCATTCTCAAAAAATCGCCGGATCTATTACTAAATTTTTATTGTTTCGTTAAAAATTAAAAAAAAACATTGTTTTTTTTTATCGAAATCTAACCTTTATTTGCTAATATGATGTGAAATACAATTTTGCAAAAATGCAAATCCTAGCATTAAATAAAACTTTATCCAAACCGGATTTATTTTTTTATAAATTAATTTAGTTTCTGTGTTTATATTTTTAGAACATTTTTTTATATTTTTATAAAATTTACTTGGTGTCAGATATAAATACAAATAAAAAAATTTTTATATTAAAAATCAAGGCATGGAATTTTTTGCGAAACAAACAGATCTCTAGCCTGAATATAATTCATATTGAAAGATGATATAAAGGGTCCGCCAAATAACATTTTTTTTTGAAAATGCTATAAAAAAAAACTACTGAATATTTTCTCAAATTTCTTTTTTTATTTGAAAGTACAATCCTCCCGGTTAATAATGGAAAATAATTTCATTCAAATGGCTGCCTCGGCTGGCCATGCAGTAGCCTACACCATCGGTCCAATTTTTAAGCACATTATCGATTGTGTGTAGGTGTATTTCACCAATGGCTTCACGAATATTGTCCTTTAAAGCGTCAATTGTCTCTGGCTTGTTGGCGTAACACTTATCTTTCAACTCCTGAACCAATTGGACTTTGTATGGCGTCATACCAAGGTCCTTATGCAAAATTCGTCTCAATGATGTCTCCGAAATGTTCAATTGTAGAGAACGACGGTTAATTGATGTTAATGGCGCTTCACGCACACTTTCTGCCACAGCAGCAATATTCTCGGGTGTACGCACTGTTTTTGGCTTTTCACGCTTTGGTTTATCGATGATGATGCCAGTTTCTTTCACTTTTTTCACAAGATAACGAACATATGGAGCTGACGTTGCTCCTCTTCTTCCAAAATCCGTACGCAATTTTCGCACACATTCTGAAACATTACCATGATTTTCAAAGTAACGTCGCAATATTTCCCAGCGTTGTTCAAGCGTATACACAACCATATTCGTTCAGCGGAAAGATAAAACTAATTATCTGTCAAATCAGACATGAGCTAAGTGTTACCATTCACGAAATAAGCACTAATTGAAAAAAAAAGTTAGATGGCGGACCCTTTATATACAACTTTAAATGAAACAAAATAACTCCGGTGCTTAAAAAACAGGCCTAATAATATAAATAAAGTGCCAAATTTAATAATTAAAAAATATAACATTAAGTTTGTTCGATAACACAAAAATTTGTACAAGTTTTTACTGAAAGGTGTTCGTTTACACAAATACTCAGTTAAAACTGGTAAAAAGAGAGAGTAAAGTGACAGTTTGATGCCAAAGAACTTACACGTTTTTACTAGATACATGTTTCCAGAAAAATTTGTAATAAGAAAAAAGCATATGATTGAAAAAATATGCTTGTATATTTAGTAAATAAAAGCAAATATTAATTTAAATTATAATTGTTTATGGATTTAAAGTGAAAAATATTAAATAATTAACTATGGAGGAAGTTAAAACACAATTAAATTCTTTTTGGTCGACAATTTCAATTAACTTTTATCTTTTCCATAAGGACCAGTTGATTTCTTTTTAATATGTAAAACAAGCTGCTTAATCTAATTTAATAATTCCTACACATTTTCAGTTCGTTTACTTTTTTGTAAATTTGTCTTACTCTTTGTAATTTTGTTACTGAGTCATTTTTTCTGAATTTTACTGGAAAAGTAATCGAACAGACTTATTGTTAAAGAATTTCCAAATGTTGTAAAAGAATTTAAGATTTAAAAAGTTGTGCTACTGAAATGTTGTTCACAGAATTAAGTAGATATAAGTGATTAACAGTACAAGTGGTCAAATTTGTTTCATTTAAAGTTGTATTTATTTAATCTTTCAACGTTTTATAAATATGAATATTGCTGTAAAATATAATGATTTTGGTAGTTTAAACCAAAGAGAAGTGTCAAAAAACGTGTTATATTACAACGATAACACGTTAACATTTGAAATGTGAATTACATTGTATTTTATTTTCTATTAAAACTTTATCCCTATTCTAACAAATATATTTTATTTCGACGATTTTTCAAAATATGACAATTTGACGATTTTTTCTAGAAAATTTTACGTTTTTATGCTCTGCAAACCTGGCAACACTGGTTATGAGTGCATATGTGAGAAGACCAGGCTTGCCAGATACCCTTTTTCGTTAACCCCAACAAATCAAAAAATCACAAATTAGAAAAAAGGTTGAACAAAATAGTTGACTTAAAATTCTGTATTTATTTGACTGCATTAACCAGAGTTGCCAGACACTTTAATCGTTATCAGATCAAAAAAATATCCCGAATTCAACAATGTAAATTCATAACTTTTTTTCGTACACTATTTTTACTTATTCTCATTCTCAAGCTTTAATAAATTTGCAAGGAAACTCTTACACTCTAATTACATTTATTAAAAACCCCATTCAATTTAAAGGACATTCACTTTCAGAACTTCTTTATTTAAAACATATATGGTGCATACTTCATCTTAAAATCTTTTGATTATATGCTTTTTTATACCCTCCATCCCATAGTGCAGGAGGGTAATATCACTTTGTCAAATGTTTGTAATTCTTTAAAAAAAATCTGGGACCCCATAAACTATATATATTCTTGATCAGCATGAATAGAGAAGTCAATATAGCCATGTCCGTCTATCCGTCTGTCTGTGTTAACTCAAAATACTCCGCCAATACAGAAGAGGTGTTGCTAATTTTCAGTCAAATTGTTTGTTGATATCATGAGCAGTTTTCTAGTGAAAATGATCAATATCGGTTAACGCGTTTAAAAGTTATGAGTGAAAATGTGACAAGACCTCTAAAAATTTGGAAGCAAATTTTAAATTATTTTATTTATTTCATCATACATACGTACATTCAATGCTTAGTCCCAATTTACACAATGCAAGTCTTATTCATAAACTTATCACATTTTCTTCTTTGAATCAGCTTCGGTGTTTCCACGAGTCAAGTCTTATTATTTATCTGTTATTCCATTTGTATGAATGTATATGTGCGTTTTGACATTTCGCTTAAAATCTACAACACAAACACAAACACAAAAAATCACACACGCTACGAAATTAACTTTGTACAACGAAATTAAATATGAAAGATAATTGTCAAAATAGACCTGCTGAAAATTACGAATGAGAAAACAAAACGCATATGACGAGTACAGCAAGCTGAGTACTCGTTTCTTTTCCCCTCGTCACTCTCGCCTACAAAGTAGCAAGCTGATCGATAAGACTTGCATTGTGTAAATTGGGACTTATACACAAGAATATACGCAATCAGGGATGGCTGTCAATATCTCTAAAATAAAGTTTACGATTCAACTGACTATCGTTATAACTAAAATATTATGACCGATATAATTGAAATACCGTTACCGATATAATTAAAACATCAATACCATAAAAATACCGTTACCGAAATAATCTACCAAGATCTGAAAAAAAACTTCTGTAAATAGATATATTTTCCCAAAGTATGATCATAAACTAGCCAGTCATTAAAACTCGGGCATAATGGGGCTACAAATTGTGGTGTGCATTAACATTAACTGAATAACTAAAATAACGTTACTCTTAAAATGCCGTTACCAAAATAATTGAAAAATCTTTCTCCCTAAAATAACGTTACCGAAATATCTAAAATAACGTTACCGGTAAAATACCGTTAGCGAAATAAATAAAATACCGTTAACGCTGAAAGCCCGTTACCGAAATAACTGAAGTATCGTTACCCCTAAAATACCGTAAATAGCGTTACGGTTACAAATAACCACATAGAATCGGTTTCCATCCGTGGTCATGATCAATACGTACAAAAGCAAAAAAACCCACAAAATATTGTTGTTGGTGTTTTTTTTGTTTTGTTTTGTAATACAGGGTGGCTGATAAATGCCACTACAAAACAAAAACGTAATAACTTTTTTTCTGTTATTAATCGGTTAATTTTTTATTTATTTTTGTTTCATTGATTCGTTTTTCATTTTAAGGAAAATGAGCGATTGGGATAATCTAACTAAAATTTATTGCTTTTCAAATGAAAGAATAAAAATATATTTATATGTCTTGAAAAAAAATTTTTTGATTTTCTTAATGTAGCAATTTTGATCAGCCACCCTGTATCTATGTAGGTTTTATAAATGGCATTATGTATGTATGTTTAGTAGCAATCGCATGCAGTGTTGCCAGGTTTGACGATTTATCGTCATTTTGACGATATTTAATACCCAAAATAACTAAATGATGATTTTACGATTTTTGCTTCCAACAAAATTACGAGTTTTTGACAAAAGTTTAATATATCAGCAAAACATATTTATTTGTCACCGGATCTATTTTTCGATTTATATAATTTAAAAAAATACCAGTTTCTTTCTTTTTGTGTCTCGAAAACACTCTAAACACATAAAATATTTTCTTTTTTAATTTTTTGACAAACTTAATTTTATTACACTTTTTGTTTTATTTATGTGTTGTATATTATAAACATATGTGTCGTAATCTAAATGGGTATTTAATAATTATTTCATTATGTATGTCTCCGCAAGCGTGTTTGTAAAAATAATTCTCCATCCCATAGTGCGGAGGGTATATACACTTTGTAAAATGTTTGTAATTCTTTTAATCAAAAATCTGGGAAATACCCACAAAATATTATTGTTGGTTTTTTTGGTTTGTTTTGTAATACAGGGTGGCTGATAAATGCCAGTACAAAAAAAAACGTAATAACTTTTTTTCTGAGTTAATAATCGGTTCCATTTTTTTTTTTTGGTTGCATTGATTCGTCTTTCAATTTAAGGAAAATGAATGGGGTAATGAAACTAAAATTATGATTGTGCGCCACTACAATGCTTTGGAGGCTGGCGTTCCGCATAAACAAACTTAACGGGCACATTAGGCGGCACTCCTCCGAGCAGATTGGGCTCGTGAATTATTTTGTCAATCGTGGGACAATCATTAGGACGCCTTTTAATCAAAATTTCTCAGTTCGAATGTAAGAAACAATTGTTGCCATAGTTGCTGCAATACAAGTCAATTCTAGAGTTCCGACAAGGAATATTTTTTCTCATATATGTATCACCAGACAGTCAATACAGACAGTTCTGCTAAAGGATTTTCATTTCTCTCCTTTAAAAAATAATATAACAAGCAATTGAACGCAGTAGACTTGCCCCTTAGCTTGGAATTTTCTCTGTAATTTGCACGGAATTTCGCTTGCATTTGCATTAGTCATTTTAATTAAATTGTTTCTTAAAAGCCATTAAAAATACTTAATAAAAATGTATGGCTTTCCAAATGTAAAAATAAAGAAATATTTGTATGTATTGAAAGAAAGGTTATTTGATTTTCTTAATGTAGCAGTATTTAACATTATTTATTGCTTTTCAAATGAAAAAATATTTATATGCATTGAAAAAAAAAAGTTATTTGATTTTCTTAATGTTGCAATATTTATCAGCCACCCTGTGTGTATGTAGGTTCATATAAATGGCAATAATGTATGCATTAGCAGCAATCGCATGCAGTGCTGCCAGGTTTGACGATATATCGTCATGTTGACGATATTTAATACCCAAAATAACTAAATGACTATTGGATGATTTTTTGACAATAGTTTAATATGTCAGCAAGACCTATTTATTTATCATTCGCATAAAATCGCCGTCTCGATTATTAAATTTATATTATTTCGTTCAGAATGAAAAAAACATTATTTTTTTTATCGAAAGCTAGCCTTTATTTGCTAATATGATGTGAAATACAATTTTGGAAAAATACAAATACAAAAATTAAATAAAACTTAGTCCAAACCGGATTTATTTTTTTATAAATTCATTATGGGTTTACCTTAATTTTGTTTCTGTGTTTATATTTTTAGAACATTTTTTTACATTTTTATAAAATTTAATTGGTGTTAGATTTAAATAAAAATAATATAATTCATGTTGAATGATGATATATATACAACTTTAAATGAAACAAAATAAATCCAAAAATAAATCCGGTGCTTAAAAAACAGGCCTAATAATATAAATAAAGTGTCAAAATTTAATAATTAAAAAATATAACATTAAGTTTGTTCGATAACACAAAAATTCGTACAAGTGTTTACTGGAAGGTGTTCGTTTAGACAAATACTCAGTAAAAACTGGTAAAAACGGAGAGTTAAGTGACAGTTTGATGCCAAAAAACTTACAAGTTTTTACTGGATACATTTTTGCCAGTAAAAATTTGTGAGCAGAAAACAAGTGGAAGCTATTAAAGTCCGATGTGCCGAATTTGGTATAAAAAAGATTAAATTCGGCCGTGCCGAATTTTTGGATACCCTCCATCTCATTGTTTGAATTAGCCAGTGAAAGTGCAAACAATATATATATATATCTATATTCTTTGTAAAAATAACAATAATTTATTTGGGGTGAAGAAAAAAATGTTGTATCAATTATCGTTAAAAGCGAATTGCACTGTATATAAATACAGATAAAGATTTACACAATTCAATACATATGGTTTGTGTCTTTGCTATTAAAAAATCATCGATATTCAGGCGCTGAAATCGCTATGTTTAATTTCTATGATATTAAATATATATTTGAATTGAGATTTAAAATCCAATTAATATTTTTTTAAGAATCCAATTGTAATTAATGGAAACGTCCAATTGGGAACATTGTCAATAGCGCCATGTATTAAGTTATAGATGGATAGGTTTACAGGGACAGTAATAAGAAAAAAATAGTTTTAAAAATAATAAATATATTGTGAATAAGTAATTTAATTTAATATCTACATAATTGTAATTGAGCAAGGACCAAATTTGAAGAATAACTGGCTCCACCTTTTAAATTGTGAAGGGAAGTTTATAAAAAAAAATAATAGAAAAAAATATTCTTAGTAGAAAAAAATTTTAGTAGAAAAAAATCTAACACTCGATTAACGAGGTTTCTGTAGACAAAAATAAACTCAGCTTATTGCAATAATTAAATGCAGTTTGCTTATAACACTTGAAATAGGGGAAAAGCGCAAATCGATGTCTCAAAGTAATCAATATTTGCATAAAATAATATTATCCGTACATGAAATATTTACATATAATGTAGCACTGAAATAATTATTTTTCTATAAAACAAAACCCTTGATTTTAGTAGAAAAAAGCCACAAAACAGGCTTTTAGCAATGTAACGAAAATGAATTGAATTAAATACAAAAACACTTTAATTTTAGCGAAAAACATACTGATTTGATCTTAACATACTAGGAATATCATATTTTAATAATATTTTGTGGGTTTTCCCCAGATTTTTTCTAAAAAGAATTACAAACATTTTACAATGTGTGTATACCCTCCGCACTATGGGATGGAAAAATATTTTTACAAACACGCTTGCGGAGACATACATAATGAAATAATTATTAAATACCCATTTACATTACGACACATATGTTTATACTATACATCACATAAGTCAAACAAAAAGTGTAATAAAATTAAGTTTGTCAAAAAATTAAAAAATATATATTTTATGTGTTTAGTGTGTTTTCGAGACACAAAAAAGAAAGAAACTGGTATTTTCTCAAATAATATAAATCGATAATAATATAAATCGAAAAGTAGATCCAGTGACAAATAAATATGTTTTGCTGATATATTAAATTTTTGGCAAAAATTAGTAATTTTGTTGGCAGCAAAAATCATAAAATCATCATTTAGGCATTTTGGGTATTAAATATCGTCAAAATGACGATAAATCGTCGAACCTGGCAACACTGCATGCGATTGCTACTAAACATACATACATACCATTTATAAAACCTACATAGATACAGGGTGGCTGATAAATATTGCTATATTAAGAAAATCAAATAACTTTTTTTCAATACATATAAATATTTTTTTATTCTTTTCATTCTTTATCCCAATCGTTCATTTTCCTTAAATTGAAAGAAGAAGCAATGAAACAAAAAAAAGAAAATGGTACCAATTAATAACTCAGAAAAAAAGTTATTACGTTTTTGTTTTGTAGTGGCATTTATCAGCCACCCTGTATTACAAAACAAAAAAAACAACAACATTAGTTTGTGGGTTTTTTGTTTTTGTGCTTGTTGATTATGACCACGGATGGTAACCGATTCTATGTGGTTATTGGTTTGGTTAACGCTATTTTCTTATATTTCGGTAACGGTATTTTAGGGTTAACTATATTTCAGTTATTTCGGTTGCGGGCTTTTAGCGTTAACGGTATTTTATTTATTTCGCTAACGGTATTTTAGATATAAAATAACGTTACATTTTAGTTATTTCGATAACTTTATTTTAGGTAAAAGATTTTTCAGTTATTTTGGTAACGGCATTTTAAGGGTAACGTTATTGAAGTTATTCATTTAATGTTAATGTACACCACAATTTTTAGCCCCATTATGCCCGAGTTTTAATGATTTTCTAGTTTATGATCATACTTTGGGAAAATATATATACCTATTTAAAGAAGTTTTTTTTCAGATATTGGTAGATTATTTCGGTAACGGTATTTATATGGTATTGATATTTTAATTATATCGGTAACGGTATTTTACGGATAACGGTATTTCAATGATTTCGGTAACGGTATTTTAAGATATTGATATTTTAATTATATCGGTAACGGTATTTTACGGATAACGGTATTTCAATTATTTCGGTAACGGTATTTTTGGGATAACGATAGTCAGTTGGAAAAGGTTTGAATCGGAGACATTATTTTAACGATATTGACTGCCATCCCTGATTGCGTATATTCTTGTGTATAAGCATTGAATGTACGTATGAATGATGAAATAAATAGAATATTTTAAAATTTGATTCAAAATTTTAAGAGGTATTCCCACATTTTCACTCATAACTTTTGAACGCGTTAACCAATTTTAATCATTTTTACTAGGAAACTGCTCATGATATCAACAAACAATTTGACTGAAAATTAGCAACACCTCTTGTGTATTGGCGGAGTATTTTGTATTAACACAGACAGACGGACAGACGGACATGGCTATATCGACTTCTCTATTCATGCTGATCAAGAATATATATAGTTTATGGGGTCCCAGAATTTTTTTAAAAAGAATTACAAACATTTGACAAAGTGATATATACCCTCCTGCACTATGGGATTGAGGGTTTAAAAAGTGTCAATCATTAATAGTTCGCTTAAAAATTGTCAAACAAACGATCTAACGAAAGATTGAACGAAATTGGCAAATATCGATTGAACTAGAAGAGCGATTTAGTGCATTCAATTCAATTGTGCTAGAAAGAGCGCCCACCCCTTATTTAACCTCAAAAGCAGTGTTGCCAGGTATGTTGAGCATAAAATCGTCCAATTTTCCAATAAAAATCGTCATTATATTTTCAAAAATCGTTAAAACATCGTCAAAACAAAAAATATTTGTTACAAGAGTTTAAAGTTTAAAGTTTTAATAATAAAAAGAATAATAATGTAATTCACATTTCAAGTGGTCATGTACTATCGGTGTAATATACTATGATTTTTTACACTTTTCTAAAATTTAAACTTCGAAAATCATGATATTTTATAACGATAGCACTTTACCACTGTAACTGTTAATTCCTCCTACATAATTCTGTAAACACCACTTCAGTAGCACAATCTTTAAATCTTAAATTCTTTTAAATAGTTTAGAAATGATGACATAGTTTAATACAATAAATTGTGAAACTTTTGATTATTTCATATTTTTCATTTTGGGTTGGGTTGGGTTGGGTTCATATTAAAAATTATTTATTATTTTATTATTTTATTTATTATTTATATTATTATTTATTTTATTTAAATATTGTTTATTACTGCATGTTTTTCCATTTTCAAATATAAATTGTGAATATCTGAAGTTTCACTTTGGAACACTTTATTTATAAAATTATTAGGCCTGTTTTTTAAGCACCGGATTTATTTCTGGATTTATAAATCAGAATTTTCGAACTCGATGTTTGTTTCGCAAAAACTTGGATGTTTTTTTTTTTTTATTTAAAAAATATTTTATTATTATCCCAATCTTACACTAATTAAACTTTATAAAAATATAAATATTAAAAAAAGCAGGGTTGGCATTCAATAACTTTTCATAATAACGATTGGCTATCACAGTAACACTAATAGGAAATTTAAAAAAAGCGATTCCATGTTTCTTCTTATGTAAACGGTTTTAGTTTTCTATTTAACCTGTTTGATTTTGAAATATCTTGAACTAGTTAAAGTAAAAATAACGCTAAAATACCGAAACGACGATTTATAACGTTATTTTGTTGATGGAACAAAATTTAATGGGTAGAATTTTGAAATAAACCCTGTAAAGACACATGCCACTATTGGAATCGTAGCTTTAAAGCATTCATAACGGCATTGGTGTGGCCGTGGCAGGCAACTTTCATTGAAATGAAAAGGTAGTGTTTGCCAACCATGAAAAAAGTAAGCACATACTCAGGGAACTTATGCTGTAAATATTTGTCGTTGTTTCAGTTGTCTTTATTTTTAAGTGAAAAAACAGTCAGAACTTTAATTTTTGACTACAATTGTAGTCCATTTAAAAAACAAACCACATTAAATTACAGTATTATGATTTTACATTTATTTTATACAGTATTTTTTTTTTATTTAAAAAAATAAAACAAATTATTGTTTGTTTATTTTTTACTGCACTGACTGAACCACTCATTAATAATACAATTGTAGTTAATTTTTTTAACATTAAAAAACAAATGTCTATGTTAGTTGAATTTACTAAAATGTAAGTCGTTCTTTTTTCAAGTAAAATTTCATTTGTTTTTAGCTACATTTGCAGTGGGGTTTACCTTTAATAAGTGCAGAAAATATATTAAAATAAACCTAACATGAATATATAAAATAACGTTTATGCTAAACTTTCAATAAAAAATAGTTTTTAATTTTAACGAAATAATAAAAATCCAAAAATAGATCCGGTGATTTTTTAATAATAGCAAATAAACATGTTTTGCTGACATATTAAACGTTTGTCAAAAAATCGTCATTTTAGAAGCAAAAATCGTCCAATCGTCATTTAGTAATTTAGGTACTAAAAATCGTCAAAATGACGATAAATCGTCAAACTTGAGCACTGTTGCTCAAAAGTGAGATTTTACAGCTAAAAAAAAAATAATTTGCATTATGTTATGGTCTTTTATACCATACTAGCTTAAAAACCTGATACTTCGTCATCGGTAGTTTTGAATACCGGATTAAGAAGTAAAATTAATTCCTTCTCATAAGAATCTTCTCTTTTAATATTTTTTTTTTTCAATTCTTGTAGTGCATGTTTCAATTTCATAAAAGGGCTGTAAAAAATGAATGTAAAATAAAAAATCTGAAATCATTTTTTGAGTGTTAATATTTTTCTAAAATTTATCAAAAAAAAATTTTTTTTTTCAAATAAGAAAATTCTAAATGAAACTATTTTACCGATTCCGATTTATTTATTCCTATTAATATATAATTTCATATAATTTTTCTTTATAGGTTTAACAGCATTTATAGTATACACCATTTACACCGTGTATATAGATATCCGTGACAAAACTAATGGTCTTCTCGAAAAATTGGTTTCAGCTGGAGAACAATTTTTAAATTTGATTACCCAATACACTGGTGTACCTCAAAATGATTAATATTCGAATTATTGTTGTATACGAGGCAACATATGAAAAATAAAATGAAAAAAAAAAAAAAAAAAAGATTATGTCATTATAATTTATTATCAAATTCATATTTACTAATTATATCTCGTTTTGACGCACATCTACGTCAATATTATATATTTACATTATTTAAAGTAACACTAATTATATCTCGTTTTGACGCACATCTACATCAATATTATATATATACAGGTATCCCTCGATTTACGCGGCACGTTGAGACCGAAAAAAAAACCGCGTAATTCAAAACCGCATAAATAAAGGTTCTATATCAATACAAAATTCTGTTTTGGGACCAGCAATATAATAAACCGCGCAAATTGAAACACTAACTTCACACAAAATTCAAATTTGGGACCGAAAATCCGTATTAAAAGAAAAGCTTATTAATATAATTTAAATTAAATTTATTTTATTTGTACTTTTCAATAGTTATAACAAAATATTATTTGTAAAAATATTATATTTAAACAAGCATTGAAAAAAAATTCAAAATTTATAAATTAACAAAAAATAACAAAAATTTTATAAAAAAACTTCAATCCGGCTTTTTAAATCAACAAAACATAAATTAATAAAAACAAAACAAAAAATTCATAAAAAATATAAAATATTATATATATTGCTAATCTTCACAGATTTCGTCATAGTTAAAATCTTCAGTATCTTCGTCAAAGACTACTTTTTCAGAGTCTTTGTCATAGTTAACGTCTTCAGAATTTTGGTTACAATTAACGTCTTCGTCCACTTTAAAGAAGTCTGTTATTCGCTTTTGCTTTTTTTGCTGTTCCTGTTGTTTTAAAAGTTCTTCGTATGATGCCAACGATTTTTTTATTGAACACTGAAATAAATCTGATCTCGATTTGTACAAGTATCAGTGGAAAATTTTATCAAATCCTGAGCCATTTGTATAAAAGTTTTTAACTTAGAAGAATCAAAATCTGGATTATCCTCACTATCACTTTCGTCTTCAGTTGATTCGTCGGGGTCCGTGGCTAATACAATGAGATTTTGTTCTGTCAATTCTGGAACATCATTTATCATCTCCAATATATCCTCATCCACAATGTTTTCAAATATTTCAGATGTTTCAATTACTTGTAGTATTTGAGCAACTTCCGCTGTTAACGGAGTAACAACATTATCATTAGGAAAACCAAAACCACAGCAAATTGTTTATTTTTTATTACCTTTAAAGTTTTTTTCCACTGCAAATTAAATTTAACCTCTTCTTTTTTCCAAACAGCTGATAATGTTTAAAATAAATTGTGTAAATCGCGCAATTAGAGGGTTGCCACTATTTTTAAATCGCGTTATACTAAAAACGCGTAAGAAAAACGCGTTATACAGAAAAATGGTCACAATTATTAAATCGCGTTATATCAAAACCTCGCCAATAAAGTACCGCTTAAATCGAGGGATACCTGTACATTATTTAAAGTTGCACTAATTATTATATATATATATACATTATTTAAAGTTACACAAATTAAAAGTTTATAATAAAAAAAAAACGTTATAAAAATCTCAAATCTACCATAGAAACGTTTTATTCGCATGTTTGAGACATTTTTTAAATTGGCTGCAATTACAGTTTTTAGAAGTAAAATAGTATTTCAAAGATGGTTTGTAGCTGGGTTGTATTTGTTGATGATTTTAGGTACAAAATCCGTTGGAATTGAAATCCTACCTGCTCCTTTTCAAAAGTTATTCATATTTTTATATTTCAGATCGGGACAATTTGGAATAAATATTAAAAGTATAATCTCGTTTGAATTTTTATTATGCAAGAGAATAAAAAAGAATCTTACGTAAGTTTTTAGCCGATTTTAATCGTTTCCAAGGTACACCACGTGGAGGCAACTTAGTTTGTACCTCTTTTTTCTATTTTTTTTATGTTTTTTTTAGATTTTTTTTTGTTTTTTTTATATTTTTTTGTTTTTTTTTTTATATTTTTTTTTGTACAAGAGTTTATAGATAAATTCGAATAAAATTTAAAAAGTTGTTCTGTTTTATATTTATCATTATTTCAAGAATTTGTTTTTAGAATAAATTATTTTTTTACTTTGGTAAGGATATAATTTTTGGTAATGCATACATGTGTTCATATACCCAGGCAGAAATTTCCAACCGTACCAAAAACATAGTACTGGCAAACCACTGCTATTTTTACCACAGTGCTAAAGATTAGCAAAGGTACAACTAATATTGTACTAGGAGAACACTATTTTGTTTGCAAAGCATGTGTTTTGCCTGTACCACCCTTAGAAGCATTTTTCTTTTAATAATATATTATATTTCACACATTTAAATACGATGTATAAGTGTAAGACCGAGCTGTATATCTGCTTAATTATTAATTTTAATTAAATTAATTTAATCTATTTAAAAAGCA
Source organism: Delia radicum (assembly GCA_021234595.1). Lineage (NCBI taxonomy): Eukaryota > Metazoa > Arthropoda > Insecta > Diptera > Anthomyiidae > Delia > Delia radicum. Next base: position 177,912,061 of record CM037855.1, on the reverse strand, counting down.
CCAAATTTTTGAATTACCAACGTTATGGCCAACGGTGGCAAGTTCGCTCAAACCAACGGTTGTTCACTGCTTTCAATTGAGTAGCAGAACAGTACTGTCAAGATTGTTAATCAAATGTTCTGAAAACGCATGTCTTACTGTCGCTGACGCTTTGCCAACACTGTACCGATTGTATTATTTTGCCTGCGTTGTTATATACAATATTTTTTGTCTATAAAAGAAAACATGTCGATATAGCTTAAAATTTAAGCCTTAAATTTTAGAGCTGTCATAAAAGATCGCACAGAAAGAGATAAAAACCCTGTTCTGTTTAAAAAACATCACAGGCAGAAAAATACAATCGACACAGTGTTGGCAAAGAGTCGGTGACGGTCAGTTATGCGTTGGCAGAACGTGGGATTAACAATATTGACAGCATTGCCCTGTTACCCTATTGATAACAATAGCCAGCGTTGGTTAAACGAACTTGTCTCCGTTGGCATAAAAATTTGTAAAAATTTTTTAAAAATTCTTCTATCTTTTGCTTAAAATTATCGACATAAGAGTGAGTTTTTCATATTTCAATGCCTACTCAGAAAGTAAAAATCTTATTGTACTTAAGATCGTTAGTCAACTTTTATAGAGTTTTTCTTCTAAGCAAAACTCTAGTGTACATTGTTGAGAGGTTCACTGAATATTGAAAATTTTCAGTAACAAGAGAATTGCTCCTCAGTAATAACAAAAAAAATTCTAATTCTAATCATTGCCCATATTATTGTTTCAAATTTAGTAGTAATGCACTGTATATATGTTTACATAGCTCCATAGCAGTGTTTTTTTTTTTTTTTTTTTTTTTATAATTTAACCAATACTCAGGGGATGCCCCCTACTCATGCAGTGCATTGTATTGATCAGGAAAATAAGGTATGGGAAGGAGGAAAGAGGGGGTAGTGTTTGTGGATATTTGATTTAAATTTTTCTAAATTGTAAGTAACAGGGAAGACTTCTGCGGGAAGTTTGTTCCACATACGAATCGTTCGACTAAAAAACGAATTTTCTCTGTAATGCGTTGTGCGAAACACAGGACAATCAACTACAAACGGATGTGCTCTACTAGATAAGCGAGTATTACGAATAAAAACTCGGGCTCGTGGAATAAGTTCACTTATCTCAGATGAGCATCTCCCATGGTAATATCGATAGAAAAGTGTCACACAACCCACATTCCGACGATGCTCCAATGAATCAATAGAGTTGGATACACTACTGTCATTGATAAGCTTCACCGCCCTCCCCTGAACACGGTCCAGAAGCTTCAGAATAGACAGTGGAGCCCCTGCCCATATATGAGAGTTGTATTCCATTTTTGGCCGGATATAGCTGGTATAAATAGTAAGGAGATCGGATGGAGTGAAGTAAGTCTTGCACCGTTTTAGAAAACCGAGACACTTGAATGCCTCTTTCGACACTTGAAATACGTGCTTATTCCAACGGACATCACATTGTATTCTCATGCCCAGAACATCAAGAGTATCCGATTTCTCAATACCTATACCATCCATAGTTACAGATGACAATGTCAATTCCACAGCCCGTCTGTGGGTTAACATACAACATTGGGTCTTGCGTGCATTAAAATCGACCTTATTCGCGCGACCCCACTCGGAGATTGTAGAAAGGTCTTGATTGAGTGTGTCATTCATGTTCTGCCGCATGCCCTCTATCTCCAAAGAGCTTGGCCTGTGATCGAATGAAAATGAATGACAAATGTTGCTGTCATCTGCAAAAGAGTAGATAGGGTTGATGGTCTGACCAAGAAGGTCATTAATAAAAATAAGAAAAACGGTAGGAGAAAGAACAGAGCCTTGCGGTACCCCTGAGTCTCTGAGAAAACTCGTTATAAATCGAGAGAAGACATTACCGACACCAAAAGCAACTAGCTTAGTCACGAGTGCCCCGTGCCACACACGATCGAACGCCTTAGAAATATCTAGAGCAACCACTTTACTCTCACCAAAGCGGTGGATTGACCGGCTCCAACGTTCCGATAGAAACGCCAACAGGTCTCCCGTAGATCGACCACTACGGAAGCCATACTGTCGATCATTTAAAAGTGAATTGGTCTCTAAATATTTCACAAGATGGTGGTTAACCATGGTCTCCATCACTTTGGAGAGCGCAGAGCAAATTGCGATTGGGCGGTAATTTTCAGGGTTGTTAGCCGCACCCTTTTTAGGGATAGGCTGGACATTGGCCACCTTCCAGCAAGAGGGGAAAATTCCCGCACGGTACGAAGAGCTGAAAAGTTTTGACAATGGACGTGCCAACGTTAAAGAGCACTGTTTTAGCACCAGTGCTGATATGCCATCCGGCCCCGGTGACTTATTTACGTTGAGATCCGCAAGAACCCTTTTGACTGCCCGGGCCCGAAAGAAAATCAAAGGCATAGTATAGGATACCCTTTCGAGAACGGGCAGTGGTTGATCGCTTTCCGGCAAGAAAGAATTTCTTGCAAAAAGTTCAGCGAAAAGGTTGGCCTTATCAACCGGGTCAGTAAAAATCTTATTGTACTTAAGATCGTTAGTCAACTTTTATAGAGTTTTTCTTCTAAGCAAAACTCTAGTGTACATTGTTGAGAGGTTCACTGAATATTGAAAATTTTCAGTAACAAGAGAATTGCTCCTCAGTAATAACAAAAAAAATCTAATTCTAATCATTGCCCATATTATTGTTTCAAATTTAGTAGTAATGCACTGTATATATGTTTACATAGCTCCATAGCAGTGTTGCCAGATAAGGGGATTTGGTCCAAAATTAGGGATTTTCAAATGCTGTTTATGTATAGATACTCCGAGTAAGGGATTCGGGATATTTTTTTTATCGTATTTATACTATATTTTGTATTATTTGTAATTAATTTAATGCAGACTTTCTTAAGAATTGTTAATTTTTATCTTCGGTTTGGGTACAGATGATCGAGGTGAGTAATTTACAGATTTTTTACAATATTTTTTTTATATATTTGGTGATTTATAATATATTTTATATTTTTTTGTAATTAAATTGTTTACAGATTTGAAATTTCAAGTTCCAAAATATTTGTGTCGAAATTTTTTAATTAAATTTTGTTATAAATTGTACAATTCGACATATTTTATTATGACCTGAAAAAAGTTGACATCACATTATTTTATTTTAGACTTCCAAATAAGAACCCCGTTGAAAAGCTTAAAATTTCATTGAAATTTATTACCCGATGAAAAAAATTTATATATAGGCATATAAAGCTTGATATAGTTATATATATATATATATATAAATATGTATGCACAGCGCATACTCTAGGGACTATATATTATTATCGAAGATTTACGAAAATTTCTAAGTTTTAGGAAAATTTATAATATATAACTATAAATAAATGTGATAGAATTTTTTGGTGTTACTTTTTTTTATATATTTGCATGTAATTATATATGGAAGTGTGCGCCCGGGTAGGCTAGTTGGTAGCGTGCTGGCTAATCATCATAAAGGGTCCGCCATCTAACGTTTTTTTTTTCAACTAGTGCTTAATTCGTGAATGGCAACACTTAGCTCATGTCTGATTTGACAGATAATTAGTTTTATCCTTCCGCTGAACGAATATGGTTGTGTATACGCTTGAACAACGCTGGGAAATATTGCGACATTACTTTGAAAATCATGGAAATGTTGCAGAATGTGTGCGAAAATTCAAATCAGCCGCAGAGCTGATGTCGTTTGGCCACCTCGGAGCTGCGATTTGACACCGTTGGACTATTATTTGTGGGGTGCCGTCAAAGATAAGTGTTACGCCAACAAGCCAGAGACAATTGACGCTTTAAAGGACAATATTCGTGAAGCCATTGGTGAAATACAGCTGCACACAATCGATAATTCGTTAATGTGCTTAAAAATGAAACCGATCGTGTAGGATTCTGCATGGCCAGCTGAGGCAGCCATTTGAATAAAATTATTTTCCATTATTAACCGGAAGGATTGTACTTTCAAATAAAAAAAGAAATTTGAGAAAATATTCAGTAGTTTTTTTTTTAGCATTTTCAAAAAAAAAACGTTATTTGGCGGACCCGTTATCTTATGCTATATATAAGTTAATATTTTTTATTGCATCATATATAATAGATAAAGCTATGTATCTGATCATATATACTTCCATATATATATATTTTTTTTATTAATTAACAATCATATAATTACAAATTATATACTATTACCCTATAGTACTAGCTACTATGGATTTCGGCGCGTTGTAGCGAAAACAGACCAGTGCCTCTGGTGGGAATCGAACCCACGACTCCCGCACTGATTAGCCAGCACGCTACCAACTAGCCTACCAGGGCGCACACTTCCATATATAATTACATGCAAATATATAAAAAAAAGTAACACCAAAAAATTCTATCACATTTATTTATAGTTATATATGGCATCTCATATGATTTTATATAAATACTTGTGTTAAAATTTATAAGAAATATATGGTAGAAACTAACTTAATAATGGATCACTTGTATATATAATTGTTAAATAAAATTACGACGTTATTTTATTTTTATACAAAATATTCAACCATTTATTTCAGATATCAAAAAACGAATACACAAACATGAAAAACAATTTGAGGTATTAATAAATTACAAAACCAAAAGTATCTAGATTTCATAATTTACATTGAAACCAGTTTCGTACAAGAAAGTATTTTCCAACAATCACCACCTCAATGTAAATTCATCTTAAAAAAAAAAAATAATCTAATTATAAACAAAACAAAATTTACAAATTATATGACAAACTCAAAATTTTAAATTTAACAAATTACAACATTTAAAATGATTCTGATTAAGTAAACACTTAGTTAATATATCTGCAACATTTTGGTCAGTTGAAACATAGTTCAATGATATTTCGTTCGCATTGTATTTATCTTTTATGTAATGATACCTTATATCAATGTGCTTGCTTCTCTTCATTGTCATATGGTTTTTTGTCAAATATTGTGCTCCTTGGTTGTCGCAGCACAAAACAGTTGGTTCCTTTAACAAACTGGCAAACCCCAATTCATTTAACAAACTTCGATAAAAACTTATTTTTTTTTGCAGCTTGGCACATTGCGATATACTCCGCTTCCATAGAACTTACTGCCACGATATTCTGTTTTTTTCGATTCCCATGACACAGGTCCCCCTGCGAAAAATAGAACATAGCCACTATATGATTTGCGATCAAATACGTCTGACCCCCAATCAGCATCAGAGTAGCACAACAACCCTTGATCTTTTCTGTAAATTAAAGAAACGTCCTTTGATTTCAGATACCGAAGTACATGTTTCGCTGCTACAAAATGTTCAGTATGAGGATGGCAGTTAAACTGTGCCAATCTTGAAACCGTATGTGCAATATCAGGTCTTGAAATTGTAGCTAAGTACATTAAACTTCCTATTAACGACTGGTATTTTTTCACATCCATCATGTCCTTACAATCATCAACATCACATTTTAATAAAATATTACCTGCTGCAAATGGCGTCTTTGCCGGCTTACAATCTTGCATATTCCATTGTTTAAGTAATTCTTCCACGAACCTTTTCTGATGTAATTCAATTTCTCCTCTCGGACTATTTCTAATAATTTCCATTCCGAGATAGTAACTAACTAAACCGCGATCAATGATATCGATTTGTTGTTTTAAATCATCTAAAATGTTTTCCATAATTTCTCTAGAAGAACATGCTAACAAAATATCATCTACATATAGAGCGATTATGTTTATTTCATTACAATTACGTTTAACAAATACACAACTATCAGTCTTACATTGGGTAAACCCCATATTAGCCAAAATTTCATTTATTTTATGATTCCATTCCCTTCCCGCCTGTTTCAATCCATATAAGGATTTTTTCAATCTACATACCATTTTTTCTTGGCCTTTTTTAGTAAACATTTCTGGTTGCTTCATATATACGTCTTCTTTTAATTCACCGTTGAGGTAGGCAGACACCACATCGATGTGCTTAACTAATAATTTATACTTAACAGCCAATGACAGAATGAGTCGAATTGTTGGATGACGAATCACTGGTGCATATGTTTCTGTATAATCTTGACTATATCGCTGGTAGCAACCTTGAGCTACTAATCTAGCTTTATATTTTTCAATAGTACCATCCGCAAGACGTTTTGTTGAAAATATCCATTTACACCCAATAACATTTTTATCACGAGGTTTTTCAACTAGCTCCCACGTTTCATTATCTAATAGAGATTTGTACTCCTTTTTCATTGCGTCTTGCCATTTGTCCGATTCATTACAATTTGTTGCCTGTTTTACACTTTTAGGATCAAAATTAAAATCTCTCACAATATTTACTTCTTCTCTACCTTCATTATAAATTTTACGGGGTCTACCTCTCTTTCCAGTTCCCAATAACATTGGTCTACCCCTTTTACGTTTACCATTAACATTAAGTGATTCTTGAATTTCTGATTCTTCGTCGCCAGATTTTACATCAAAATTCACAATTTCCGGTTCGTCTTCTGTTACTTCTTGCTCATCTACATTAATAATTTCTTGTTCATCTTCTATTAACACATCCTGCTCTTCTTGTATTTCTTCTGTTGGCTCCACTTCTATTACATTTTCTTCTTCATTTAAAATTTCAACTTCCGCTTCGTTTTCATAATTGCTTTTCATTCTTGAAACTTCCTGAATTACATTTCCACTTTTCATAATTCTGGAAGTATCAACCAGATCATAAAAATCATCTTCATTATGACTAATATTTTCAAATTCGTTTTCAAAGAACTTAACATCTCTCGCTACAATCAATTTTTGATTCTTTATATCAAACAACCTGTATCCCTTAGTAGTTGGCTGGTATCCAACAAACGAATAAATGTCACCCCTTGGATCTAATTTTGAACGTCCAGGTTTCTTATTCAATACTACAGCTTTACAGCCAAAAATTTTAAAATATGAAACACAAGGTTTGTTACCTGTCCACCTTTCATAAGGAGTAACGATACCCAATACCTGAGTAGGTGATCGATTCTTCACATAAATACTCGTATTAATGGCCTCTGCCCACAGAGATTTTGGTAACTTTGAATTTTCAAGCATACAGCGTACCATGTCTACCAACGTTCTGTTAGCTCTCTCCGAAACTCCGTTTTGCTGCGGTGTATAACATACTGTTGTTTCGTGTATTATTCCGTGCTCTTTGAGAAAGTTGCCGAATTCATTATTTATATACTCACGTCCATTATCACTTCTTAACCGTTTCAACTTATAACCAGTTTGTTTTTCAGCCATAACTAAATACTCTTTAAATGCATTAAAAGCATCCGATTTTTTTCTTTAATACGTACACCGAGATATAACGTGAGTAGTCATCGATGAAAGTAATAAAATAGAAAGCACCACCTTGAGACTTAACACGCATAGGTCCACAAATATCTGTGTGTACTAATTCTAATACATTTGACGTCACTGTTGTACCAACAGGTTTAAATGGCTTTGCAGATATTTTGCACAAAGTACAGGTAATACATGAATGATCATTTGGAATTTTACCTTTCAATCCTCGAACCATTTTATTTTCCTTTAATTTTCTGAGATCCTTAAAATTAAGATGACCAAACCTCTTGTGCCACAGAGTATTTTCCAAATCTTCAACATTCATCATCAAACACTCATAAGGTCTTACCTTGACTTTGTAAATACCATTAGAGACATAAGCATTAAATTGAAATACCCCGTCCTTGAATATTTCAGCCTTATTTTCTGAGAATATTATTGAATATCCCTTTTCCACCATCTTTCTTACGGATAATAAATTACATTTCAAATCCGGTACATACATTACTTTTTTCAAACTATATTTTCTATCTGAAATTGTTACACTTACTTCTCCAATTCCCTTTACCATAACATTATGACCAGATGCAAGCCAGACATTACTATTATAAACGTTCAATACAGAGAACATACTCTTTTCTCGACAAATGTGAGACGACGCACCGCTATCTAAAATCCAATCAATATTTCCTATATTGTTTACACACGAATTAATAACCGTTATGGCACAACCTGTATTTCCATTACCATCTTCATTTCTATTTTGGTTTACGCATTGTGACCGTATATGCCCTCTTCTCCCGCATCCGAAACATATAATATTTTTTAATTTATCTTGATTTTTTACCGTCGGATCAGTTTTCACAAAATTCATGTTTCTGTTCTTAACCAAAAATACCTGGTTATTATCACAACTTATATTTTCGATTCTGCGCTGCTCTTCCTCCAAAATTTTGTTTTTAAGTTGATCAAGATTTGGCAAGGTATCTCTGCTCTCAACTGCGACCACAAAATTCTCCATCTCAATGGGCAAGCTACATAATAAAAATATTGAAAGTAATTCTTCTGGAATATTAACGTCAACATCTTTTAGGTCGTCTGCTAAAGAACAAAATTTATTAATTTGAACAGAATATTTTTCATTAGATGCAAATCTGAATCGAACCAATTGCTTAAATAAATTTACTTTCCTTGCGGGATTGTTTGCTCTGTAAATACCTTCCAATTTATTCCATGCTTGACTTGAAGACTTATATTCTTTTACATGAATTAGCTCAGACTTGTTTACCAATAAAGTAATCATCGCCAGGGCCTTGTTGTCCCTGATTTTCCACGCAGATTTTTCTTCTTGGGTTGCTGCTGCATTAAGTTGGGTTTCTATAACATCCCAATAGTCCTGAGTTATCAGTAAACTTCGCATCTGGATTGACCATGACGCATAATTTTCGGGATTCAATTTTTCAATCTGGAATCCGGAGGTTGCCATTTTATTAAATGTTTTATATTATATTTATATTTGTCACGCAGTAGATTATTATCTGTTCTTATCATTAACAGCGTATTTCTGGGTCCATAACCATTGTTAAATAAAATTACGATGTTATTTTATTTTTATACAAAATATTCAACCATTTATTTCAGATATCAAAAAACGAATACACAAACATGAAAAACAATTTGAGGTATTAATAAATTACAAAACCAAAAGTATCTAGATTTCATAATTTACATTGAAACCAGTTTCGTACAAGAAAGTATTTTCCAACAATAATTTTTAAAAGAAGACAAAAAAAAAAGCTAAATTCAATTTATTTAAAGTAACAAAAAATTCAAAGTTAAGTTTAAACAAAAAGTTCAAAGTTAATAGAATATATAATGTTTTATGAGCAAAAAAAAAAAGCATTTTAAGTCAGACAGTCTTACAAAAAGTAACTAAAAGCCCAAAATCTTAAGAAAAAGCAATTTTAAAATCTTTATATCCCAAAGAACAAAGTCGGATTTGACCGAAAAAAAAACATAACATGCGATATTTATTGCTATGAATTAACTTTTTTTATCAAAATTTTTTGTCTTCAATATAATAAGTTGAATTGTTAAGAAAAAATTCAGTATCGACTTCAGTTTAGGTGAATTTATAGAGAATGTACTATAAATACAGATTTTGGCTAAAATCACCAAAACTCCATGTTTTTGGTACAAACTGAACCGAAACTACAGTCAAATGAAAGGTACAAAAATGTTCTTTATTACAGATTTATTTTTACCAAAAGTGTATAAACAAAATAGTTGCGCGGATTTCTAAATAACGCTATGAATTTATATAAGATAGTCTCAAATTATATTTAGTTTAATAAAATTAGATAGGCCCATTATTCGGATGAAATTATATCCGATGATATCCCATGGTATAACATTTTTCTAATCAGCTGAGATATGTTGTGATATGGAATTTTTTTTTTTGTTTTTATTAATTAATAATCTTATAATTACAAATTATATACTATTACCCTAAACGAGCACTAGCTACTATGGCCTTCGGCGCGTTGTAGCGAAAACAGACTAGTGTCTCGGGTGGGAATCGAACCCACGAGCCCCGCACTGATAAGCCAGCACGCTGCCAACTAGCCTACGGGGGCGTCTATATATGATTAAATATACCTTCATCGAAATGAAATGGCACAAATTGTGCGTAGCTGATTAAAAAAAAAGTAATTATCCTATCAAAATTTTTACTTTAGTTTCGGATATCCGCATCTCTTCTCATCTTACTGCATATATACTATTTTTTAAAAGGCAAAAAAAATTAAAATTTTTTTGGTAATCAGTCTTATTGGAAGAAATTGAAAACAGTTTCTCGGTTTGTTAAACAGCTGGAAAGAAAGTGCAATTGGACCGACTTATCCATGACATCCTGGCTTAAAAAAGGTAATTGCTGTATAAATCTCCAAATCATACAGGTAGCTTGAAAAAATGGTTAAATGCGATGGAAAACCATTTAAAATGTTCTTTAATTATACGCGAATACAAAAAAAGATGCCGAAAGAATATTCGGAAACGTAAGAAGTTAATCTTCAATATACAAATTTGGTCAAAACTAGTAAAAAACCGCATTATCCTTAACATGGACCATATTCATTTTTAATTCTAGTTGTTACTAAATGGTTGGGAAAGCAATTTTTTGAAGGAGATAACTTTACTAATGATGAAATTAAAAATTTGAACCAAACTAATATTCAAATATCCAAAAATCCGCAAAATAATTTTGAAAAGCTCAGAAAAATCTAAACATAGAAATTTTCAATAGCTATGAACGAAAGTACCGCCAAACTGCCTCAAAATGGGATGAATTGGAGCAATTTTTTTTAATATTAAATTAATGTAATGCATTGTTTTTAAAAAAAGTAAAATTGACTTCAAGTTTGTGTTAGACAAAACTAAAGCGTTTTCCGTTTCGTTGCAATTTAATTGCGCAAACGTTATGTTGTCCGGTTAACATAATTTTCCTCTAAAAGGAAGTTATGTTTAGGGTTTACTATACACAGAAAAAACTGATGGCACCACCATTTAAAGTTTTAAATTAAAATTTGTGTCTGATAGGCGTGGTAGAGAAGATTAAGCATACTTTTCTAAAAATCATAACTACATTGTAAATTTTTTATTGAATTAGACTGCGCAGTTTCTGGTAACACAACCTTCATCAGTAATCCTTTTGACAATACTGTAATTATTTGTTATGGTTTTTATTGTTTGATTGCATCTATATGAAATGTTTATTTATTAAATGCAATCCTGACCGTGGCTTGAACCTGCTTTCTTTGCCACATGCACTTCGCACTACACTTTAGACAGGCGCTTTAACCGCTTGATCTAGAGTCAGGTCGATTTTTGCTGTGGCTTAAAACCAGTTTCAATGTTCTATCAAATTTTTTATTTAAGTGTTTGTTAATTGTAATTTTTCTTATAAAAATTTTTTAAAAACAAAAATTCGAAATTACAAAAAAAATCAACAAAAGGGTGTTTGTATTTACAAAACCCCATTTTTGGTGCCGATTTAAACAACTTTTTTTGTATTTACAAAATTGCTCTATGACACTTGTTTAATATTACAAACAGTGTTTTGTAATTTATTTCTGTGTAAATTGAATTAAGGACAAATTTAGGGATTTAAAATTTTTGTGGATATTTTTTTGGAGATTTCGGCTTGCAAAATGTGGGCATCAGTTAAAACTTTTCTGGCCACACTGGCCAATATTTTAAACTGGTGTTATCAAATATCAAGCAAAACTCTAAATCGAATTGTTCTCTTTCGATGAATTCACAATTAAAATATGAGGCAATCCACACTAGGTATCCAAATTTCAGAAATATTACATATTATCAATGTAAATCATTCGGTTTTGCATCACGCACAGAAACTTTTTTACTATTAATTAAAAGTTTTATTACTTTTTTAAAGTTAGTAATAAAAAAATTTAGTTTTTGTAAATTTCAAGAGGCCATACAATACAATTTCGAACTTTGCAAAACCATTTGGGTCGTTTATTTACTTTCATTTCGCGTTGGAAGCATTGAGGGTGATGTCGAGAAACCAAAATTGCTAAACAGTGTAATTTGTTATTGATTTACCGTTATTTACTAAGTTATCAATTAACTATATGAGATAAGAAACAGGGTTCCCAAAATTTTAAATAATAATATTTAAAGGGGAAATATTTAAAGATGGGGAATTTATATAAATTTAAAATTTTCAATTATTTGTTATTAATAATTTTACATATAAAATTTTTTTTTAAAAATTTTAGCGAAAATTACTAAATATTAGTTAAAAAGGAAGTTGCATAAAAAGCAAAAATTAGCTAATTATATTTGCTAAATGTTAGTAAGATAAGAATAGCAAAAAAAAAAAGAAAAAAAAATCTGTTGAATCTACAAATATTATGTTCTAGGCACTTGAGCAAAGTTTTATGTAATTGAAAATAACAAATTAATCTGCTACACTGATAGAAATTTGTGCGTAGTATTAATGAATTCTTTCATTAATCCAATGAATTTTTTCATAACAAAGTCCCCAAAGAAACGTTTCATTGAGTCAATGAAAGGTGTTTCATTAAATCAATTTTAATGAATGGTTTCATTGACCCAATGAAAATTTCATAAACTATATGAAATTTTTTTCATTTATCCTAGCCTAATCGTTATGAAAGTTTCATGTGTTTAATGAATAAAATTCATAGTTTGTATGAAATATTTTCGTTGATATTTAATAATTTGCACTTTTTATGATTATTTTAGCATCTATAAAATATTTTCTATAGATCTATAAAATATTTTTATAAAAAAGTTTTTTTTATAAAAAAAAAGTGATAGTACAAAAAATATTTTTCTTTTCTTTTTACAAGTCAAAATTTTTATTGAAAAAAATTTGAAAATTTTTCATTGGTTTAATGAATTTTTTTATGAAATTATGGAAAAATCATAAAAAATGTTAATGAAAAAAATACCAATGTTAATGAACTTTCATTCAGTTAATGAAATATTTCATTAAACCAATGAATTGATTTTAATGAAATCGTTTCATTAATACTATGAATGAAAATTCTATCAGTGTAAAATCAGATTAATATACTATTATTTGCATTCTACAAAATTTAAGGTAGCAAACATTTTGTTAATACTAAAGTTTTTATTTGTTGTTTATAATCTAAAAATCTTTAAGAAAATTTTTTTCCTAATCTAAGCAGAGTAAATAACTATTTTTCAATTAACTAAAATTCAACTTAAATATAAACAAAATTCTGTTAACGTAACAGTTTTATTTTTGCTGTTCTTATTTTATAAATTTTTAGCAAACAAATCTGTTAATTTTTAACTAATTTTTAGCAGATTTTTCTGTTATTTTGACTTGTTTATTTCTATTAGTGTACTACCAATTAGAACATAGAGCCAACTTAGAAGATATGCTTAATTTAAAGCTTATTTTGCGGTTATGCATTTCAAATTGCGGAGGACTTGTTATATTTTTATTTATAACTTTTAAATCCATCGCCAGATTTTGGTAATTTTTACTGCATCTTGTGCAGGATACCAAATAATATTTTAACCAAAAGTTAGCAAACCTGTAGCGAAAATGTTAATGGAAATTGATCCTTAGTGCTCGGAAGTTAATGCATTTATATTCGTGTTTTATGTGCATAAAATAGGTTTGTACTTAAAATCGTAAAATATGTACTTAAAATTTAAAAATATGCATTTATTTTTGTTTTTTTCAACTTTTTCCATATTATTTCTACCATTTTAGTAATTTTGTTTTTAAAAAATCGTTAAAAATTTGAAAATGATAAATAAATATTGTCGAAAAGTTAGTAATTCTATTTTTTTGTTATTTTTCTTTTCGCGATAAAAAAAAAAATCATATGCATAAATTTGAAAAATATTTTTTTATTTATAAAATATACAAATTGTGTAAAACTTAGTTTTAGTAAAAAATCAAAAAAAAATTTATTGAAAATATACATTTCAATGCAAAATATCCATATATTTATATATGCAACAGAATATGCATTAAAATATGCATTAATAGCTAAATATGCAAAAATATGCAAATATATGCATTTATAGCAAAATATACAAATATATGTATTAACAAATCGATGCCACTTTGTTGCAAATTTGTTTATTCGCAAAGATATCTGCTTAACATTGTTCTCCAGCTAACGACAAAAACATGTATTTATACGAAATGTGTAGAATTTAATTGAAAGAAAAATCATGGAAATTTTCAGTAAACTTATTTAATTACGAAAAGCTTTAGGAAACATCCATTTTTAATTAAACTTCTTCATTGAAAATATGAAAGTTTTAATAAATAAAATTATATTTTCCATAAAATTTTATTAAACTTGCATTAATGTAATGAAAAAAAGTAGATATGGTCACGTGACTAAACTCAAACTCACTCACGCTCACGAAAGGAAAATTCCACTTATGCTCATTTACGAACATTTTTATCTACTCACACACGATCACGAGACTAAATTCAGATTTTACTTACACTCACGCGTAATTCACGTGAATCATGCAAATTCACGAAATAAAATTTTACCGGAAAAAAAACAAAATGCAAATATTGAAGCACATTGTAAATTTTTAGGGATATTTTAAGGTCAATGATCACAAAAAAACGATATTTGCAACATTACCTCTTCTGATTTTAGTAAAACTTGGCATAAACATTGTTATAGTTAATATGGTGTTTACAAGGATGTCCCTTAACCCATTACCGCTTACTGTCGGCATATGAGAACACCTATATTTGGTGCCGTCAAAAAGTTGCTTTCGAAAAAAAGAAAATATTTTATAGTTTTTGCGGATTACCGACACTATAATTGACAAAAGGCACATTAAACTCAAAAAAGTATAACCACAAGATTGTAAAGCCTTTCAATTGCTAAGAAACTCTCCTCTTAATAAAAAAAAAATAATTATTTTATGTAACTTGGTCCATATAGGGTTAATTTTTACACTTTTATCCAAAAAAAGGAAGAATAACACCTTTTATAATTTCCCGACAATAGCACATAAATTTTATTAGACTGTTATTATTGTCTTTACAAAAAAAGATCTTCGAATTTTAATTTAAATTATGACTACAAGAAAAGAACATAAAGTTTTCCACTTGATTAAAATTATTGTTTTTTATAACTTGATACATATATGGCTAATGTTTTCACTTTTCACCACTAGGAAATTTACAGAATAACATTTTTTTCAGATTTTCATTAAATTTGAATATGTGGTAGAGGGTACTTAACTAACGAACAAGAGAAATTCTTTATTACCCCAATCTTATCTTTATTAATTAAAAAGGTGGGATCAAAAATAAAAGTAAAGATAGCAATATTTTTTTAAAGTTTAAACGCTTTTGTTCGAAAATTATGAAAGTTGTTAGTCTGTAAGTTTGCTAGTGGGTCTTTTTTGGAAAAAAGTGTAAAAATTAACCCTGTATGGATCAAGTTACATTAAATAATTATTTTTATAAAGTGGAGATTTTTTTTTTTTATCAATTTAAAGGCTTTACAATCTTGTAGTTTAATTCAAAATTAAGTCTAATTTGCATTTTTTGACCCCAAGACCCTAAGTTTTAAAGATTTTTTAGATAAAAGTAAAAATAATTGTTGTCTCAACAAATGTAAGTGATATTGCTTAAAAATTATACAAACTTTGATAAAAAAAAACTCAAATTTTGTTAAATTTTTGATAAGGAAAGTATTATATTATTATATATAAAAAGTAAATTTTTTCGAAATTTTGAATTTTAGGAATTTTTAATGACCCAGCAAAATTTTGGTAATGGGTGCGATAAAGTAATGCATTACCTTGTAATGTGTACTCCTTACCTGTATTATTATTTTCCAACAAGAAGTAATGAGTTACCGATAATTGAACACTCATGGATTACCATGTAATGATACTTCATTACATTTTACATTACTTCAAAACATAAAATAATGACTTACCGATCATCAATTACATAATGCATGAATTATAAACGTAAAGTAATTATTAATATATATTTTTTCAAATCTATTTATAGACACATTACTTTGTGATTGTTTGTAAGCATAATGGTAAGGTGTATATTTTTGATATCACGAACGAAAACACGAAGCACAACAACTCATCTACATTTTAAGCAATAATATATTGTATGTATCGATAGCTCAGTTGGTAGAGTTCTCGCCTAACTAATTGTTAAATACCAGAGACCCCAGGTTCGAATCCCAGCATGACCAAGTTATTTATGTAATAAAAAAAAGTTATTCATATAATTAAAAAAAAAAATCTGTAAAAAAAAATTTTATGCATTTTTTTTTATGAAAATCTATTTATAGACACATTACTTTTTCAAACCATGTAACCATATAAGTAACCAGTTACTTTACCCACTACAAGGTAATGAGTTACCTTGAGTCTCATCGCCTGTAAAATTCATCAG
This sequence comes from Delia radicum, assembly GCA_021234595.1. Classification (NCBI taxonomy): domain Eukaryota; kingdom Metazoa; phylum Arthropoda; class Insecta; order Diptera; family Anthomyiidae; genus Delia; species Delia radicum. The sequence goes on along the minus strand of CM037855.1, from coordinate 177,895,691 downwards.
TGAAGTAACGTGTAAAGTAATGTATAAAGCCCTATATCGATACATTACTTTACCCATGATTTGGTAATGTGTGGTTTTGCTGGGGATAATACAATTTTTGAAAATGGACCATTTTCGGCCAACTTTCTACACGGGGTTTACGCTTTCTAAAAACAAAAAAAAAAACAATTTATTTCATTTGGAAGATTTTTAATAAAACTGTGTGGTGTAAAGACAAATCCATTTTTAAGGAAAGGACATATGAACTTTTTAAAGAATATATGATGCCATAACGAAAATCTTAGTACGCAGTATGACTACATTTTTATGAAACTCTCCATCATATTTATGAGGTTTTCATAATTGATGACATGCGATTTATGAAACAATTTCATCAATATGATGAACGAGTTTCCCTGAGTGAACCCACACTTGTAAAGGCTGTTTTTTTTATAGAGGTATAGAACTTTGAAATGTAATAAAACAAAGTTGATTTTTTTAAATTGACATGAAATTTACTCTATTCGAAAGATAATCTTCTGGCATTATAATTTAAATATGATTTGTGGCATATGATGATATGGCTCTGACGTCCAAATTTCGATGACTTTTTCCAACATTTGTGGCCGTATATTGGAATTAACGCGGAGAATGTTGTCCTCCAAGTGTTTAATCGTTTCGGGCTTATCGGCGTAGACTAGCGACTTCACATATCCCCACAGAAAATAGTCCAGCGGAGTTAAATCGCACTATCTTGGGGGTCAATTCACTGGTCCGAAACGTGAAACTATGCGGTTACAAAACGTTTCCTTCAATAAATCAATTGTGGCACGAGATGTGTGTGTCATGTTGCACCGTCCTGTTGAGCCAATGATTCCACCAGACCAATGATTCCACCAGCCCATAAAGCACACCAAACAGTCAGTTTTTCTGGATGTAACGGCGTCTCAACATACACTTGAGGATTATCATCACTCCAAATACAGTTTTGTTTATTGACGTATCCATTTAGCAAAACAATTAGCAAAATTCGTGCGCGATACGTATTTCGAACAGGACCTTGATTTTCAAAATAGTCCAGCGGCGTTAAATTGCACGATCTTGGAGGCCAATTACATGGTCCGAAACGTGAAACTATGCGGTTACAAAACGTTTCCTTCAATAAATCAATTGTGGCACGAGATGTGTGTGTCATGTTGCACCGTCCCGTTGAGCCAATGATTCCACCAGACCAATGATTCCACCAGCCCATAAAGCACACCAAACAGTCAGTTTTTCTGGATGTAACGGCGTCTCAACATACACTTGAGGATTATCATCACTCCAAATACAGTTTTGTTTATTGACGTATCCATTTAGCAAAACAATTAGCAAAATTCGTGCGCGATACGTATTTCGAACAGGACCTTGATTTTCAAAATAAATTTTCACAATTTGGAAACGTGGTGCAGGCGTCAGTCTATTAAAATACCAAACCAAACTAAACACAAATCACTTGACAGCTTACAAAATGGCCGCCAGTTAAAAAAGTATTGTCAACTTAAAGTTCTATACCAGTATAAAAACACTCTTTACACAACCTACATTTTTTTTTGGAGAAGCCCTGTAAACTGCAGTTAAGCCAAACATTTTTCTCAATTTACTAATTTTTTTTTCTAAAAATCAGCTCACACTTATACCGATATTACTAATTTTCCAAAAAAGATCCCCACAGTAAACATTTTGTTGACTCAACGAGCTTTTTTTGTTTAAAAGTGTAATAAAATGTTTCAATCATTGACTTCTAATGCAACTTCCTAGCTTTTATGCTACAATTTATTATCATCATAAAGACAATTTTTTCAGTGTAAAGTATGAAAGTCATATTTGACTAATTTGTTAAAAACCAATTGACTCATACAGTTGAGAGTAACAAAACCAATTCAACTGTAAAATTTAAAAAATTACTAAAAATTTAGGGAAATAACCATTTCCCTCAAATGGGTATCGGAGAGATTTTCTTTTGGTAACTCTTTAAAAAAAAAAAAAACTTTTGTACTCTCTTCTGGTGATATGTTCTCTAATTGTAATTATTTGTGCATTACCGTATAGATAGGTATTCAGTTTTTTTGCTGTATAATTCAGTCCAGTTCTTTATCAGTGTCTATATAATTCTGTTGGGCTTCCAAAAATTCCACGTATTTATTTTTTCTTCTTTTTTGCTTATTTCTGGTCATTGCAAATCAAATATCAAAAAAAAAAAAAAAATGAAGTGCATTAGTCGTTCTACAAGTGGTGTTATTCTGGGCACTTGTAATATTTTGATATATGTTTGTGTGGCAGTTTTGGTCATTTTCGATTTAGTGGCCCTTAATGCCATAAATAAAGCAGAAAAAGCTAAAGCTTTAAATGTTCTGAAAAAAGAAAATAATGATTTCATCAATAATCCATGGCTAGAAGACAAAAACAATGATGGCTTACAGGAATCTATGAATGATGCTGCTATTGGTAAGTAATATAGGAATGGGTTTTACAAATTTTGTAAAACTTGATCGAAATTCTCGTCTCTTCTTTATTCCATAATACAGCAATCGGTAATACAGTTTTCATCATTATTCTGGTGGTAGCTTTAGTTATGATCATTATATCGGCCTTACTAATAGTTGGTATTGTTAAGGTAAATTTTGGTGTTGCTCAAATTTTAGTTTTATCAAATTATCAAGTTTTTAAATATCGCCTTTGATTATAGAGACGTCACACATTAATGGCTCCATGGCTGGTTCTTAGTGCTATTGGGTTTGTTAGCAGTTGCATTCGTACCGCCCTCGATTTATTTGGAGCTATAGGAGCTGGTATATCCATTGGTGAAATAATGTCTACATTTATCATCAAATCTTTAACACTTTGTAAGTTAAACATTTTTTTTTATATTTAATTATCGTATACAGCAAGAGTTCCCAAATGGCGGTCCGCTTACCCTCAGGGGTCCGTGGAGTAGTTCCAGAAGAGTTCCGACAAAATTATTGTTTAAAACAAATCTAAAAACATTTCACAAAATTTTTTGCAATTTTATTAATAACACTATAAACTTATTCCTTATAAAACCATATAAAAAAATATCTAATTTTCGACCTCTACCCCGTTCAATTTTAACCAAACTTGGTACAAAAGGTTAGTGTCATCGTACAAGTTTTGGGTTGTTAGCTCAAACGGTTGTGGAAATATCGCGTTTTAAAATATGAAAACTAATCGAAAATTTAACAAAAATAGTCGTACTTAATCGTCCATATCTTTTTAACGGTTAAAGCTACGAGATTCATTTATACCTCATTTTAAAGCCACCATTTTTGTGCTTTAAGCAAAATCAGCCAAAAATTATTTTTTTAAGGTAAAATGCATTTTTTTCAAAATTCGCAATTTAAACCGGAGTATTTCAAAAAACTGGTTTTTTAAAATTTTCAAAAAATATATATGTAAATTATAATTTATTCCACTATGCCGTGGCCAAATTAATATGTGGAGCTATTACGGAATTCAAAGTCATGGATAAAAATCTAGAAAAAGATACTAAATATAGCAGAAAAAAGACTTACATAAAAAAATTATTCATTGAAAAAAATAAAAATAAAAATTTTGCTGTGCCTTATCAAAGCGGGGATCGTGGGTTCGATTCCCACCAGAGGCACTGGTCTGTTTTCGCTACAACGAGCCGAAAGCCATAGTATAGCTAGTGCTCGGTTAGGACAATAGTATATAATTTGTAATTATATGTTTATTAATTAATAAAAAACTAAAAAAAAAGTTTTGCAAAAGTAGTTACACATACACACAAAAAAATAAAAACCCGTTTTAATCACGGAAATAACAACGCTTCAATAACTTTAATGGCTGAAATTCTGCTAACAACGAAAATTGCATTTTCAATTAGAAATTGATAGCTCTTTAATTGAATTATTTTGCAATTAAATAATAACTCATTTGACGGAAGAGATTAGAAAATAAGCAAAATAAATCTAAAATATAGAATGTTTAAGCTTGTCAGTGTTTGTCACTTCTGGATATAATATCAAATCACAGAAAAGCTAATAATAAAGAAAATGGCAAATTAGCTGCATTGCATTCGAGGCCATACTTGGGTGTGATCGTTAAGCGATTATGACTTTATATTGTTATGCTTCTAATGTAAGAAGAAACATAGGTTCGATTCTTACGGTTGGCAGGTTGTTGAAAAAGTTATCACATAGGGACAATTAGACACACATAATAATACAATTTAAATGAAAAATCACTGATGACGCCTGTCCATTAAAAAGGCAGAAACTAGTCTAGTCAGATTTGAAAATTAATAGTGTTTATAATTCGTAGAGAAAAACGTGTATTCTTCTTTTTAACCTCAACCTTTCTAAATTATTTTCAATTTATACCGAGCTTTTAACCTCCGTATATTTACAAAAATAAAGCAAATCAAACATATTAGCTAGGTTGATATAGTACTTCGATCTGGATAAAGATCTCATCAGAAATCAAAGTTTTTGATAAGCTAAAGCCTCCATAATAGGCGGAGCTTTATTAATCATCAATTTTGCTCCACGTGTGTGATTACTAAGAAGACAAGAATGGAGCATTCTTCTTCTTCATTTGATTAAAAAATGATCAATACCTTCACAAAAACCAAAAAAAAAAAATTGTTATTGCCATACCAAATGTTTTTTTTTTTTATAAAAGTGTTGTTGCTATACCAAGTGTTTTATATAGCTTGAATTTTATAACACTGAATTTAAACCGACATAAAATTCTCATTTAGTTAGAAGATTTATTTATATCGTACTTATGTGAACAAATTCACACAGCAATTAGTTTTTTTCTTTCTAATAAAGCGTAAGGACTATGAACAGTTTATTTTTGATTTCTTCATTGCAGAAATTAGAAATAAGCCCTTTTGTTAAAATCAGAGTATTGGTTTTTTTGTTTGAAATAATCATTAATTTATTTTCTACATTTTCTTTCTGTTTAAAAAATTTTTAAATTTTTATTAAACGAAATTAAACTTTTAAAATTACATTATCAATTTTATGATAATGTTTTGGAATAAATAAATATTTAGATTTAAACAATTGAAACTAAATTATTTAACTTAATAAAGTAATAAACCTAATAGGAATTAATATCTAATCTATTTGAAATGAATTTGAAATATTTATTACTAATACCACTAAACATAAACATTTATAAACATAAACATTTATAAATGTTGCTTTAAAGCGATTATATAAAAAAATGTCGAGCACGTTCCGAATTTGAGCAAATTTTTTATTGATTCAATTAATTTTTAATTGACAGCTTTTAAAATTTTCAGCAAACCGATTTAATTGAAAAAAAAGTAGGGAAATATTTTTTTCTGTGTAATTGCCCATATCTTTTTAACGGTTTAATCTACAAGACTCATTGATACCTCATTTTGAAGGTACTCAAATCGTGGCTTTACTGGTCCACAAAAAAAAATCACTTCTTGACGGGTTTTTTTTTCAAAATCCGTGGTTTAAATAGCAGTATTTAAAAAAACTGATTTCCTTAAATTTATAAAAAAAAATATATATTAATTATTAATTCTTCGTTACCAAATCCCTGGTGCTCCTGCATGTTTCTAAGTTATCCACTTTTTATGTAAATTTTTCCATTTTTTTATTTATAACTCAGGATATCGTAAGAGCTCCACATAGGGATTGGGATACTACATAGGGAAGTAATTTTTCATTAACATATATTTTTTTTAAATTTTGAAAAATCAGTTTTTTCAAATACAGCCTTTTTAACCGCGGTTTTTGAAAACAATGTATTTTGCCGTGATGAAGTGAATAATTTGTGTGCAATGGTAAAACCACAATTTAGGTAGCTTTAATATGATACATCAATGACTCCAATAGCTAAAGCCGTTAAAAATATATGGAACATTATGTACGACTACTTTTTTTTTAAATTTTTCGAATATTTTTTATATTTTGAAACGCGATATTTAAAGATGCGCTAGGATTAGCTGTCCTACATTTGGACGAGGTTGTAGTTATAGGATACACATCTTCTATACCAAGTGAAGGAAATCAAGTGGTTGATTTTATATGTTTTCAGTCTATAAGAAAAATTTCAACTTTTGACACACCAAAACCCCGGGACATGTAAATTTAATTTTGGATCATAGAATCCAGTGGCATACTCCGTTTTAATAGGTTGGGTTAAAATAAAAATATACTTTAATTTACGTTTGCATTTACTCAAGCGATTTTTTGAGTATATTTTAAGTAAAACATATCGAAATTTCTTTTGATATTATTTTATGTATTATTATTTATTGGTCAAAGCTAGGGGTATCACTCGAAAAAAATTATTCGAGTAATCCAACGAACAAAAAGAAAATTCGAACGAACAATTTAAAAAATAGAATTAAATATTTCTTTTAATATAACTTATTGAAAAATTTACCAATTTTGGGAAATTAAATACTTCTTAAACTTTAAAACTCTTATTAATCGTTTTCCAAAATATGATATATTTAATAATGGGTAAAGATATATTATTTGAATTTCAGGCAAACAATATGGAGCAATTCACAGATAAAGTGCTATCGTTGAAATGTAGCATGAAGTTAAAACTATCAAAAATATAGCTACTACACAACGATAGTACGTTAAAACTTTAACTGTGATATATAATTTCTATGATAACTGAAATAAGTTCTCAACAGCTAAACTAAAAATCGCTATACTTCAAATCGCCGATAAATATATATATAACTTTTTAACGATTTTGAAATCTGTATGTTTTTCATCACGAGATAACACTGCCAAATGGCGTATGATTGAGAAATCTTTTGACGGTACTATAGTCTAAAAATATTGCATTTGAGAACTGGTATTGTTGTAGTATTTAAATTGACGCCAAAATTCATAAAACTTTAGGATTATACGGTAAAAGAATTTTATTACATATGTTTTTTGTTTTTTAATTAATTTTATTCGTTATTTGTTTGATTAATCGAATAATTTTTAAAATGTAATCGCTTGATCGTTCGATCAAAAGTTGTTTGATCGTTTATTCGAACAAAATAAAAACCCGAATAAATAACAACCCTAGTTTTCTAATGAAATTTGAAGATTCGAACTAAATATATGACACTGTACTACACTCAAAAAAAAAGTTTGTAAAGTCAGCAAAAAATTTTGCTGTGTCAGCAAAATTTTAGTCAGGAGGGTGCTTGCAAAAAAAATTGCTAATGTCAGCAAAATCTTTTGCTGAAAATTAGCGAGCTGATTTTTAGCAACAAAATTAGTAAATTCAGCAACAGTTTTGCTAACACTTAGTAGATTAGAAATAAAAAAGCCTTGCTAAAAACTAATAAATTTTTTGCTGAATTTTAGTAGATTGAAAAAAAAACGCAAAAAATTTGTAGAAAAATTGTAATTTAGTTAATTTATTTTCTGAAAATCATAAAACATATTTTTGTGATTCTTTTAAAAATAATTTACAATAATTGCGAAATATAAAAATTTTCATTTTCCCACATTGACCACATGAATTAATTTAATATCTGAAAATATATAGAAATAAATATATATAACATAACCAAAAATTTTCTTTCATTAACTTACATCAATGATTGTCTAAATTATGCTATCTTTTAAAGGACGCAACTGCCGAAGATAATTATAGAAACAAAACGAAAAAATAAACAAACACAAACGAAACAAAAAGAAACAACCCTTTTTTGCAATAAGAAAAGGGAACCATAAAAATCTACCTAAGATGTGTGTCTTTGTCTTTCTCTTTACTCTGTCTACATGTCTGTATATGTTTGCTTGCAATTTGAGCACACTAGATTATTAATCTATAAACACATATTAAATTTAAATATTTTATTTTGTCTTTTATTTAATTAATAGACAATTATTTTCACAAGCCGGTGACAACGCAAAATTTAAGTTGTTTTAATCCTCAATTTTGTTTTATGTATGAAAAACAGATACAAAAGTCTTCCATGGTTGATTTTTTTATGTCTTATTAGAGTTGTACTTTTTAGTATCATTTTCCTCTTCTCTACTACATCTTGACATGCCGCGACATCTACTTCATTCTGCGTATATCTTTCAATCTGGTTGTCGTCCACACTATTAATGTGCTTATCAGCACAATTTTTTTTTTAGCAAAATTAATTAGTAAAACATTAGTATATTAGTAAAGCATTAGTATAAAACAGTTAAGTGCTGAATAAGTATAACAAAAATTTTAGCTGAAAACACGATTTTAGCAAAAAATTTTGCTAAAAAATAGTATACCTGATTTACAAGACGTTTTACTAACTGTTCTACTAACTTATTTTTTTGAGTGTAACAGATATCAGTATAAGTTAATGGTAATCATCCTAACGTTTCATATTGTATATTGAGCCCTTACCGCCAAAAACACGTATGCTCCACGATTTTCAGTTTTTGATAAAAATCATTATATTTCGATCATTTGCATTGTTCCTCAAAATTTCAAAACTCTACACAGAAAAAAAAAATATATCCCAATTTTTTTGATTTGATTTGTTGAAAATTTTAAAAGCTGTCAATTAAAAATGAATTGAATCAAGTAAATAATTGCTCAAATTCGCAAATTGCTTTCGTCTTAAAGCATTTGATAAAAAAAATATAAGATACCAACATATTGCTGTTGATTTCATATAACTATGAGGGAAGTTCGAAAAGTCACGGACTTCGGAATCCGCCCTCGTATATTAGATTAGATTAGATCTGAAGGCACTATGCACCGCAACCACTGTAGGTCTTTTGTGCTGCCTACCTGTCGGATGGCGAAATGAAGCGATCACTTAGAAACCTAAGTCTCCTATCACAAAGCCTGGGACATTCGCAGAGAACATGCTTCGAGGTCTCAGACACCATCTCACATCTCCGATAGACCCTTCTTGTGCAGATGGTATCTGAGATTACAGTGCCCAGTTAAGTACGACGACAGGGCCCTCAAACCCCCCCCCCCCCCCCTTCAAGCGACAAGAGTCGCTTCGACCCCGTGTATGCACATGTTTTTTTTTTAAATGCTTATGTATTAAATTCATTTCAAAAAATATATTTTTATAAATTCTCATTTGCTTTTTTTAAATTTGAATAATTATTTATTCTAGAACATTATCATTAAATTGTTAATGTAATTTTTAAGTTAAATTTTGTAGCTATTTTTTTAAGCAGAAAAATGTTAAAAATAAATTTAAAAAACTCTGATTGTAACAAAAATGAAAATGTATGCATAAAATAACACAGTGCAACATTTTTCAACACATGATTTTGCTATTCAATTCTTAGAATTGCACGTGAAAGTAGCCCCAAAAATAAGAACTTCTGCATCATTCGTTTTGTCAAGTTGGCTACAGTAATAATTTAATGGCCATACGAATGACTCAAGGCGGATTTTTAGCACTTTTTCTATATTTTAACACGGTTATATCTCGGTATACCGTACCGAATATCTCTTTTGTGTCTGAAGCAAAGTTGTAGATATTGAGTAGGAGAAAAAAGAATTCGTAACAATCCTACCCGAAAAAATGGCATACGATGCCTTAAAAATTCACAAATGTGCTTTTTTTCTTTATAAACTTTATTTTGCATGAAAATAAAAATTCCGATTCATATTACAGCTATTCTTACACAGAAAATATGAGCTTTTTATATACTTATATGTATGTTATCTATGCATGAAAACAAAATTTAGAACATTTGCAATTATAATTGACCAACTTGACAAAACGAATGATGCAGAAGTTTTTATTTTTGGGGCTACTTTCACGTACAATTCTTAGAATTGAGTCCCAAAATCATGTGTTGTACTGTGCAATTTAAGAAATAAAAAAAAAAAAAAATGTTTTGCATAGTCCCTACTTTTCAATACAAAGACAAAAACTAATTTCTGTGAGCAATTTGTTCACGTATATATAAATAAATTTATTAACTAAATAAAAAAAATATACATTAAAATCAATTTTATAAAATTCAAGCTATAAAAATTCATTTGATATGACAACAACACCCTTTCAATGCCTCTTGATAAGGTGTACGATATTGATCACTTTTTAATCCAATTAATTGAGTTTTAATCAAATGTGTATACAAATATAATAAAAATCATAATCAAATGTGTATTTGAATTTTTTTTTTTTTTTAAAGAGAAGCAACACTCAGGAAATTCTTCCTATTAATTAATGTGTTGCTTTCTTTGGAAAGGGGATAGTGGATAGATGAAAGGTGGTGAAAGATGAAGGGCTTCAAGCATGGCAACACTGTAATTGCGCGAGTAGATAAGTCTTACAACAGTTGTTGGTCGCCACTTGATGTAGAGTTGGCGAACTTATTGAAGCCCTGATTCATTATTTTACTTCGGTGGGGTTAAGTGCTATGGAAACACTTAAGGTGGGTGTAGCGATACATATAAGTGATAGAAAACTCATACACATTATTTTTCTAAATTGATGTTGTCGTCACGGGGAATCGAACCCGGGACCATCTGTGTAACAGTCCAACGCGCTAGATTAGATTAGATCAGAAGGCACTATGCACCGCGACCAATGTAGGTCTTTTGTGCTGCCTAAGATTACCTACAGATTCAAGCTACCTATAAAGAAAATTATCCTATTAGGCAAAATGTTCGCGATGTCGGAAGGCGAAATGAAGCGATCACCTAGAAACCTAAGTCTCCTATCACAAAGCCTGGGACATTCGCAGAGAACATGCTCCGAGGTCTCAGACACCATCTCGCAAAACCTACACAAATCCGTGTCCGATTGACCCTTCTTGTGCAGATGGTATCTGAGATTACAGTGTCCAGTTAAGTACGACGCCAGGGTCCTCAAACCCCCCCCCCCCCCCTTTCAAGCGACAAGAGTCGCCTCGACCCCCTACTGGAAAAAGAGATCACTCTTTTAGCCTGGCGCTGACCAGGAGAGTTTTCCCAGTAACCAGAGAATTCAGACTCTCTCCATGCCCTGAGCCTTTCCCTAACATACTCCGCTGGTATTCCACAGAATGGTTCAGGACCAATAAAGGGCTTTCGGGCCCCGCGGTTGGCAAGACAATCTGCCCTCTCGTTGCCATCATGCCCCTCATGACCAGGAATCCACCCCAAGGTTAGAGAGTTGCCTCTACCGAGCCTATTGAGAGTCTGAATGCATTCCATGACCAACCCGGACGACACCTTATAGGCCATTAAGGCCCTCAGTGCAGCCTGACTGTCAGAAAGAATGTAGATGAGAGATCTGCGAGTTCCCCTTCGCAGGCATTCCAATTCACAGACACAAATGGCCCAAATCTCCGCCTGAAAAATGGACGGATATTTACCCATAGGTAAGGCACGCTGGAAGCCTGGTCCGAAGACGCCCGCACCCGTGTTCCCATTCGACTGCTTAGAGCCATCAGTGAACCACACCTGAGAACCATCTTCCGGTTCCCAGGATTGATTGGTCCACATGTCTCTGTCAAACAATAACACATCAAAATATCTATCAAAGATCCACTCCGGTGACACTTTGTCCGCAACCTTAGAAATTGGGTCATCTATTAGGATTCGCGCGATCCTCATGTGACCCCTTAGGTCGCCTCCCCTCATGCCACCGAATTCACTAAGTCTAGAGGAACCCATACTGGCAACCTCCATTACAGAAATATGCAATGGCGGGATCCCCAGCATAACCCCCAATGCATCCATCGGGCAAGTTCCACCGGCCCCTGTAATGCCAACACACGCAAGACGGTAGATTCTCTTAAGAGCATCCCTTGCCTTACTCTGTTCAACTTTTGGCCACCATGCAAGGGCAGCATAGGTGATCATCGGTTTAACAATAGTATTGAAAGACCAGTAGACCATTTGTGGCCTTAGGCCCCATGTTCTCCCGAAAAGCCTCTGGCAGGCATAATATGCCCTGGTGGCCTTCTTCTTCTTCCAACGCGCTAACAATTACACCACAACGCCCACTTTACGTTGTTGCCGCAATTGAAAGCAATAAAAATTATTGCATCGGCTGTTTCGTGATTAAGATAAGTTTTTGTTTTTTTTTTTTGGGTGTCGGAAGTACCGTTACGCATTTCAGCAAAAACAAAACAGATGTTAGCGCCAATTCCTATAGGAAAAACTACAGTTTGCTTACATGTTTATGACAGCAAACTGCCTTTTTTCTTTAATGAATAACTCAAAATCTTGGACAGGCTTGAGCATGTATTATATAGCTTTGGATTCGGAATTCAAAATGATTTTATTGATATCCAATATGTATATATTTTCTTTGGACCAAACAAGATATAATACAAAAAACCTAGGCTTGTGTAGTTCATGAACGAACTAGTTCAATTGAACTACTCACTCAATTGAACGATATGACCTAGTTCACTATTACTCGCTCTTCTAGTTCAATTGTTAATTTCGGTCATGGCACAATTTTTTCTCTTTTTAATATTTTTTTTTTCAATTCCTTTTTAAAGAAATTTTTGAAATTCAAATGAAAGAAATCCAGAAAGAGTATTTTTTTTTTACCCAAACTCGTATTTCTTTATTTGTATAAAAGTATTTTTTTAATATATTTATATTATTAAAATATTTAGTTTTATTGATTTTTTATCGTTATTAATTAACAGCAGTGAAAAAAAGTGGCAATCATTAATAGTTCGCTTAAAAATGATCAAACAATCGATCTAACGAAAGATTGAACGAAATTGGCAAATATCGATTGAACTACAAGAGCGATTTAGTTCATTCAATTTAATTGCGCTGTAAAGAGCGCTCACTCAAACGAAGAAGGTCAGATTAGACCCCCTTATTTAACCTCAAAAGTGAGATTTTACAGCTAAAAAAAAATTTATTTGCATTATGTTGTGTTTTCTTATACCATACTAGCTCATACTTCGTTATCGGTAGTTTTGAATACCGGATTAATGGCCGTAATTTCAAGCAATATATACCTACTGGTGCTTAGATACCTACCGTGTACACGAACAAAATCGGGTAGGTATCTAAGCACCGGTAGGTATCTATTGCTTGAAATTACGGGCATAAGAAGTAAAATTAATTCTTTTTCATAATAATCTTCTCTTTTAATATATTTTTTTTTTAATTCTTGTAGTGCATATTTCAATTTCATAAAAGGGCGAATTGATGACAGACTTCTTCATATTTATGAAATGTTTCTTGGTTGGTATTCTGGTTATATATATATATTTTACGGATAATGGTATTTCAATTATTTCGGTAACGGTATTTTAGGGATAACGATAGTCAGTTGAAAGGGTTTTTAATCGATAACGGTATTTAAACGGTATTGCCAGCCATCCCAGAAATTAATTTTGAATCCCCTTTTTAACCCTCAAACGTGAGATTGGGCAGCTAAAAAAAATACGTATCTCTTTTTTTTGCGCCTTTACAATATATCCAAAGTTAATTAAAATCTGCGAGTTCGGGTCGGAATACCCCTCTTGTGGGATATATCTGATGTTAGTTAGACTACACTTAGAACACTATGTAAGTAAAGACCACTGCAAATGTAGTTTAAACAAAATGAAATTTAACTCAAAGAAAGTACGACTTACATTTCAGTAAATTCAACTAACATTGGCATTTGTTTTTTTAATGTTCAAAAAATTAACCACAATTGTAGTAAAAACGAAAAACATATGTTAGTAAAAAATAAACAAACATTTATTTTTTTTATTTTTTTAAATAACAAAAAACGACTGCAAAAAATTTATGTGAAATCATAAAACAGTCCTTAGATGTGGTTTGTTTTTTTTTTTTTAAATGAACTACAAGGTTATTAAACAATTTAATTTGTTCTACAAATGACTGGCATTTATATAAAGAACCTGTATTACAACCCAAATGACTACATATTATTAAAGCAGAAGTTCCCTGAATGTAGTATTGAATTTGTCTCAATTGGCTTCTTAAAAATCTGAAAAAATTTTGTGAGTAAAATTTTTTGAGTGTTAATATTTTTCTAAAATTTCTCAAAAAAATCGGGTTTTTTTTTTTGCAAATAAAAAGATTCTAAATTAAACTATTTAAACGATTCCGATTTATTTATTCCTATTAATATATAATTTCATATAATTTTTCTTTATAGGTTTAACAGCATTTATATTATACACCATTTACACCTTGTATAGAGATATCCGCGACAAAAATAATGGTCTTCCCGGAAAATTGGTTTCAGCTGGACAACAAGTTTTAAATTATGATTATCCCATAAAATCAAATGACTACTACGCTGCTGTACCTCAAAAGGCTTAATATTCGAATTATTTGTATATACGAGGCAACATATGAAAACAGATTATGTCATTATAATTTATTATCGAATTCATAATGGAGCATTGATTGTTAAAGGCGAAATTCTATCAAATAATATCGACATAAGCAAGCGCAACTTTCGTTTACTAATTATATCTTCATTTTGACGCACATTTACGTCAATATTATATATATACATTATTTAAAGTTATACGAATTAAAAGTTTGTAATAATAAAAAAAAAACTTTATAAACATCTCAAATCTACCATAGAAACGTTTTATTCGCATGTTTGAGCCATTTTTTAAAATGGCTCAAATTACAGTTTTTGAAGTGAAGTATTATTTCAAAGAAAACATGTTATTCGTTATGTTTTAAACCAAATCCCAATAAGTTTTCGGCTGCACTATCACATGTTTAGGGGTCATTAAATTTTACCACATTTTTCGTATTTTCGGATAATTTCGTTTTATTTTAAAATAATTTCCCTATAAAAATTTCATTAATATAATTAAATTTTTAGCTTTTTTTATTATTTTATTATAAATAATATACAAGAGTTTATCAATAACAAAATAATTTAATAAGTTGTTCTGTTTTATATATATCATTATTTCAAGAATTTGTTTTTAGAATAAATTATTTTTTTACTTTGGTAAGGTTATAATTTTTGGTAATGCATACTTGTGCTTATATTTACAGGTAGAAATTTCCAACCGTACCAAAAACATAGTACTGGCAAACCACTGCTATTTTTACTACCGTGTTAAAGATTAGCAAAGGTACAACTAATATTGTACTAGGAGAACACTATTTTGTTTGCAAAGCATGTGTTTTGCCTGTACCACCCTTAGAAGCATTTTTATTTTAATAGTGTATTATATTTCACACATTTAAATACGACGTAAAAGTGTAAGACCGAACTGTATATCTGCTTAATTATTAATTTTAAATTAATTTAAGCTATTTAAAGAGCACTAAATTTTTGAATTACCAACGTTATGGAAGTTCGCTCAAACCAACGGTTTTTCACTGCGTTCAATTGAGTAGCAGAACAGTACTGTCAAGATTGTTAATCAAATGTTCTGCCAACGCATGACTTACTGTCGCTGACGCTTTGCCAACACTGTACCGATTGTATTTTTTTGCCTGCGTTGTTATATATAATATTTTTTGTCTATAAAAGAAAACATGTCGATATAGCTTAAATGGAAGAGCTGTCATAAAAGAACGCCCAGAAAGAGATGAAAAAAAACCCTGTTCTGTTATGTTTAAATAACATCACAGGCAGAAAAATACAATCGAAACAGTGTTGGCAAAGCGTCGGCGACGGTCAGTTATGCGTTGGCAGAATATGGGATTAACAATCTTGACAGCATTACCCTGTTACCCTATTGCTAACAATGGCCAAGCGTTGGTTTAAACGAACTTGACACCGTTGGCATAACGTTGGTAATTCGAAAAATTTGGTACTTTTATAATATATTAAATTAAATACATTTTTCAGAAATATGTATGATAAAACACATTTAAAAAGCAGCAATAGAGTTTGGTCTTAGCCTTATACATCATATTTAAATGCGTGAAATATAACAAACTAAAAATGCCAGATTGCAATACTAGTATCAACCTAGCTAATATATTTGATTTGCTTTATTCTTGTAAATATACGGAGTTTGAAAGCTCGTTATAAATTAAAAATGATAAAAAAAAAAATCTCAATGTATATAAAAACAAAAAAACTAATAAAACTGTGAAAAATGCTTCTAATTGGTTGTAATATTTTTGAAAACAATATTGACAAACAATTTTACGGGTGGTACTGGCAAAACACATGCTTTGAAAACAAAATATATTTTGTTTTTATATATTTATATAATATATTTTTTTTCTAGTACAATATTAATTGTAAACGGTGAATTTTTAGCAACTTTCTTTTTGGCAGCTTTACTAGTTTTTGGTTGTAGTATAATTGAAGTACCCAGCAAAACTTTGGTAATGGGTGCGATAAAGTAATGCATTACCTTGTAATGTGTACTCCTTACCTGTATCATTATTTTCCAACAGGAAGTAATGAGTTACCGATAATTGAACACTCATGGATTACCTTGTAATCAGACCTCATTACATTTTACATTACTTCAAAACATAAAATAATGACTTACCGATCATCAATTACATAATGCATGAATTATAAACATAAAGTAATTATTAATATATATTTTTGAAAATCTATTCATAGACACATTACTTTGTGATTTTTTGTAAGCATAATGGTAAGGTGTATATTTTTGATATCACGAACGAAAACACGAAGCACAAAAACTCATTTTATCGATAGCTCAGTTGGTAGAGTTCTCGCCTAACTAATTGTTAAATACCAGAGACCCCAGGTTCGAATCCCAGCATAACCAAGTTATTTATTTAATAAAAAAAAATTATTTATTTAATTAAAAAAAAATATCTTTAAAAAAAATTTTTATGCATTTTTTTTATGAAAATCTATTTATAGACACATTACTTTTTCCCACCATGTAACCATATAAGTAACCAGTTACTTTACCCACTACAAGGTAATGAGTTACTTTGAGTCTCATCGCCTGTAAAATTCATCAGTGAAGTAACGTGTAAAGTAATGCATGAAACCCTATGGCGATACATTACTTTACCCATGATTTGGTAATGTGTGGTTTTGCTGGGTATTAGATGGAGATGACAAAATAAACAAAAAATCATTCGGAAATACATATTGCGCAAATTTGGTATTCAGGAGGTAAAAATAAGTTTCAAAGGTTGCCTACACGTTTTCTTTTCATTTAATACTTAATTTCTGTATATTTCATAATAAACATGAAAACTCTGTTTGTATTGCAATAACCGGAGTGATTTCTGAGATCTAAGTCGTCGTAAATGTTGCTAGAAGCTCCAATGGGAGTAATGTAATTATATTAATTATAAGTACATTAACTAAAATAAAAAAAAAAAAAAAAAAAAGTCGTCGTAAATGTGATTTCCGTCGACACTCATTGGTTAAAGTGGTTAAAATTGGTTAAAGTGGTAATTTACTTATAAAATTAATAATGTTTTAAAAATATTCACTTTTGGGTGAAAGTCCGCAAACTTCTTGTACACTGTTGTCAAAATTAATCATCAGAGCTATTTACTTTTTCTGCAGTGGGCTGTTAAAGTTACGAGGGCGGATCAATAAGTCCGTGTCTTTTTGAATGAAAAAAGTATCCCTTCCAAACAATAGGATTTTTCGAGGTCCATAAAATTGGCATTTCTTGGCCAAATGGGGTCGTTTTTTTTAAATCCTCGTTAAATCGGTCCAATAAGTTGGCATAATATTCGCCGTTTATTGTTTTCCCCCTTTGAAGGTAATCGATGTGAATTATACCACGTGTATCCCAAAAAACTGTTGACATCACCTTCTTGTCCACGATTACGTTTATGGTCAATTGAGAGCAACCACGGCACCCATCTTGCAGACAGCTTTCTTAAGCCCAACTGATCATTTAAAATGGAAACCACACTGCCATATGAAATGCCTACGGCATCAACAATCTTACGCACTTTTACTCTTCGATCGGCCAACACCATATCGTGGATTTTTTCGACATTTTCTGGTGTATTGACCTCAATTGGCCGTCCAGAACGTTCAGCGTCATTTGTACTTATGCGACCACAACGAAAGTCAGTAAAACACTTTTTACCATTGAAATCAACTGTGCAGAGTCCCCATAGTATTTATCAAGCTTTTCCTTGGTTTGATTGACGGTTTTTTTTTCGCAAAAAATAATGTTTAATGAGCAATCGAAATTCACTTTTTTCAATTTTTAAAAAAAATCCACGAGGCTGTATGTTTTGAACAGCTGTTAAACGTAAAGTAAATGACGGAACTTGCTCAAAATTTGACAGTAGTCTATCAACAGGTGGTACTTGATGCGAGCGGTATTGTATTTTATATAACTACAAGGAAAGTTCGAAAAGTCACGGACTTATTGATCAGCCCTCGTAGATTATAATTGCTATTTTTCAAAAAATGATATGAATTGAACTTCAATACAAGTGCTTATTTTTCTTAATTTTGTATTGAGGTTAAGCTTTTATGATGAGATAGTAAAAGACAGTATTTTTCGTAGGTGGTAAATAATTTTTGGCTAATAATGTTATGAAAAAAAAAACAAATAATAGCTGACCGCAAAACCGTTTTATTCGAAAATATTTCTTTTCAATAATTGATTTCTTTTAGAAAACGGCTGATTTTTTTTTATAAAGGGTGTTTTTTATAGAGGTATAGAACTTTGAAATGGAATTAAACAAAGATGAATTTTTGAAATTACCATGAAATTTACTTTATTCAAAAGATAATCTTGTGGCATTATAATTTAAATATGACTTCTGGCATATGACTGCCACGGCTGGCGCGGACGTAGTCTAGTCTGAAGGTCAAATTTTCGATGACTTCCAAGTGGTCAATCGTTTCGGGTTTATCGGCGTAGACTAGCGGCTTCACATATCCCCACAGAAAATAGTCCAGAGGCGTTAAATCGCACGATCTTGGAGGCCAATTCACTGGTGCGAAATGTGAAACTATGCGGTTACCAAACGTTTCCTTCAATAAATCAATTGTGGCACGAGCTGTGTGACATGTTGCTCCGTCTTGTTGAAACCACAGCTCCAGCACATCATGTTTGCTCAATTGATGAACGAAAAAGTCAGTAATCATGGCTCTATAGCGGTCACCATTGACGGATAGACTGATTGGGGTCTTCCTCTATGCTACGCTCTACAATAGCAATGACTTCTTCTGTACGCACTGTACGACGCACAGTGGTCAATTTCGCGAGATAGCGGTCAAAACTCTATAACTTTTGACCGGATTGGTATTTTTTTACACAATTTGTTCTGTTCAATAGGAGGGACTTTAAGCTTCAATTTGCGTGTTCAAACGTAAAAATCGACTGATAGGAACGTAAGTAATGTGGAGTTAAAAATGCACTTTAATTTTTTGTTGAGTTTCCATGTAAAAGTTGAATATTTTGACATTTTAAATAGGTATTTTTTTTATAATTTCGTATTTTCTTCAATCGTATTTTACAACCAATACTTATTTATTATTCCTAAACTTAATTTTGGTCAGAAAATGCCAACATTTGGCCCCTGACATTTATTTAGTCTCAATATTCACAGGGGCCAAAGGTTGGTTTTTTTGGAAGAAAGCTAATTCTTGTGAGGATTAAACTGAAAAATAACACTGAAATTCCCAACAATATCAATACCATTTGGATATATTATATACAGAACACAACATCGATAAAATAAACTTTTACTATTGATTTAAAGTGCACATATATTTTATTTAAATGTATTAATAAAAATTTATACTAAAATTAGAAACAAATTATAATCTTTAAACTAGTATTAATTAAACAATATTAGTAAAAATTTCTTCCAAATAGCTTTGATTTTCATTTTGCAGTAGTTGTTTAGCTTCTTCATCTAACTCTAATGAGGTTGATTTCCATTTTTGTCGAATACTGGACATATATGGGTCTGATGTGCACAACAAAATATTAATAAGATCTTCATTAGTACAATATCTGGAAATTTTTCTTGTATTGTGCTCGCGAAAGAATCTGTAGTCGTTGTTCCTTTTTTCTTGCGCTTCTTCTGAGAGATCTCCAATTGGAAGCATATTGTGCTGAATTATTTGTTCCCCATGGAACAAAATTTTGTGAACTGTGGTTGGCATATGTCTCCAAGAATATTTTTGGTTATAAAGGGTTGCTGTCTCATTAGCATACTGACCAAATTTTTTTGGATCTATCTTTTTGCTACATGCTATAACTTCTAATATGATTTGGAATCGTCGTATTAAATCATAATCTACTCCAGTTATAGAAGCTGCAGTTTCTGGATCGGAAAAAAATCTCCTAGCTGTGTTTCCATCATTAGAATTTCCTTCTCCTTGCTTTGGCTGGTCAATTATAAGGCCTATCTCACGGTATTTTTCTTGAATATCTTTTTTTTTTGCTTTCTTTTTTCCAAATTTTCTTTGTTGTTTCTCACTGTTTCGCCTAACGGGCCAAATTCCAAATCGTATCCCAATTTAAGAATATGCTCCATAAAACGAATTCTAGCATGAAGAGGTGATATTCCAAATTCATATGCTTCATTAAAACTATCGTCTTGTGTTGGTGGTTGGCTCAATTGACTTGATGTTTTTTGGCATATGGTGCAGCTTGACGAAGACTTTGTTTCGGTTAAAGCTTGTGCAACTTTTCCATCGATCATTGTAAGTGACATTTTAAAGTTAACTTCGATGCATTGGTCATTAGGTACTTGGTTTTACCAGTTATTTCCATTGGTTTTAAATTTATTTGCAATTTTCAGGTATTTAAGTTATGTAATATTAGATGGCAATAAAATCATTTTTTACCTTTTCCAAATGAATTGCCAGATACCACATAATTTGAGAGTTCTATTGTCATTTTTGTCAAAATTTTGATACACCCTTCTATGTGGACTAGGTCCAAATATGGGCCAACTTCTCCTAATTTCAACAGAATTATTTTTTGGGTCAATAAGAACTCTTGCACAAAATTTCATCAAAATATATGCATAATAGCCACTTTCACATACAAATAACTTCTCAAAAAATATGACGTGCATTTGTACCGAATATCTCACCTTGGGTCAGAAAAATTGCTGTAGTTCAAAAAGTGCAGTCCCGATGCATGGACATGTATATATAGGAATGTAGGGGAGAGTTAGGACTACAAAATAGTAAATTTGTGTTTTGACTCAGCTTGACTCACAGGAGTTGTGCTCTATGAAGTAGGAAATTTCCGAGAAATTTGACCTTTTTAAAAAAAATATTTAAATTGTTCTAAAAACAGTAGAGCTTCAATTTTTTTTACCAGTAATAGGAAATAAGTTAAGTTACAACACAAAATTTATTTCGTCCCAAAATCTTGAAGAACAAAAAAGTTATGATCATTTAAACTTTAAAAATTAACTAAAAATATCATAAATTTACTAAATTCTGAAAAAGCCCATTTTGGACCACCCTGTTCTCAGTGAAATAGTTGAAATAGAGTTCCAATTTTTGGCTCCCGAGGTTTACTACTGTCTACTTTCATATGAGTCTAATAACTTTAAAATCGGAGAACAAAAACCAAAAGGAGTTTTGGCCGCTATCTCAAAATATTGACCACAGTGCGACGTCTCCGTGTTTGCATATTATCATTTAGAATAAATGTGGTGCGAAAACGATCCACAGTTAATGGAATTAATTGCTCTGATGGACGATTATGTTGACCGTAAAATAGACGTAGAGCGCGATACGTATTTCGAACAGAATCATGATTTTCAAAATAAATTTTCACAATTTGGAAGCGTTGTTCAGCCGTCAGTCTATTCATGATGAAATGCCAAACCAAACATAAATCACTTGACAGCTGACAAAATGGCCGCCAGTTACAAAGATGTTGTCAACTTAAAATTCTATACCTGTATAAAAAACACCCTTTATATAAAATTTGTTCTTTGTTGATAATAATTTTGTTACTTGTATTGTGTACAGAAATTTACTTTTTGTGATCACTGTGTATGGTGGTGTGGGGGAATATATAAAATGTATGACATCACTAAACTCTCGTTTTTCACCACCCAATTTTGTTTTAAATTCAACAAAAATGAATTATAATGGCATAAAAACAAAGCAAGAAAACAAATGTCAAATTGTTTTTTTATATCTGTTAGAGATAAATATTTCAACAACTTTTTTAAAAAATAAAATCGTCGGAAGTTAACAGTTTTCATTGAAAAATATTTGTTATCATATTAGATGTAAAAATTATATTATTCTATTAAGTATATTTTGGATATGGGTACTAAAACTGTGAATCTCATCCTCACGTGAATTGTACAAACTAAACTAGATAATTACGCAGTGTCGGTTCAGAATAAGAGCGATGCGGCTAGTGGCTGCCGCTCTCAGAAAGAAACTTACCCAAAATATTGCCTCTTATTTTTACTGCAAAATTAAACTACATCATCAAACAACGCTTTTTACATTCACTAGAGATGAAAAAAATTACAGATGAAAATCAATTTCTAATTGATATGCGTATTCAATTAGAAATTGAAATTGAAATTGCGCAGTCTAATTCAATAAAAAATTTACAATGTAGTTATGATTTTTAGAAAAGTATGCTTAATCTTCTCTACCACGCCTATCTCAAACAATTGAAAAATATGTGCATATTAATTATAGTATTAATTGTACACTGTCTAAGAAAACGATGAATAAAATTCAAAAATCCCCAATATGATAACTCTTTAATTGAATTAGTTTTCAATTAAATAATAACTCGTCTGATTAAAAAGTGATCATTATGGTATACATTATCAAAAAACAAAAAACAATTTTATAAAGTGTTGTTGCCATATGAAATGTTTTTATATAGCTTAAATTTTGTAATGTAATTCTCATTTAGTTAGCAGATTTATTTATACTTATACAAATTCACACAGATATTAGTTTTTTTCTTTCTATCGAATCGCATTGAGTATGGCAGAAAGAATTTTTGATTTTTTTTTTCAGAAATTAGAGCATTTGTTAAAACCAGTGCATTTTTTTTTTTTTGTTAAATAATTTTTAATTTATATTTACCATTTTCTTGTTTAAAAAAATGGTTACATTTTCATTAAACAAAATTAAACTTCAAAATTTACATTATGAATTTTATGATAATATTTTAGAATGAATTAATATATAGATTTAAACCATTGAAATAAAATTAATTAATTTAAAGGGTTACATCCACTTGGAATTTTTTTTTTAATTTAATTTTTGTAATGTACTTATAATTGAATATACACTTAAAAATTTCAGGTCAATCCGACAAATATTATCGAAGTTACACGCACTGAAAGTCATTGAAATAAAATGGAAATGCTCTATTTGAAAAAAGCTTTTGAAACTTTGAATGTGTTTTTCTCAAAACTGTGTTTTTAAGGTCGGTGCGCAAGATTTCTCAGAGGATTTATATGTTTATATTCTGAGGCCAAAATTTCTATCGAAGATCGATTTTTTCACTTTGAGAAGACGCCATTTTGGTCAAAATTATTATTATGCTTTTTCGGACAACCTATTTACAGATATTCTATTACATTGTGCTTACCGCAAAACAGTTTTTTTAGAGGACCCCTGGAAATAGGTATAGTTTATTTAGAAATCATTATTTAAAATAAAAAATTGAAAAAAGTAAAAAAAATTACGGTAATAGATTAACACGTCTTTCCAGGAAAAATATTTGAAAACTAGCTTTTTTATGCCTTCTAAGTGGCTGTAGTCATGTAATAAAGTAATAAACCTAATGAGAATTAATAAAATGGAATTAAATTAAATCTAAAATATTAGTTACTAATACATACTCATATTAGTTACTAATATATAAAACAAATACATACATAGATATTATAAAAAAAACAACATTGTATTTTGAGTGATAGTATAAAAAAGTGTCAAGCAAGTTCCGAATTTGAGCAAAATTTTAATTGATTCAATTAATTTTTAATTGACATCCTTTAAAACTTTCAACAAATCGATTTCATTGAAAAAAGTAGGGAAATACTTTTTCTCGTCAAAATAGTTAAAAATAGTATACTATTATTCGCTATTCTGCCGAATGGTGAAACCATGCAAAATATCCCGAATAGTAACCGAATGTTCGTGATATCTCTAATAATACCTTATGCAGTTATTTAACGTATTTTGTTTTGAATACATGCTATTGTTGGCAAATATTATTTTTAGTCTTATTTACAATTTAACAATTTAATTCTGAAGACTTTTATAACATAATCATGTCGATTCGCCAATACGCACATCACTTTGTCGGTGTCGACTCTTCACTTTCAACACGCATGATTTGATACATTCTAAAATACGCGTGAAAAATTATCGGTTAAAACTATCAAATAGCTACGGCGCGTATTTATGGTGAAGGTGACTACAGAAATAGACTCGAATATTTTTCTGTTTTGTAGAAAAATTTACTTTTCTCCAATTTTTTTTACCAAAAATTTTTTTCTTAAAATGTTTTAAAAAGCGCTTTTTACATAAATTGTTCGATTTATAGGAGCTACGTGTATAAACGTGGAATTGGGTAATTTTCTCTTAAAGTACATATCTAGTACTTCTGTGCAAGTGTGCGCCCGAGGGAACGAAATTAGTTCTAGTGAACAAAAATCCAAATTTTCTCAGTTAACTCCGAAATGTTAATTAGTTATATCTACACTCACATAATAAATTCGGTTGCCTCAACAGAATTTCATCCAACCCGAATTTATTTGGTTGCTGCAACCTCGTACATTCGGTTGTCACAACTGAATTCGGTTGTTGTAACCGATTGGGTTTACGGTTTCTTATTTGCTGGAAATCATATTAAATACGTTTAAATTCGCTAAATCAAAAATTGTATACAAGGATGCTTTTGAGTTATGAACATTTTTTGTAAAAATATGCGTAACAAAAACTTTGTATGTATTGCTGATCTTTAAAAACTGCATTTAATTTTGAATGGTCAGGTTTGAGATCATAATTAAAATGTTACTTTTACAAATAGAAAACACTAATTGTTAATTAACGTAAGAGAATTTGAAAAAATTAAAACTTTTAAAAAGTTCATACATTTTTTTCATTTAAAATGTCTTTTTGACTCTCTTCACGCAATACGCTAGACAGTTTCACATATAATAGTGAATGTCAGATGCAAAAAACATAAATTTAAAAAAAAATCTACGCCAATTCCTTATAAGTTTGGGATGTTTCTATGCCGCTATTGTTGCGCTGACATCAACATTGCTCAAAAACTGTCCTCAAAATTAAATTCTATTAAGCGGTGCAAAACCCTATGGAAAAAACTGCGAAAGTTTAAAAATCGTAAAATTTTGGTTTCCCTTGTAAACCACCATACAACTTTTCACCAAACAGCGATATGAAAATTATGCTTTTAGTGAATGTATTTGCCAAGTCTATTGATTTTGTATTAGTTTGGATCTGCAAGTTAAAAACCATGAGCCAAAATATTAAAAATTAATTTAAAAAAATCTTGAAAATTTCATGTCTTTTTTTAATTTTTCGCCCTTTTAAATGCCCATCAATTCTTTATGTGAAGACTTTTTAATGTGAAACAGTGCACGTCATAGCTTTTAAATCGTACCTCTCAATTCATAGAATCTTGAGAAATAAGAGGCATATAATGTCGTTTCAACAGGTGTCGAAAATTTTTGAAGTAGGTCAAAACAATTCTTGTTTTAATTATTCTTCACATAATCAACTGGATGTTAATCGTTGAGGTATTATTGTGTAAAATTGTTTATTTTCGGGACACCCTAATGTGTATTAAAACTTAATAAAGATTTTTGCGGACATTTTTTTGAACACAGCAAAAAAGTAACATGTTTCGTAATGTTGTTTATGAACTTAACGGGTATGATAGGATGTATATGTATATGTATAGGATGTATATATAATTGTATAGATTTTCATACAATCATATACAAAAACGTAACATTTAGTGCAGTTATACCAGACTTAAACTCGGATCTAATTACATTTAGAAGTATCCTGTATATTTAGACGTAGCAGGTAAAAATCTGCATACAATAATGTCTGGTTTTAATATAAATCTATATATTCCTATCAGTTTAGATATAAACCGATACAATTAAATACAAAACTGATACAATCTAATACAATTCTATCGGGCCATAATTCGTATAAAATTGTACTGGACATATATCTAATTGCATCAGATTAGATCTAAACCAATACAAACAGATACAATTATATGGGCCATATGTGGAATGAAATTTAATAAGATTACATATAGCGTCACATATAAATTGATATGACTACAAACAGATCCATATCAACTTTTTTAAATCGGGGTGTTAATCTTTTCCTTTTTAAAATTTTGTAAAACTTAAACTAATTTTAAAACCGAAAAGAATTTCAAAAACTTTTTAATCAATCGCAGTTTTCAAAATCCTGGGATTTTATAAAAATCAGACGATGTTCCTAAATTTGGCTATAAAATAAGAGGCATGTGAGAGGCGTAATTCCCCTTTGTCAACCGCATGTCATTACAATTTTTAGCTATTTATTGTTACGTCAGAAATAAAATTGATTCTATTCTGACGAAATTTTAGTCAGTAGAAATGAAATCTTTTGAGTTTCATACAAAATGCATGAAAAGTCTTTTCGCCATTAGTTTTAACTTTCATTGTGTTTCTACTCTTATTTCAGATGTATTTTTTTCTTTTATTTATTTTTTTTTCAAAAAACGACAGCCGATGGCCGTTCCGCTCTTGTTTTGCGCCATCACCTTAAAATGCTGTTATTTGTTGGTTTTGTTATTAGAAATATTATATGTCAAAGGAATGAAGGGACTTATGTGTCCTGTACTGACGAATATGTATGACGAACACTCCTTATTGTTTCATTACGTTTTTTTATTAGATTTTTTTTTTTGCGAATTCTCTGTTTCTTTTGTGTATAAACTTTTTATATAAATCTTCGACGTCGTTATTATTTTGTGTTTCAGGTTTTTTTAGATAACTGCTTACTTAGTATAATTTTGGTCGCGGTGACCTAAACATCTTTGTTTTTGGTATTCGAATTCAAAAATTAGAATTTCTTAATATGCATCGTGCTACACTGGGATTAATTATTGGTTATATAAATGTCGGCTTATATGTGTTAGCCAGCTGTTACTTTTTGTACGCTCTAGTTCTATTAGGACAAATTGAAGATGACGATCGGAGCTATGGTAATATTAATAGTGTAAAATATTGAAAATAATTTTGGTGAGTTGTAAAATTTTCATTTGCCTGCAGGATTTGAAATTGGCATATGCGCTTTTATGCTGGTATTATGTTTAGTTATGATTGGTATCTCTGTTCTATTGATAATGGGCATTAATAAGGTAAAATTTAAATTTTTTGTTTGTTGTACTACTATATTTGTGGCAACAAGTTAAAACAGCCTAAGTTGATAAACATAAGTGCTTTTTCTTATGGTCAATTGTAAATTCAAAATTAAATTTCATTTTAAAGTTATCAGTTAAAGAAAAAATAATCTCTTAACTTTCATGTTAGTGACAATTTTTAATTTTATTAAGTGCTGTAAGTGCTTTGAATTGGCCAGAAAAGATATGTTTATGTATCCAGACTTGGGATTTTTTCATAAGCATTGAATTTTCATTAGCATTAGTTCACTAATGCTAATGCCAATCATTTAATTGTAATGAAATTTTTTGGCATTAGCATTTGTCATACTAATGAAATCACAGTAATGCCTAAAAAACTAATTACAATTGAGCAGAAAAAGCATTTGCTTACAATAAAAAGTGGAGTGTAAATATATAGGAATGGGACGGAGAATTGTATGTTTATTTGTATATTCACGTTAATAAGTAAAAATAATTAAATAAATCACCATATGGCTGTTTTATAAAAACTGATAAATCTAGATCACTCCCGGACCTAGCCCATTTATATTATAAGGGTGTATTAATACTCCCGTGTAGCAACATTTTTGTCCGTTTTGCCCTATCTCGCTTAGTTTCGAAGATACTGGGCATTTTAAAAAATCGCAATTTTATAAAATGGCTAGTATCTCGAAAACTAAGCGAAATATCACAAAACGGACCAAATATTTGCAAAACTTAACCCATTTAACACGTTCCGATAATTCAAATGTGTTAAGTGTTCCGATTCCACTCGTTCCCCGGTTCATTTCATATAGTTCCAGTTTAGACCAATGTTCCATGTTATTATCAGCGTGAATAAATTGGTATTTGGGTAAAAAAATAATTAGGACAAACTGTGGATGTTTCAAAAAAAAAATTAATCTCTCGGGATCTTTCCCGGACATAGCCAGTTTGTATTATGAGTGTTACTTAAAGCTCCTGTGAAGCCCTGATTTCATCGAAATTCATCATTAGTTTTTCGAAAATCTTATCTAACAATTGTAATTTGTTTCCTTTAATTGATGTATTACTAATGGTAATGAAATTTTCAATTATTGTCATTAATCAATGAAATCAAATCAATGAAATTCATTATCATTAGTTAAACAAATGCTAATGAAAATAATTTCATCACAATTGATATCAATGAAATTGTAATGAAATTATCAATTAATTAGTCCATACAATTAAATAGTCCCATGTATGTGTGTACCCATGTTTTTCGATGTAAAATATAACTTTGAATTAAAAAGGTTTTACATGAAAAAAATGTCTCAGAACCTGAATCCGCTTTTATGTAAAAATGTATAAAAGTGTATTTTAGTTGTTACAACCAATTAATTCAGTAAGTAAAGGGTCCGCCAAATAACTTTTTTTTTGAACTCCTGAACCAATTGGACTTTGTATGGCGTCATACCAAGGTCTTTATGCATAATTCGTCTCAATGATGTCTCCGAATGTTCAATTGTTGAGAACGACGGTGAATTGATGTTGATGGCGCTTCACGCACACTTTCTGCCACAGCAGCAATATTCTCGGGTGTACGCACTGTTTTGGCTTTTCACGCTTTGGTTTATCGATGAGGATGCCAGTTTCTTTCACTTTTTTCACAAGATAACGAACATACGGACCATATTCGTTCAGCGGAAGGATAAAACTAATTATCTGTCAAATCAGACATGAGCTAAGTGTTACCATTCACGAAATAAGCACAAGTTGAAAAAAAAAAACGTTAGATGGCGGACCCTTTACAATAATATTTAAATAAGATTTGGTTGTATTAACCGAATTTTTTTGTGCAAACTAATATTTATTTGTACAAACTTAGTTTAATCGTAATAACGGTGTTTCAATTGGAAAATCGAATTTTTGAAACTTCTCAGCAAATTTTTAACACTAAAATATTCGAATAGCCAAAAATGCTTTGGTTTACGAGATAGACCAAACACCCCTGATAAAAAAATTGCACTTTGGCCTGATGAACAATATGATTATACTGTTCTTTAATGCTTTCTTTCAATTACCATTAATCCTTTTAAACATATTTAAATAAAAAAATATATAGTTTTATTGCATTATTATATATTTTATATATATATTTTTTTTTCAAATCCGTGCACTGTAGTGTACAAGGGTAATGAAAGGGTTAACTTGAGTATAATCATGTCGGTGTTTGCATCAGGAAATGGCACTGGTATTGCAAGGAAATTGAAAATTGTTCTGTTTTAGTTTTATCCTTATAATGTGATTGCATGTTAAAATTTTTTTAAATTTTATCATTGTATATAAACTAGACATACACACAGAGAAAAATGTAGCTATTTGCCAACTGAAATTCGGTTGCTACTACTCAAATACGGTTATAACGAATTTCAGACGGTTGGCACAACTTAACATTAGTTTTCACAACAAAGTTTGATTA
This sequence comes from Delia radicum, assembly GCA_021234595.1. Lineage (NCBI taxonomy): Eukaryota > Metazoa > Arthropoda > Insecta > Diptera > Anthomyiidae > Delia > Delia radicum. The sequence continues at coordinate 177,865,949 of CM037855.1, read as the reverse complement.
ATTCAACTGAATTTTAGTTGCAATACCCAAAGTATTTAGAAATGTAAATATTGTTGTACTAACTGAATTTATAAGTTGTCACAATTAAAGTACACTTTTTAATTTGGTTGGCACTTTATTTCTCTGTGTGTATCGATAAACAAAATATTCTATTAAATTTGCAAATAAATTAAAAATGTACTAAAAAATTTAGAAAAGAACTTCAAATTTGAATTAATTTTCCACATGCTTCAAATACCGAAGTTAAAAAAATATCTTCATATAAATTTATATATTACACTGTACACTCATAGAAATAAACCTACAAAAATAGCAGAAAAAGCTACTAAAAATTAGTTAAAAATGACCTTGCAGAAAAAACCTGCTAAGCTTAGCAGATTTTTTTGTGAAATATTAATAAAATAAGAACAGCAAAAATAAATCTCTTAATTTTACAAATGTCTAGTTGTATTCGATGTGAATTTTATTTAATTGAAAATAACACTTTACTCTGTAAAATTAGCAAAAACTTTTACTAAAAAAACTCAAAATAGGAAACAAAAACTATAATATTAAACAAATTTTGCTTTCTATACCTCAAATTTAGTAGAATGCAAATAACAGTTGTTTTTGCTAAACTCAACAGGAATTTTTGCTAAAACAATTTAGATTGCTGATTTCAAAAGGGCAGACTTTTATTCGCATAAAAAAACTAAAAGAAAACCAAAAATTTTACGTTTTTAATGATTTTTTTTTGTCTATAATATTTAGTAAATGTTTTTGCTATTTTAGCAGAATGTTTTGCTACTTTCAGTTAACTAAAATTTAGCTCAAATATAACTAAAAAGTTGCAAATTCAACAGATTTATTTTTGCTATTCTTATATTATTAATATTTTTCTAATTTTAGAAGTTTCTTCTGCAAGGAAATTTTTTACTAATTTTTAGCAGCTTTTTGTTATTTTTACAGATTTATTTCCAAGAGTGTACAACACTAAAATAACAAGTTTACGACTATGCTATGCATTCTGGTAGAGGGTGCCAAAAAACAATAAACGTGAAGCGGCGTTTTGAAAGTCTACGTCTGAATTTTTTTTAGGGGTCGTTAAAATTTCCACCCTTTTGCACATTCTTATCGTGAATCGGTATAAGAAATCATGTAACCCTAACATTTTAGGTATAAAATGTGCTCTACAGATTTATGTAAAAAATGGCGAGGAAAGTTTTTGTTTAACATTTTAACCCTTTAACTATACAATGTATGGCTCTTTTCGGTCCCTTTAGTGAAAACATGGAAAATATCCTTAAAACTGGTTAAAACGTTTCACAAAAATATTTGTCTCTGAATATACCAAAGCTCAAACTTGAGTGCGAAAAATAAGTCAAAACTTAAAATGAGTTTAAAAGTTAATTTCGTAGTTATTCAGAATTGGCGCTTAAATATCCCACAAAATTGATATAAAAATATATTATAAACTAGGGGATTGACTTTTACAAATCCCGGGATTCGGGTTTTTGCAAAAAGCATGCCCGGGATTGTTCGGGATTTCGGGACTGATTTGTTAATAGTATTTATATAACAACGATCATTTCCAAAATTTTACCCACCAAACTTAGTTAAATCTACAAAATACCGTTATAAATCGGTGTTTCGTTATTCTAGCGTTATGTTCAAGCAAGGTTCTGTTCTTTCTCCTACCCTTTTTCTTATTTTTATTAATGACCTCTTGGTCAGACCATCAACCCTATCTACTCTTTTGCAGATGACAGCAACATTTGTCATTCATTTTCATTCGATCATAGGCCAAGCTCTTTGGAGATAGAGGGCATGCGGCAGAACATGAATGACACACTCAATCAAGACCTTCTACAATCTCCTAGTGGGGTCGCGCGAATAAGGTCGATTTTAATGCACGCAAGACCCAATGTTGTATGTTAACCCACAGACGGGCTGTGGAATTGACATTGTCATCTGTAACTATGAATGGTATAGGTATTGAGGAATCGGATACTCTTGATGTTCTGGGCATGAGAATACAGTGTGATGTCCGTTGGAATAAGCACTTATTTCAAGTGTCGAAAGAGGCATTCAAGTGTCTCGGTTTTCTAAAACGGTGCAAGACTTACTTCACTCCATCCGATCTCCTTACTATTTATACCAGCTATATCCGGCCAAAAATGGAATACAACTCTCATATATGGGCAGGGGCTCCACTGTCTATTCTGAAGCTTCTGGACCGTATTCAATGGAGGGCGGTGAAGCTTATCAATGACAGAAGTGTATCCAACTCTATTGATCCGTTGGAGCATCGTCGGAATGTGGGTTGTGTGACACTTTTCTATCGATATTACCATGGGAGATGCTCATCTGAGATAAGTGAACTTATTCCACGAGCCCGAGTTTTTATTCGTAATACTCGCTTATCTAGTAGAGCACATCTGTTTGTAGTTGATTGTCTTGTGTTTCGCACAACGCATTACAGAGAAATGTTGCCAATATCCTCCTCTTCAATTTTTGTGAACAAAAATTCGTTCAACATGGACCGATAACGATCGCCATTGACTGTAACGGCCACTGCTTGCTCATTTTCGAAGAAAAATGGCAAGTTTCGCACACATTCTGCAACATTACCATGATTTTCAAAGTAATGTCGCAATATTTCCCAGCGTTGTTGAAGCGTATACACAACCATATTCGTTCAGCGGAAGGATAAAACTAATTATCTGTCAAATCAGACATGAGCTAAGTGTTACCATTCACGAAATAAGCACTAGTTGAAAAAAAAAAACGTTAGATGGCGGACCCTTTAAATATAATTTTTCTACAAATTTGATGAGTTTTTTCAGTTTACTAATATTCAGCAGCTCGCTGATTTTCTGACATTAGCAACTTTTTTTTTTGAGTGTAGTTATTAGTAAGTCTTTATTATTTATATTAAAGTAATGCAGACAGTAAGCTGGTGTCAGTACTGATAATGAGAAAAGCAATGACATGTCATTACCGTTTCTACACTGGGTGGCAATGATTTTCTACAATGGGTTGTGTCGTGGCTGAGAATCAAACCCTGAGCCCTTATCAGGCTATGACTCGAAGCATCACCTCTTAGCGAGTAACAACCACAGTGGTCAAAGAAAATATGTTTTAGAATGTCAATAACAAAATATAATATTGGATCTTCAAAAAATCACCTGCTATAACTTGTTGCCACAAATATATTTATTTTAATCTTAGCAAAACAAAAAAAAAAACTCTTTTTTTATATCTCAATAGAAACGTTACAAGTTAATGGCTCCTTGGATTTATCTTACCATTGGTGGCATCGTATTCAATATATTGCAATTAATAACAAGTGGATTTAAGTCAAGTTCCAATAGTAATGTACTTTCCACTATTGTCATAATTGGTATGCATGCAGCAAAATATACAGAGACTGGATGATGACATAATTCATTCTAATATATATAATTTTTTTCTCCCTACTTTTATGTTTCCTTTCTCTAGCCATTCAAATATTGATTTGGTATCCCATTTATACATTGTACAAAGATATACGTTCGGAAAATAAAAATGGACGCTCACCACCAAATAATCAAGAGAATATTGAAGTTGCCTCACCCATTGCGTCATACAATCCACAACCAACTGTTGGATGGGTGCCGCAAAAAGAATAGAATCTTTTTTAAGTTTGAAATAGTTGGAATACATATTTTAATCTCATATACGCACAAAATTAACCCACTACTGCACACGAACACCAATTAGTGATGTTCAGATTTTAATATACCATATATTTTTTTTTGTTATAGATTTTTGTAAAACAGAAAAACAGAAAATGTTGGAATATTTTTACAAAATATACATGTTAAAATTTTCTAAACCATGGACATTGTTCTTATTACGATGACAATTTAAAACGCTAGTAAAAAAAATTATATATCATCCCCGGGTAAAAATGTTAATATAGAGTTTAATAAAATAATATCCCATTTGATAAGTTCCCATATATAAGCTCATACAAATTGATCTGAAAATGGGTCATCTACATGTATCTAATTATATCAAACTAGATATAATTTGATACAATTTTATGCGAGACTTGTCCATATCCGGAACATTAACTTATATATAATTAGATATAAATATATCTGATTTTATAAAAGTTTAGCCGATAGTTGGTATGCTTTTTGTAACTTGAAGTTATGCTTAGACGTATTTAAGTTTAAAATTAAAATTTCTAGAAATCAAAAATTTTAAAGAGTAACACTTTTTTAAATGAAACAAAGAAATGTTTAAAAATTATCAAAAACAAATGTTGTGTTTCAAAAATATATAATTAAATGGTATTGTCTTATAAAATGTATACATTTTTTAATTTGAAATTATATAAAATAAATCACTTGCAAATGATTTCGCTATAAAATTTTTTTTGTTTAAATGTGAAGCCATATGTAATAAAGTGTTAACTTGCAGATAACTTAATTTGATATTTAACCGGAATATGTATGGGATTATATGTAATGCTATATAAAATTATAAGGAAAATATTTTCAGTATGGCGTCACATATAATTTAATAAGACTTAGCATGGGACCATATATAATCATATCGATCACTACATATATAATTGAATAGTTTTTATATGGCTTATCTAGTTATATATGGAGTAAGATTTGGAGACATATAATAGTATCAAGTACCGTATAAAAAAGTCTCTCAATAAAAATGATCAGATGTATTAGTAAATATAAATATAATGACTTATCGTATTATTATGACTTAATTATATTTTATATGACTAGATATAAATATTTTAATCCGGGTCTTGTGTTTTTTCATCTTAAAATATATTATAACATGTTATTATATATGGTGTCATACATAGCCGTATCAATTTATGTTTCTTATTAGGTAACATATATAACGATATATTTTTATATAATAACCTTGAAAATAAGATAGTAGACATATATGCTATACATAATGAAATATGGCAGATCTATTGTCATATATAGTAATACATTACCATATATAACAAAGTATGCAATCATATATGGTGCAATATAAGCTATATAATTAAGATTTAGCAATATATACTACCTTATAAAAAATATTTTTTTTGTGATCTAAGTTGTACTTATATATATGGTGCCATATTTATAATACAAGTTAATATGTAATTATATATAATATTAATTAATGTAATATTCCATATATGACACAAGATTGAAAATTCAGTTTGAGATATGATTATATATGATCCAACATCATTATTATTTTTAGTGCGTATGAAATATAAATATATATTATTATATATATCCACATACATAATTATATATCCGAAAGATGACTAAATTATTTAGCTTACATTTTTTTGAATTTTTACAAATATTATATATATCAGGGGTTTAAGTAAATCTAATTTAATCTCAATGTGTCATATTCGATCCATCAAAAAGTACTTATATTTTTGATTTAATTTGATCCAATCGATGTATATCCGAATAAGATCTGATTTTGTATTCAAGATATAACTTTTTTTGATCAGGAATATAAAAACGACATTTGATTTTATAGTCTGGCAAACCTGGAAAACGGCAGGCTTTTTCTTACCAAAATGTTGTAGAAAAGACTAGAGTTCGCTTTTGCTTTATACAAACAATCGACAGTATTGTCAACCCGACGAAAAAAGTTTATATATAACTTGATGTAATTGTATCTAATTATATATGTGGCCATATGTAGGGATATATATTTACATCTCATACTAATATTTACTAAAATTTCTAATATAGCGATATATATCATAATATGTCATTATGTCTTACATTATATATACATAAGTTGATTTTCTTTATGTCATTATGTATAATTGCTATAGCTATATATCGTATCATATATACTTTCATGTATAATTATATATAAGTATATAAAAACAATAAAACAAATATATATATCTCTAACTTTTATATATTACTACACTACTAAACACTGAAAATACATCGGAGATGCAACTTATAATATGATGGATTTTAGGAAGTAGATCAGGAATGTGAATAATAATAGCTGCACATTTACTTTTAGTTTTCCAGTAACATTTCTTATTAATTCATATAGCTGAATAAACTACGAATAAAGCACGAACTTTGAGCTATATCAATTAAAACTATATCAATAAATTGCGATTGGTTGAAGGATGTAGGATTAAAGTGAAAACTTGTAATTAAAGTGAAAACTTGCAATTAAAATGAAAGTTTAGCACATGATGTCAATTTATATTCCACATAATTAATTTCAGCGAAAGAACCATCGCTTTCAAATCAATAATTTCCCAAAACTCAATATGAAGTTCAAAATTTTTGAAATTTTTTTTAAAATTAATGTTGTATGTATTTACTGTGGACAAAATAAAAAAAATACATTTTTAAACATGTATCATTTAATACCGTTATTTTTTAAGAAAACGCACTTGAACTAACTGGAACTTGGTTGGTATTGATTAGAAAACATGTGTTAAACATTTTTATCTGAATTTAATTAAGATTTGTCGCTGACTCCATATTTTTAAGGCATAAAAATACATAAAACTTTTGTAGTTTAAGCAATTTTTTTTTAACCTAAAATAGAAAGTTCGCGGGTTTTTTCACAAATTAAGTAACTAATGATGTTCTTTAGACTTGTGTAGTTCGCGTACGAATTAGTTCAATTGAATTACTCACCCAACTGAAAGATATGACCTAGTTCAACATTATCCGCTCATTTAGTTTAATAGTTCATTTTGCTCATGCGAAAATTTTATGTCTTTTAAATAGTTTATTTTCTACAAGTACCGTCTTTTTTAAATAATATTTGAAGTCCATATTGAACGAAGTACATAAAAAATATCAGTTTTCACCAGAATAGTTTTTCTTGGTTTTTTTTATTTGGTGTAATATATTTTTCATTAAATTTATTTCATTAAAATATAGTTTTAAAAATTGTTATCATTATTAATTAATAGCAATAAAAAATAATTGTCATATATGAATAGTTCGTTAAAAAAGTATCAAACAAACAATCCAAAAAAATGTCATATGAGCGATTGAATGAAATTGTCAAAGATGGATTAAACTAGAAGAGCGACCTAGTTCATTCAGATCAATTGAACTAGAAAGAGCGATTACTCAAACGAACTAAATTGTCCAAGACTATTGTAGGTATTAAAGTCTTGGATGTTCTTTTCGTTTTAGATACTTTTTAAACGAAATCGTGAAAAATGAGAAATTTTAATTTTAAATAGATGCATAGAGAATATTATCGCACATTTCAAAACGTATACTATTGCAAAAAAATTGAATTATTGTTTTCAATTTTGTATTATTTTACAAAAAGTGTATCAAAAAAATTTAATTTTCTAAAAAAAATGTTTTGCAAATATTTCATTAACTATAGCTAACTTCAAAAATGTAATGCCATATTCGTTATCTGCGTCCAAAAGTCTTTTATAAATAATAGGTCGCAACACCGATGCATCAAATTTGTGTGATTTTGTTAAACTGTGTTATCAGAGAAAACAAAAAAGCAAAATGTCATTTATATAAAGCATGGTTGGCACCATTAACCCTAAAATACCGATAACAATTCAATACCGTTTCAAGGAAATATTTTTAACCTTAAAATAACACAAACGAAATATCTTAAAATACCGATAACCTTAAAATAGGCCAACGAAGTACCTTAAAATACCGTCAACCCTAAAATAATCTATCGTAATAAATTCCCAACTATATTTAGCGAAGTTGAATTAAGGGACAGTATGAGCGATTGTATGAAAATACATTGAAGTCAACGATTTAAAAAAAATTATATGGAGCTTTATGTAGTCATATCATACTCTATATTAAATTTTATCCAAAATATGGGCCCATATCATTGTATCTGTTTGTATGGGTTTAGATCTAATTTGATGCACTTAGATAAATTACCAGTACACTTTTATCTGAATTATAGCCCAATAAAATTGTATTAGATTGTATCAGTTTTGTATCTAATTGCATATCGAAACTGTTAATAAAAGATATAATTATATAAAAACCAAATATAATTATATAATTGTACACCCAAAAAAATAAGTTAGTAGAAAAGTTAGTAAAACATCTTGTAAATCAGGTATACTATTTTTTAGCAAAATTTTTTGCTAAAATCGTGTTTTCAGCTAAAATTTTTGTTATACTTATTCAGCACTTAACGGTTTTATACTAATGCTTTACTAATATACTAATGTTTTACTAATTAATTTTGCTAAAAAAAAATTGTGCTGATAAGCACATTAATAGTGTGGACGACAACCAGATTGAAAGATATACGCAGAATGAAGTAGATGTCGCGACATGTCAAGATGTAGTAGAGAAGAGGAAAATGATACTAAAAAGTACAACTATAATAAGACATATAAAAAAATCAACCATGGAAGTTTTTGTATCTCTTTTTCATACATAAAACAAAATTGAGGATTAAAATAACTTAAACTTTGCGTTGTCACCGGCTTGTGAAAATAATTGTCTATTAATTAAATAAAAGACAAAATAAAATATTTATTTATTTAAACTAAATGTTTATATGTGTGGTCAAATTGCAGACAAACTTATACAGAAATGTAGACAGAGTAAAGTGAAAGACAAAGACACACATCTTAGGTAGATTTTTATGGTTCCTTTTTCTTATTGCAAAAAGGGTTGTTTTTTTCGTTTCGTTTGTTTTTGTTTATTTTTTCGTTTCTATAATTATCTTCGGCAGTTGCGATAGCATCATTTAGACAACCATTGATGTAAGTAATTGAAAGACAATTTTTGTTATGTTATATATATTTATTTCTATATATTTTCAGATATTAAATTAATTCATGTCGTCAAAGTGGGAAAATGAAAATTTTTATATTTCGTTATTATAGTAAATTATTTGTAAAAGAATCACAAAAATATGTTTTATGATTTTCAGCAAATAAATTAACTAAATTACAATTTTTCTACAAATTTTTTGCGTTTTTTTCGGTCTACTAAAATTCAGCAAAAAATTTATTAATTTTTTGCAAGGCTTTTGTATTTCTAATCTACTAAGTGTTAGCAAAACTTTTGCTGAATCTACAAATTTTGTTGCTAAAAATCAGCTCGCTGATTTTCAGCAAAAGATTTTGCTGACATTAGCAACTTTTTTGCAAGCATCCTCCTGACTAAAATTTTGCTGACTCAGCAAAATTTTTTGCTGACTTTACAAACTTTTTTTTTTGAGTGTATCTGATTTTATGTAAACCGATACATCTAAATATAATTAGATCCGAGTTTTAGTCTGGCAAAATTGTACTGTTACATTTTTGTATATGATTGTATGAAAATATACACAATTTCATACAAATAAAGGGTGTTTTTTATAGAGGTATAGAACTTTAAGTTGGCAACACTTTCATAACTGGCGGCCATTTTGTCAGCTGTCAAGTGATTTATGTTTAGTTTGGTTTGGCATTTCAACATGAATAGACTGTCGCCTGAACAACGCTTCCAAATTGTGCAAATTTATTTTGAAAATTATGGTTCTGTTCGAAATACGTATCGCGCACTACGTTCATTTTACGGTCAACATAATCGTCCATCAAAACAATTAATTCGATTAACTATGGAACGTTTTCGCACCACGATTACTCTTAATGATAATATGCATCCACAGAGACGTCGTCCAGTGCGTACAGAAGAAGACATTGCTGCTGTAGAGCGTAGCGTAGATGAAGACCCCAATCAGTCTATCCGTCATCGTGCACACGAATTGGATATGTGTCCATCCACTTTATGTGAGATTTTGCGGAAAGATCTTGCTTTGCGTGCTTACAAAATCCAACTCGTGCAACAATTAAAGCCACACGATCACCTAGCAAGGCGTATATTCGATGAATGGGCCCAAAACAGGATTGCCGTTAATCCCGATTTTCATAAGCGAATTTTGTTTAGCGATGAAGCTCACTTATGGTCATTTAACAAAACTGCCGTATTTGGAGTGATGATAATCTTTAAGTGTGTGTTGAGGCACCGTTACATCCAGAAAAACTGACTGTTTGGTGTGCTTTATGGGCTGGTGGAATCATTGGTCCGTAATCCTTTAAAAACGATGCTGATCAGAAAGTTACAGTCAATGGTGACCGCTATAGAGCCATGGTTACTGACTTTTTCGTTCATCAATTGAACAACAACATGTCACACAGCTCGTGCCACAATTGATTTATTGAAGGAAACTTTTGGTAACCGCATAGTTTCACGTTTCGTTGGACTATTTTCTGTGGGGATACTCCGATAAGCCCGAAACGATTATTGCCAATATACGGCCACAAATGCTGGAAAAAGTCATCAAAAATTGGACCTCCTGATTAGACTACGTCCGAGCCATATCATCATATGCCAGAAGTCATATTTAAATTACAATGCGAGAAGATTATCTTTCGAATAAAGTAAATTTCATGTCAATTTAAAAAATTCAACTTTGTTTTATTACTTTTCAAAGTTTTATACCTCTATAAAAAACACCCTTTATATGATCATCATATCCGTTAAGTCCATAAAAAATTAATAAGAATCATATTACTTTTTTGCAGTTTTCAAAAAAGTTACGGCATAAATCCTTTTTTAGTTTTACTGCACATTAGGGTGTCCCGGAAGTGAACAAATTTACGTAATAGTGTTCAAACGATGAGTATTATCCAGTTGATTATGGGAAAAATAAAAAAATAATAAAATATTCGAGAATACTTATAGTTACTATTATTTTTTTACATTTTTTGCAACAAATAGGGTTCAAGTTTGGTAGTGCAGACCATATTTTGGAAAATATATTTACAAAATTTTAATAGACAAATTTTGGTCCACTACATCTTTCAATTTAAAACAATTTCAATTTACATAAAATGACTTGTTTCAAAATAAATAAATAAAGATGTGTTGAACCAAAATTGAAATTTTATAAATGTATTTCCCATAATATGCTCAGCGTTGTCAAACATTTAAACTCATCTTTGTCCAAAAGTTTTTAAAATACACCACGAATGCACTATAAGTATGTACAATCAGAAAATGTTTCGTTTTCATCAAGTATACTATCAAGTATACTATTTTTCACAAACATTTTTGCTGAAAGTTTTGCTATACTTAACTGTTTCAAACTAACGTTTTACTAATATTTTACTAATGTTTTACTAATTTATTTGGCTAAAAAATTATGCTGATAAGCACACTAAAAGTGTGGACGACAACCAGACTGAAAGATATATGCAGAATGAAGTAGATGTCGTGGCATGTCAATATGTAGTAGAGACGAGGGAAATTATACTAAAAAGTACAACTCTTGTAAGACATATAAAAAATTCAACCATGGATGATTTTTATATCTGTTTTTTATTCATAATCAAACATCTTAGCTAATTTTATATGTTTCCTCTTTCTTACTGCACAGCTTCTTTACTAAGCCATGTTGTTACGTACATTTATTTTCTTTTTCAACATAAAACTACTTGAAATTAATTTTATAAAAACGGCAAATCTGCCAACTATGCAGATTTGATCTTCAACTTAAATCTATTTTTTTCAGATGTTCAACATTATTCGCTTAAGAAGAGTGAAGAAACAAAGAAGAATCATATTACCATTATGCACGCAAAAGACACACGCAGGGCGTTCAAATGATAAAATCATTTGTGTGCCGAAGCTGTCAAATGATGAAATCATTTGACTGGGTTAGTGTCATATATGATAATATTTCATACTTTGTTATTTCGTTTTGTTTCGTTGATACCATCTCTTAGACAACCATTGATGTAAGTAATTGAAAGATAATTTGTTTATGTTATATAGAACATTCAGATATGAAATTAATTCGTTTAGTTAATGTGACATTATAAAAATTTTTATATTTTAAGATTTTCAGCAAATAAATTAACTAAAGTATAATTGTTTTAAAAAATTTTTGAGTTCTTTTCGGTCTACTAACATTTAGCAACAATTTTATTAACTTTTAGCAAGGCTTTCAACTAAGTTTTAGCAAAGCTTTTGCTGAATTTACTAATTTTGTAACTAAAAATCTGGTCGCTTATTTTCAGCAAAAGATATTGCTGACATTAGCAATTTTTTTTACATCATCCCTCATGACAAAAATTTTGCTGGCTTAGCAAAATTTTTTGCTGACTTTACTAAGTTTTTGTTAGTGTACATGCATGTTTGTATATGTACATATGTATATATGACGCATTTTTAAAATTTGCCAATGGTCTGAAAAATCAAGCACTGGTAGAGTACTGGTTGCCAATGATCCAACCAATAAAGTGCTAGCAATGCACTGATTTACAACGCTTTGCCAACGTTAGTAAAAAGTGCTTTGCCAGTGCTTAATTAACAAAATTTACAACAGTAAAAATAATAAAAGCACTGGCACAGCTGTGGCTTAGAACGCTCTGCCAACGTTCGTAAAAAGTACTTTGCCAGTACTTGATTTACAAAATTTACAACCGTAAAAATTAAAAAGCACTGGTACAGTACTGACTTAGAACGCTTTTCCAACATGGGCAAAAAGTGCATTGCCAGTACTTATTTACAAAATTTACAACCCTCAACTTAATAAAAACAGTGGCACATCCCTTCAAATCTAAATTGCAATTTATGATTTGAAGTTAAGAATATTAAGGTCTCCTATTATAGTCAGCACAAAGTATAGTTTTTGTACTAAAATTTTACTTAAGAAATTTATTTTCAAATTTCTTTCTTTAGTAAAATTGTAGTAAAAAATCGTGCTAACTTATCACAAAAATAATTTTTAGTGTCCGACCGAACAGTTCGGCCAAAAAACTATATTTTGTCGGTTTTTTGGTATCTAGAGGCAATGATGACAAATTTTGGTATTGGAAACATGTTTGTTGAGCCGATTTAATTCGATTTTGTGCATAAAATTTAAGAGAAAAGCCGAAGTTTGTGCTATAAAGGTAAAAGTTCGGCCGCCGAACTATTTTCGATTTGGCCGAACTTTCTGAGGCCGAACAGTGAATTCATTGCTTAACTACAGACATTTCATCAAATTTGACACTCAAAATAGCATCTAATAAGTCCAATAAAAATTTTTCCATCCGCCAAATTTGTCCATAATGCTTTAAAATACCGAATACAGACCAAATGCATTTTCTGGCCGAACTGTTCGGTCGGACACTAATAATTTTATAAAAACAATATTCAGTTATTTTGTAATTAACTTAGCTGAAGCAAGCCTATTGCGAAAATCATTCAATAAGAAATAATACAACTCTTTACTGAAGTGAATTACTAAGTAGGTCGTTTTTGGTTTTGGTACTGGCAAAGCGCTTATTGCCAGTGCTTTGCCAACGCTTTAAAAAAGAAACGGCCAAGCCCTGCCCGATGTTATCATTTTGGGGTTGGCAAAGCACTTAATTTATTATTAAAAAAGCAATTTATTGGTTGTTCTACCAATGCTTTGCCAACGTTTTAAAATTATGGTTTTGGTACTGGTAAAGCGCTCATTGCCAGTGCTTTGCCAACGTTTTAAAAAAGGAACGGCCAAGCACTGCCCGGTGTTATCATTTTGGGGTTGGCAAAGCACTTAAATCTTCAGATATCCAACGCTCTGCCAACGCTCATACCACCGTTGAAAGCACTGGGCCAATTCTTTGCCGTTCGTATTTTTCTGGCTGGGTAGTTCTAAATACAATAAAGAAATATTCTAAATATGTTTGAATATCATAAACACCCTTTATCTTTTAAAAGCGTAGAGTCGCGCCAAAGCGTATTTAATATTTGCCTGCATCCTCAATTTGTCAAAATATTGTTTTGTCCAGTAGCAACAAATAGTATTTTATTTTTGCTTGCATCTTTAATTTTTAAATTTACCGACATATTATTAGTTTGGTAAATTTTTATATTAGTTTATTTAATTTATTTATTTACATTTTTTTAATATTCAAAATATTTATAGTCACGCACATGTCTGACTTTATTTGATGTGTAGTATACAAAAGAAGAAGCTTAAATGAACGAAATCAAGCGTGGTTGCATTTTGTGTAAGTCTTTTAATGGTTGCATTTGTTTGTATCTATCCTTTTTTCTCTATTTCGTCCATGCAACACACAAAAAAAAAATAAAAGCCCCATTTTAATCTCGAAAACCATTGTTTCAATTGTTGAAATTCCGCCAACAGCGAAAATTGCTAATTCAATTAGAAATTGATAGCTCTTTAATTGAATTATTTTAATAATAAATATTATTATTAAAAAGTGATCAATATTGAATACCTCCTTTAAAAACAGAAAAAAAAAATGGGATAAAGTGTTGTTGACATACCAAATGTTTTTTATAGCTTGAATTTTATAACATTGAGTTTAAACCGGCATGGAATTCTCATTTAGTTAGCAGATTTATTTATACTTATGTGAACAAATTCACACAGAAATTAGTTCTTTTCTTTCTATTGTAGTATTTTTTTTGCACAAATTAGCTCTTATATATATTTTTCGAATTTTTTTTTTTGTTAAAAAATGGTTACATTTTTATTAAACAAAATTTAACTTCAAAAATTACTTTATCAATTGTGTGATAATGTTTTAGAATAAATTAATATTTGGTTTTAACCAACCACTGTAATTAAATTATTTAACTAAATAAAGTAGTAAACCCAATGAGAATTAATAAAATCTAATGAAAATGAATTTAAAGTATTTATTACTAATACATAAACATTTATTAAAAACAACTAGAGTGGGCAACTTTAAAGGAGACATGTTTAGTAAAACTTGGTTAAAAACGCTGTAAGCCATAAGCCTTTGGTCTTAGCGCAAACAAAACTATGGTGTTGGAAACTTTATAGTTTATTTATTGTGAAAAAACCAAACCAATTTCGCTCGTATAACAACCGAGAAATGCAATTAAAATAAGGAAAACATGTATCCATTTATGTACCTGGTAATGACGTTCAGTCTGATGTCAGCTAGAGTGAGAAGGCGTACAGCTATGAGTAACCTGAATGGCATGCTAACACCGGTGCGTCTCAGGTGGTAATCCAGACTACATTTTACCTCTGAAACTTAGCTGTATTTTTCTTTTTTTGCCTGCCTAGAGGTAGTTGGCAGCCCCAACACTAGGATCAGAGTGCAGTGGTCCAATCAGCCCTCACTCTTAAACTACTACGGTTACAGAAACGTCAATAAATTTTGACGCCCTATGTTCACACTGAACTTTATTTAAGTATTTATGGTGTTCAGAAATGTAATTCTATTTATATTTAGATAAACAAAGGACATATATATATATATATATATATATATTTATGTACCACTTCGGTAATTTTTTAAATAAATCGGTATTATTTGCTGGTGCTCAAAATAATTTATGTCAAATTTGATTAGTTTTTTCTATGGGATATTTTCAATAAATGTATAACAATTTTAACTAAGTCCAAATTTATCTCAGTCTCTTTTAGTTCTTTCGTAAATCTGGAGAAGCAAAAATTTCATCTCTCGATTTACCTGTGAATTATTTTTAATTTTAAATGTTTTACTTTTAAATTTTAAAAATTAAAACCAAAAGTTTATTTTTCGATCTTTTTTTCATACATTATGATGTGAGCAAGATTATTCGAGTTCAAGATCATTTGATCAAATGATCTTGAACTCGAATAATCTTGCTCACATCATAATATTTTTAATTTTTCTTTTTTTGGTGTATGTAAATTGGGTGCATACACTTTTAACTTTAACATGTGCAGTTTCGCGGATTTCTTTAAAAATGTAATCAATTTTTAATTGCTTTTTATGTAAAATTTAATTATATGACGCGAAAATCTTTGTTATATCAAAATGTTATGTTTTAAGAATTAAATTGGAAATTGCATCAGTATTGGCGAGCATGTGTAAAGAAAAATTTGCAAAAAATTAATGTATCAGTTCTCAATTACACAAAAACGATTTGGAAGAATCATGCTTACTTAAAAACAATTTTTGCTAAGTTGTTGCAAATTACAAAATTTTAATTAGAACTACTTATTTAGTTAAATAAGGATAATTTTGAGTAAATTTATTTCATTTAATGAAAATGAAAATTATTCAAGTTCGAGGCCTTACTCTATATTTCTTCATTAGGATATTGTCCTAACAAATAATCTATAGAGTTTTTGTTTTCAAATTTATTCTTTGACCCTTTCAGGAATGTGTTGATAGATCTATTTCGGGAATTTTCTAGGTTCCCATCATCAGAACACGTTTTGAATGCGGTAACAATCCCATGCCAAACATCAAACATTCATATGAACTAGTTTACTCACTACATGAGAACTAATATACATATGAGTTTGAAGTTAAAGATTATAACCATTGATCAAAAAATAAATTGAAAACTTGTTTGATTTAATAAAAATTATAACAAACTTGTTTTATTTCATTTATCCAAAATAACCACGAAAATAACAATAACACTAAATAAACTCAATTCCACCAATATATGTGGGCGTTGTGGTGTTATGGTTAGCGCGTTGGACTATTACACAGATGGTCCCGGGTTCGATCCCCGGTTCCGGCAACATCAAAATAATACGTATGAGTTTTTTCTATCCCTCATACGTATCGCAATGCCCATCTTCGGTGTTCCCATAGCAATTAACCCCACCGAAGTAAAATAATGAATCTGGGCTATGAACAAAAAAGCTTCAATAAGTTCGCCAACTCTCCATCAGGTGGCGAGCAACAACTGTTCTAATACTTATCATCTCGCGCAATTACAGTGTTGTCATGTCTGAAGCCCTTCATCTTTCCCCACCTTTCATCTCTCTACTATCCCTTTCCAAAGAAAGCAACACACTAAAATATAGGAAGTATTTCCTCTCTTTTAAGAAAAAAAAAAAAAATATTAAAACTCAGTTAGCTCAGGATGCTTATAATATAAAAAACTTAATATATTTCATAGAGTTGTGTCGTTCATGAACGAACTAGTTCAATTGAACGACTCACTCAATTGAACGATATGACTCGTTCACCAATATTCGATCTTGTCGTTCAATCGTTCATTTCGTTCAATCGGTCAATCGTTAATTACGTTCAATCGTTCATTTCGTTCTTTTTATTCACAGAACAATTGCATCTCTATTCAATTCAAACTGCTTGTAAGAGCAATTAATTTTTTTTTTTTTTTAGAAAATAGTAGTAATTTTGTTTCAAATTAGAAAAAGCAATTATAGGCATACAAATAAAATGTTTTTTACACAAAATAAATAAAAGTTTTGTTAGAAAAGTTGCAATTTTATAACACTTTTTGTCTATGTATTGTAAAATTTGTGAAAAAAACTCGTAAAACACGAGTAGTCAAAGCAAAAAAAGAACGATTGAACGATTTGAACGAACTAGTTCACTGACTCGAATTGAACGATACTGACCGAGTCACCAAAATGAACGATTAATCCCAACTCTAATATTTCATTATTAAAAATCAGAAGAATGTAACAAAATCGGCGATAAAATCTTAAAATTGCAAATGTTAATAGTGAATTTTTGCAAATGTTTTAATAATTTCATTTGACAAAATTCATGGAGTTCTGTAATCGTTAAAAATACTATCCACCATATCTGTCGCTAAATAAAAAGAGCATCGGATCACGTTCACACTCATAATATTTTTTACGTAAAGACTACTGAATACACACATTAAATTTATTGAAAACCAGTTGCAAAAATACTACTTACTTTTCGTTTGAAACAGTTGTATTTTTTAGTTTATTTTTAACTGTTAAACAAGTAATTGACAAAATCGGTAAAAACAATAGATTATTTTCGTTTATTTCAATACTCAATACAATAAAACAACTTTTTGTTTTAAATAGAAAATTTTAACTGAATATTTTAACTAATACCGAAAGTCAGTTTGTATGTTTATTTTGTTTATTAAATAACAGACAGAAAAGTTAGAAAAAATATTTGTTTGCTAATTTAACTCCATATTCAATTGAAACAACTTTACGGAATAACTTTTTAAATAACTACTTAACTTTTATGGAAAAGTTCTTGTGAGTAAACTTTAAAATTGGTACATATTAATCGAACAGTACACTGATAGAATTTTCCTTCATAGTATTAATGAAACGATTTCATTAAAATCGATTCATTGGTTTAGTGAAAAATTTCATTAACTGAATGAAAATTCATTAATATTGGTATTTTTTCATTAACATTTTTTATGATTTTTTCCTAATTTCATAAAAAAAATTCATTAAATCAATGAAAACTTTTCAAATTTTTTTCAATAAAAATTTTGACTTGTAATAAAAAAAAAATTTTTTTTTGTACTAACATTTTGAAATAAAAAAACTGAAAAATTTCTTTTAAACAGAATTAACCAAAACTTTGATATAAATAATTTTTTTTTATTAAACTTGACTAGAGTTTTTGACGAATTTGAATAGTTGGTCACTAAATTCCAGGGAACAGATTATCCATGAAAAACGATAGTTTTGCTCAAAACGAGACCTAAATTGTTATAGTTTTGACGATGTTACACAAAAACGTTATGCTAAACGATAATAATTTTATGTTTTTTTAACAACATTGTTAACAATATTTAACATTTTTATCTAATATGGTCGTAACTAACTACAAAAAGTGGACTATCATATTCGATCGTTCTACAGAATTCCAAGCCAGATCGATAAAAAAATTACATATTTTGTACCGACATATAAGAAAATATCATCTTTAAACACAAATTATAAAAAATGTAAAAACAGAAATTAATTAAAATTGGTTTTTTTAGTTCAGCTTTTAATATTTTAATGCCTTTTAATTATATTTAAACGATTTTTTCAATCATTAAAGTTCTTAATATACATAATTTAAAAAAAGTACAATAATTAAAATATTTCTTTTTTATGGATAAAAAAAAATTATTTTCAAAATTTGTAATCTGTATACTACAATAATCATAAAAAGAGCTAATTATAAAATATCAACGAAAATATTTCATACAAACTATGAATTTTATTCATTAAACACATGAAACTTTCATAACGATTAGGCTAGGATTAATGAAAAAAATTTCATATACTTTATGAAATTTTCATTGGGTCAATGAAACCATTCATTAAAACTTATTTAATGAAACACCTTTCATTGACTCAATGAAACGTTTCTTTGGGGACTTTTTTATGAAAAAATTCATTGGATTAATGAAGGAATTCATTAATACTACGCACAAATTTCTATCAGTGTACCCACAACAAAAATTAATCACATTTAACATAATTTATTTATAACAAATAAAGTTGTTTTATTTCAAAAATTATGCACCTGGTACAAAAAGTATACATATTTTTATAAACTTCAATTGCATTTTTCAGAAATTATACCAGCGCAATGGTGTTGGTTCTTTAACAAGAAAAATTGTACACATTATAAAGTTTCTGACACTATTGTTTTATTTCAAATAAGTTCAACGGCTCATAACTTACAGCGTTTATAAACAAATTTTTCTAAACATGTATACATTAAAGTTGACCACTGTACGTACCATACATAAATACCACAAAAAAAAACGTCAACAATATGTTTTGAGCTATAGTAGTTGTAAATTTCAGCAAATATTTAATTGATTCAATTAATTTTGAATTGGCCGCTTTTGAAATTGTTTATAAATTGATTTAATTGAAAAAAAATGGAGAAATATTTTTTTCTGTGGAGTTGCGGCATCTAAATCTCGTCTTTTTTTTACTTGTTCTCCATGCTATTAATGTGTTTATCAGCACAATTTTGGTAGCAGCGTAAATTAATTAAACAATAGTTCAAATTTATTTCTTTGGTAAATACGTGTAACTAAACCTTTAGCTGAAAATGCGATGTCAGCAAAAACTTGCTGAGAGTGAGTTAAATATTTTGAATAGACGTTTAACAAAATATTCAACAAACTTTTATTTTGAGTGTATTATTATAGTAAAAACTATAATTTATTATGTAGTGAGTGTAGCATAAATTTTGTAAGTTATTACCCACAACAATATTTCAAGTAATTGTAATATAAAAATATCGTGTTATACAACGATTCATACTATTGAAGTTACAGTAAGCTAAGCTGAGAATACCCAATCAAACTGTTATAACTTCCACTGTAAACATTACTTAACAGTCAACCCTTTTGTTATTGTACACTGATCGTTGTTTCGTACTTTACAAATCTAACTGAAAGTCCATTACTACATTTCCAACTGTTTATAGAAATGCTTAGTAAGCAATTATGTACTAAAAATTAAGATCGATTTTACCCAATAAAATGAACTCTTTGCTTAACATTCAAGGGAGCGTTTTATCCGCTCCATGCAAAGATAATAAAAATCAAAATCAAAAAGTCTTTTTATTTACAATGATACAAATGACTGTTTTTTTCACTTAAATTTAAATATACTGAATTACATTCATTTTGTCGGAACTCTTTGCGGACCCCCTGAAATACTCCTACGGACGCCTCTTGAACTGCTGCCCTATAGTTTAGATCCATTTGGTCTCAAATTTACAAATTAAAAAAACCAAATAAAAATTTGTAATTCTTTTAATTTTTAATTCAAATTTGCAGTCAAATCTTAATCAAAATTGTTTATCAGCTTTTGATTTGATGTTTTCCAAAAATTTACTATTGCCTAATTTTGGCCCACTCTATAACCATATACATATAGTGTTTACCATATTCATCCAATGCCGCCATAAATTATGAAGCACATTTTGCGTCGAATTTTATTTCCACATTTTATCATGGAATGGGGGAGTAATTTTATTTGAAAATGTTGTTCGTTACACACAAAATCCTTCTTAGTAATTTGAATAAAATTATATATACATAACTTTATATTACGTAGTAGGGTATTCTATCGGTTAACCGTTACTCGATTATTCGATGAATTTTAATCAAACAAGTGTTCGAGTAAATTTTTTTTTTTATTAATTAATAATCATATAATTACAAATTATATCCTATTACCCTAACCGAGCACTAGCTACTATGGCCTTCGGCGCGTTGTATCGAAAACAGACCAGTGCCTCTCTGGTGATAATCGAACCCACGACCCCCGCACTGATAAGTCAGCATGCTACCAACTAGCCTACCGGGGCGCACACTCGAGTAAATTAAAATGGTTAATTTCGAGTAACGAAAAACTCGAACAATTTTGGTAGATTAATCGAGTAAATCAAAATTTGTTCTATTGTTCTATTAGTTTTTTGTTTTTATATACATCGAGATTATTTTTATGTTATTTTCAATTTATAGCGAGCTTTCAACCTCCGTAGATTTACAAAAATAAAACAAATCAAACATTTTAGCTAGGTTGATACTAGTATTTCGATCTGGCTAAAGATCTCATCAGAACCAGAAGTTTTAGAAAAGCTAGAGCCTCCATAATAGGCAGAATTTTAACAAAAAACCTATTAATCATCAATTTTGTTGCACTTTATATTGAGAAAAAATAATCTAAATTTAAAATTACATTCACACCGAGCAAGAAAATATATATTTTCGTTTTTTTTTTTCAGTTTTCGATTTTCAAATTCCATACAAATTTTATATCGAAAACGTATTTTGGGTTTCAATATGAACGTAGCATAAAATAGTTAGTTTACATATTATATATGTGTAATAGGGCTATAACTTTTTTACGTGGCCCACTATACTGATAAAAAAATATAAAAATATATAATAATTTCCAAAAAAAAAAAAACGTTCGGCACCGAGACCAATGCTAAAATATTACATTTTTAGCAATTTCTAAAGATATTTTTAAAATATCTAAGACCAAAATGTTTAAGACTAAAAGGTCCGATTAACATAAATTAAGTAAAATTTTTAAGTTCTAAAAAAAAAATATAAAAATCGCAAAACCATTAGATTGTGTTATTTTTTAATTTTTTTTTTTGCAAGTTTCAAATTGTACTTAACTCATCATAACTTTTTAGGACTACAGCTCGGATTGGGCCACTCACTCTTTTCTTCAATTCGGTTCTATATTCAACTTAATGAAATAAGTTAAAGTCTTACTTAATTTATATGATTTTTACTCTATATTTTTCCGAGTCATAGACTGCATGCCATACTAGTTTTGATATTTGCAAAGTATACTAAAAGTTATATCTCTAATGTTTTCTTAAAGTCGAACTTTATAAAAATAAAAGAAAATAATGCAAAACCCCTCAATTGTACGAGTATTTTTTTTTAGAAAATGTTTTTAATTTTAAATTAATTGACCAATTTTTTTATTTTGATAAAAATACGTTTCGAATCTCCTGATTTTGTATAAATTTTGAGTTTTATTATGAATTTTTATGGAAAAATTAATGAAATAAAACTATTCGAGTTACTCGAGGTATTTTAAAATCTTACTAGATTAATCGAGAAACTTAAAACCCGAAAGTACGAGTTACTCGTTTACCCGAACAAAACCAAGCCCAAGTAATTTGATTGCCCTATAACGTAGGCAGCCCTAGCTAAAAATAACCGGGAATTTTTCTAAAAGTTATATCTCTAATGTTTTCTTAAAGTCGAACTTTATTGAAACAAAAGAAAATAATGTAAAAACCCTCAATTGTACGAGTATTTTTTTTAAAAAATGTTTTTAATTTAAAATTAATTGACCAATATTTTTTTAAATTTTGATAAAAAATACATTTCGGAACTCCTGATTTTGTAAAAATTTTGAGTTTTATTATGAATTTTTAGGGAAAAATTAATGAAATAAAACTATTGAAATTATTCGAGTTACTCGAGTAATTATTGAGTAACTTAAAACCCGCGAATTCGAGTTACTCGCTTACCCGAACAAAACCAATCCCGAGTAATTTTATTGCCCTATAACGTAAGCAGCCCCAGCGAAAAATAACCTGGATTTTTTTCTAAAAGTTAAATCTCTAATGTTTTCTTAAAGTCGAACTTTATTGAAACAAAAGAAAATAATGTAAAAACCCTCAATTGTACGAGTATTTTTTTTAGAAAATGTTTTTAATTTAAAATTAAATGACCAATATTTTTTTAAATTTTGATAAAAAATACATTTCGGAACTCCTGATTTTGTATAAATTTTGAGTTTTATTATGAATTTTTAGGGAAAAATTAATGAAATAAAACTATTGAAATTATTCGAGTTACTCGAGTAATTATTGAGTAACTTAAAACCCGCGAATTCGAGTTACTCGCTTACCCGAACAAAACCAATCCCGAGTAATTTTATTGCCCTATAACGTAAGCAGCCCCAGCGAAAAATAACCTGGATTTTTTTCTAAAAGTTATATCTCTAATGTTTTCTTAAAGTCGAACTTCATAAAAACGAAAGAAATTTGTGTGAAACCCCTAAATTGTATTTTTTTTTTTAGGAAATGGTTTTAATTTTAAATTAATTGACCAATATTTTTTTAAATTTTGATAAAAATACATTTCGGAACTCCTGATTTTGTATATATTTTGTGTTTTATTATGAATTTTTAAGGAAATATTAATGAAATAAAACTATTAAAATTATTCAAGTTACTCGAGTAATTTTACAATCTTACTCGATTAATTGAGTAACTTTAAGCCCGCGAATTCGAGTTATTCGTTTACCGAACAAAACAAGCCCGAGTGATATGATTGCCCTATTCCTTCAGCCCTATTCTCTTCAGCTAACAGAGTTCCAGTAATATTTGTAAACATGGTTGGTACCTAAACAAAAACATTTTGAGAGACATAAAACGATCATAAAACGCAAGCTCTTGGTGACTATCGAATAGTTTGTTTGTGGCAACACTTATTTAACTACACTGAGAGAATTATCTGCATGATGTCAATAATTTTTTGCATTAGATCTACAAATTGTCGCCGGAATTCGTCCATTTAAACTTATAATTGCATTAATGCGGTTTTTCATAAAATTTAATTAAAAGTTGCATATTATTTATAAAAATTTTCATACGACTAATGAAAAAGTTTCATTAAAAATAGTTTCATTAAAACAATGTAGGTTTTTCATACAGTTTAAGAAATTTTTCATTCACATTGTGAAGAAAACTTCATTTGTTTATTGAACAAATTTCATTAAAAAAGGAATTCTCCCTGTGTACGACTACAGAATTTTGGAAGTTTTTGAGAAGAAAAAAAAAACCTTAGTCACACAAACAAAACTTGTTTCCTGCAAATGAAACTTTTGATTTTCCGGTATTGAATCCTTTTAGCCTGTGCTAGTATAAAGTTCACTAAGACAATATTTGAGGGTACATCATCAAGTTCGTCATAACCGGTTGTATTCAATTTTTACTTATTCTACTTCTCTTTTTGGTTCAGAAAATTTTTGTTTTTTGTTTTGTTAAAATTCCAGTATTTTGACTTCCATGTTTTGTGTTAAGTATTCTTTTTATGAATATCAATTTAGTTTAGTTTTGATCGTCTTGTGTTGAACAACGTATCTTCTTTGGGCGTTTAATTGAAACAATTTAAAATCGTTAAGAAAAATTTTAAATATTTTGTATTCTTTAAAATGAGTCGTTCAACATTGGGCTTAGTTATTGGCAGTATAAATGTGTTCATTTTTATACTGGCAAGTGGTTTTTACATTTACGCCCTAGTACAAATTGGTCAAGTAGAAGAAAGTTCGAAAAGTTATGGCAAGTTTTAGTCCAGTATTTAAATATAACAGATTTTTCATATTTTTTTTTTTTTTTGATTTGCTTTTAAGGATTCGAAATTGGTCTTTGCGTTGTTATGCTGGTACTATGTTTAATAATGATCTTAATTTCCGTTCTATTGATAATGGGAATTAATAAGGTAAGATTTACCCACCGTTTTTATAAAGCGAACGGTATAACAAAATATATGAATTCCTCTGGAGTAATTATTCCCTTCGCTCTAAAAAAACAGGGGGTTAAATTGTGTGTACAGGAAAACTTTTAATGTGCGTATGTCTTACTAACTGGTAAAAAAGAGGGTGCTCTTGTTGAAGATCAAAGGTAGTTTTTTAGCAGAGAAAAAAAAAACATGGTTAAATAGCATCTTATTATGATTGAGAGTACATAAAAATGATAATAATATGACCCTTAATTTTCATAATATCTGCTGCACTAATAATAATAATATGATCAGCTAGGATCATATTTATTATCATAAGGATCATATTGTGATAAAATCGAAATTCCAATCATAACGTGATGCTATTAGATCACTTTTTTTTAGCCGCGTGCATGAATTCTTATAAAATTTGAAGAAATAATCTTAAGTTAGACCGATTTTTTATGGGTCTGTTATATTTTAAAATTTCATAAAAATTTGGATTTGGGGAATTCCATTGTAATTAAGAAATATTTTTGTTGTAAAGTAAGACTTTACACTTATGATTACTACTAAAAGATTTCACTATACGTCATAACCGGCTTTATTTCCAATATTTGTTTCCTTTTTCAGAAACGTTCCAACTTAATGGCTCCTTGGGTATATCTTACTATTGCTGGTATTGTTTTAAATATTCTGCAATTAGTAACGAGTGGTTTTAAATCTGGTTCTAATAATAATGTGTTTTCTACAATTATTATAATTGGTAAGTTTTAAATTAATATATTACTTAAATTGAGACGCAGTGCACAGTGGGGTGTTTTACAAATATTTTGGAAATACTTCAGCTGATTGTTACTGACTGATTAACACAATCATAATCAACGTTATTTTAAACTTAAGTTCCAAAGAAGGGCCCACGAGATCAATCAGATGCTGATCAATTAGACTCCAAAATTGGGCCCCTCGGGCTTTAAAAAATTTTGAGAGCTTGCCAATTGTTATTTTTTTTTAAATAGATCAACACTCAGGGTATGACCCCTATCTATGCAAAGCATTGTGTTGACATTAAGAAATAGCGGTAATAGGAGGTAGGAATAGGGAGAAGCGTTTATGGATGTTTGATTTGAATTTGTTGATGTCGCAAGTTTCCTGTGTAGATGTCGTAAGTTTCTTGTAGGTATCTCTTAAAGTGCATAAGTTATCCAGTTTCTGTGGTGCACTCGGAAATAAAATTGGTTAAAGCTTAAATTTGATTAAACAAATTGTCGATTTCTTAGGGCTCTGGGGGGAGTTATACTCCCCAACTGGGATGAATATAATTTACATAAAACGCAACTATATGTAGTAGTCTTGCAGAAAAATATAAACACCATATATGTTCCTAAAGAAACTTTGGCAAAACGGCTCGTTATTGGGTGTTTCGCAAAAAAAAATAATATGACCCCCTCGGTATGCACAGAAATTTATATGTTTCCGTACTCAAGTACTCAAATGAAAGGAAATTTCCTCCAGATTTTAAAAATGATATTATTTTTATGATACATGATACGTAGAGCCCTCTAGAGCAATTTTAAATGTATTGGAAGTACAAAAATTAGCAGGAAGTGAGCTTTTAGTGTTTTTTGTGGTTATTTTTTTAAAATTTACTTTTCAAATAATGAATTTTCTATGAAAACATGACTTTTTTGTTGTTATCGTTGGCATTACCCAGGGATAACCGCTCGGAGGTGAAAAAATTTACAAAATTGTGTGCAAAATTTATTGTTTTAAGGGATTTCTTCTCCAATCCGTTCAAAGTCCGGCTGCGCTGGCGAAAGCTTTTTTTGTGTGAACGGCCTTCGGCTGGGCTTGGGGAGTTTCTCCTATGTGATAGGCAGTTTAGCGGCTTCGCTGAGTAAAGTTTTTCCATTTTGCGATTTTATTAAAAAAATGTACTTTGTTGTAATTTCGAAGTGTTTTTGAAAAAAGCGCTGTAGGCAAAATTTTAAACGGGTGTAGAGGGCGCTACGTATCATAGATCCTAAAAATAATATAATTTTTGAAATCCTGAGGAAATTTCCTTTCATTAGAGTACCCGCACTTGTATGTTACTACGCGTACCGGTTTTTGGGCCATGGGGGCCCCGGCCGACTTAACAGAGAAGAGAAAAAAATTTTCTTTTTTATTCTGGTGGGGAACACCTTTTTTTCGACAACGCCCCATTTAGTTCAGTGTAGCCGAAACTTTTAATCTGGAAGCAAAAGAGTCTTGCTTTGCTACCTTTTTGACCTACAAATTACTAAAATTATATTTTTTTATAATTTATAAGTTAAGAGGCATTTTATTTTAATCGCGATCAAGATATTGGATTAAAGATTTTATTGTTTAATTAAATTACTTGTTGTTAATATGGTCAACACTTTTCAAAGCAATGGGACTTGATTTACCATTCCCATTAGTAAAAAACCGGGGCAGGTTATTGCAAAAATGCAAAATTTTGATTTTTAAATGCGGATAACTTATGCACTTTAAGAGATAACATACATGAGTAAGCGTAAAAATTGCAAACATCTTACAGAATGTTAAATTTGTTAAAATCGCTTAATATATATAAAATTTACAAGCTCTCAAAAATTTTGTATACCCTACTTTGAAGTCTAATTAAAACTTAAGCTTGATATTACGACTTTATGAAGTTTAATGGCGATCCGAGAAGCCATTAAACAATGGCTAAATTATTTGCAAAATATTTGTGAAACACCCTACTGTGCATTGTATTAAATATTTCATTAATTTCTCTTTATTCTTTTTTTTTTAATTTAAATAGCCATTCAATTATTGCTTTGGTATCCAATATATACTCTATACAAAGATATACGTTCTGAAAATCTTAATGGATCACCATCAGCTCAATATAGTCAGCAAAATGTGATTGCCTCACCCAATGCCTCATACCCTTCAGCACCAACTTATGGACACTTGCCCCAAAAAGAATAGAACATTTCGTTTTGTCTATATTTCATTTCAATGTTTGTTTTTGGGTGTATAAGTAATTAAATTTGTTGTATGCCTTAATAAATGTTTTGTATATAGTATGTATTAGGCCGGGTCGATTTGTGGGGAGGCAAAAAAATCGCCCAAAGCTCAGTGAAAATCGTATTCTAGGGATCAAAATAAGAAACTTTGCGGAATTAACCATACCTCTAAAACGAATTCTACTACCCCGAAACTGTTGACTTTTGTCCCGTAGGGTCAAGTTTTGAAAAATCCCACTTTGACCCATGTAGAGTGCCCCAATCGAGTCCAAATGTATGACCGACCCCCACTAACTTTGAAGGGCCGATCCACCCATGCTCGTGGCACACCCCCCTGGAACTCCCCTGGGGGGTTCCCCATACAAACATTTCAAAAAATCTCCATTTTTGGCACTTTATTTTATTATTTTTTATTTATTTTATTTATTTTTAATATTTTATTTATTTTTTCTCTTTAGAAATTTATTTAGTCAGAACATATGTAAATGAAAAAATTAATTTAACTTAGTAATAGAAAAGAAAAGATAAAAATTACTGTTTGAAGTCTTTTTTGCTTTCAAGTCTGGGCAATTTCGCACGGCTCTCTAACGTCGTCGCCATAACAGCCTCTACATTTTCCGGTATAACTCGTTTGGAAACGCTAGCTAGCAATTGAACGTGTCGTTCTGTTCCTTGTATGTGTGATGGAATTTTTGGATCATTAAACGGTGGATCATCTTGATTTAAATATTCTTTCAAAGTATCGTATGGAATGCTTCGAGTGAATGGTGGTTCAAATACGTCATTTATGTCATTCATATTGATCATTTCCGTGTAACTTGTGCAATAAAAGTTTATATCTGGTTTTTTATAAGCTCTAAGTCCCGTTGGGTCGTCAACATCGGTTCGATAGCGTAGAATTATCTTGATAGCACAGTCGCGCTTTTCTTTGCTATCATCAAACAACATTGATAACAAGATATTTTCCGAATGCGCATAATATGAATTATCTGTAATTACTTTATTGACAATTTTGCGTAAACGAGGTTCTAGAAATCTTGACCAACTAATGAATTTGAAAAATAATCTACTACCGTACACGACAGAGCTGTAATACTTAATATTGAAGTACATTGGCACATAACATGTAATTATAAATTCAACCAGTATTCTTAAATTTGCATCTGGATTTTCCGTTGTCACATATAATCGTAATAGTCTAGCGGCCTTGGTGAGCCACCGAGAATGTACAATTTTCCCTGGTTTGATGTTAGCCAGATCCACTGAAACCACGCCGCTAGAAATTGCATGGGCCATGTCGTATAAGTACTTGGAATCGGTGGAAAATTCAATTTTTTCTGGAGCAGGGGGCATATTTTTCAACTCAATTTTCTGAAAGCCGTCCACCACCTGAAAATATATAAAAATAAAGCAATTAAAAACGGTTGACAATTATAATAAATGAGTGATAGCAATAACTTACCGGAAGAGTTTCACAAGTTTCGATTTGACGGCTCAATTTTCCGGTTGCCGATCTTGGTCCAGTGCTGGTTGATTTATCCAAAGCTTCAAACAAATGCCGAAACGGAAGTTCGTTGAAGTGTAGAAGGCAAACGAACCAATGCAATGGTCTTTTTAACAGCAATTCGAATCGTCGTATAATTCCACCGTGTGGGCCAGTGTTTGTTGGCTCACCGTCAACGCATATGCCAATTAATTCATTCAGTGATATATTTTTATCGTTAAAAAAATCATTTAATTTGGTTGTTTTGTATTCAGCGGTTTCATGTTCCAGTCTTACGTAACCAATGGTAATGGAAATGGTAATTTTAATTCTACCTGTAACCGATTTTGTTGTTAAAACTGCCCATTAAATACTTACATGTAAATTAAAAGTTAATCTGACCACAAAATCTGTTAAGCAAGTGCGCCTTTTATTACTTCTGGAAAATCCTTTATGATAATTTTATGCTCAATTCTACCTGTAACCGATTTTGTTGTCAAAACTGCCCATAAAATACTTACATGTAAATTAAACGTTAATCTGACCACAAATACTGTTAAGCAAGTGCGCCTTTTATTACTTCTGGAAAATCCTTTATGATAATTTTATGCTCAATTCTACCTGTAACCGATTTTGTTGTCAAAACTGCCCATAAAATACTTACATGTAAATTAAACGTTAATCTGACCACAAATACTGTTAAGCAAGTGCGCCTTTTATTACTTCTGGAAAATCCTTTATGATAATTTTATGCTTTCTGTTAAGCAAGTGCGCCTTTTATTACTTCTGGAAAATCCTTTATGATAATTTTATGCTCAATTCTACCTGTAACCGATTTTGCTTAAGTAAGTTTACGACATGCAGCTGTGTCTTGTGGTGGCTTAAAAAACCCACACAACCTATTTTACGACCTGCAACAGAACGACACGTTCAATTGCTAGCTAGCGTTTCCAAACGAGTTATACCGGAAAATGTAGAGGCTGTTATGGCGACGACATAAGAGAGCCGTGCGAAATTGCCCAGACTTGAAAGCAAAAAAGACTTCAAACAGTAATTTTTTTTATTTCGTTTCTATTACTAAGTTAAATTATTTTTTTCATTTACATATGTTCTGACTAAATAAATTTCTAAAGAGAAAAAATAAATAAAATATTAAAAATAAATAAAATAAATAAAAAATAATAAAATAAAGTGCCAAAAATGGAGATTTTTTGAAATGTTTGTATGGGGAACCCCCCAGGGGAGTTCCAGGGGGGTGTGCCACGAGCATGGGTGGATCGACCCTTCAAAGTTAGTGGGGGTCGGTCATACATTTGGACTCGATTGGGGCACTCTACATGGGTCAAAGTGGGATTTTTCAAAACTTGACCCTACGGGACAAAAGTCAACAGTTTCGGGGTAGTAGAATTCGTTTTAGAGGTATGGTTAATTCCGCAAAGTTTCTTATTTTGATCCCTAGAATACGATTTTCACTGAGCTTTGGGCGATTATTAAATCGACCCGCCCTAGTATGTATGTATAGTAGGGTCGACCGAAATTTGAAAATGTTCGATCTGTAAATTTTCAGCAAATGAAAATAATGAAAAATTACAAATAATGCACAAATAATATATTATTATTAATTAAAAGCTTTATAATTTGTATTAAACATGTTTTTTGTGAAACTTTATCATTTAATGTTGAACGTTTTTAATAAACCTGCAAAAAATAACCACGATTTGATGAGCAGTAAGTACATTTGTATGCTTCCAAAAAATTTGAGAAGGTAATTTATTGTACTTTCCTAATTGCATTCTTTTGAAGCAGTAAATAGTGCACACAATAAAGAAATAAATAATGCATACAATGAAGCATTATTGTTGTCAATACACAAGACACGCTTTTTATTACATCCGAAGGCATGATATAATTGCACTTTAGAGAACATAAAAGAAGCGCTTTTTACCAACTGAAAAAAAGTATGCCTTCTGGAATTGTTTAGGAAGCGCTCTTGGCTACAAAGTGGTTAAACAAATTTAAAAACGCCTAATTCCAGGGTTGCCATACAATGATTTTAAAAAACATATTTTTTAATTTTTTTAAAAGCCCCTTTTTCAAAAAATATTTAAATCTATAAGCCAGATTGGAGTAATAAAATTGATTTGCTGGTATCGATAAAGACATATAAAAATATATATATTACTTCTTCAACATATACTTTTTTGAAACAAACTAATTGATCGAATAAAGAACTTTTCGCTGTTGTAAAAATGGAAGTATGGTGAAAATTAATCCGTTTTAGTTTTAAATATTAAAAATGAGCCAACAAAAAAGCATATAAATTTGAGCAATTCTTGTTGCCAAATACAAATTTGTAAATGATTTCAAAAATTATCGAAATTATTAAAAAAAAAAAATTTAAAAATAGTCCGAAAACAAAATGTTTTTTTAAATTTTTATGGAAATTTGACTTATTAATACATTAAAAATAGATTTTTAAAAAAATATTAACCCTTTAAGTGCGTACAAAGGCTATCAAATTTACTGAATACGCTTACTTTGAAACCAACCTATTTCCCTACCAAGTGTTATCAAAAAATCCGCACGGAATCTATGCTTGATAAAAAATCAAATGAGATCACATCAAATAATATTTTGAATTTCAAATAAATTCTGGTTGTTTTTGAGTTTTAAGAAGTCGAAATTGCAATAAATTTTAAATAAAAAATAAAAATTTCAATAAAAAGCAAACATTATTATTTTCACAAAGTTTATGAAACATTTTTATGAAATTATGACACATTTGTCACAAATTTTTATTTAACTTTTCATCATATTAATGTAAACTTCATAAATATTATGAATAATTGATGACGATCAGTTTATGAAACAATATCATTAATATGAAAAAGCTTTTTTCGCTGAGTGTAGCATTTGCCAAATAATAAATAATAAACTTAAAATGATAGCAAAATTTTTCAACATTTAACTATGCCTACTTCACCCTTTTAAAAAGTTGTTCCATTTTCTTTAGTCTTTTATAGAAGAGCATTGAAAAAATTATTCCCTAATTCCCATTTTCTTGAAATGAATTTAAGCTTTAGGAATGAATTTCTTTTTTTTTTCATTTGTCTCGAAGCAATTTATTCCCATTTTTTTAAATTCGCGTATGAAAATTAGTTAAATTAGTTAATTCAACTTTTGGTCAGGGAATTCATTAACTAGGGAATGAATTCCTTAAGAATCCCTGTTTTTTCGGAATTTTTCGGGATTCTGGTATTTGTTTATGTTGATGGTAAAATTCGGTAACAACAACAGAACCATTCAATTGGATTGTCAGCACGAATATAATTTCTCTGTGCACCTTTCGCAGAAGAATTTCGGTAATTTGGATGAGAAAAATGTTCTGAAAGCAATATTTTTGAAAAACGATTTTTTGTGCTTAACACATTGCACATTGTTGAACTTCTGATACAATTTTTCGCTGGTCACTGGAATATTTTTACAACGAAAATACCTTTATCGAAATAAAAGAAAATAGCATTACCCTACCGATAACCGCATCGAATCGGTTACCATCCATGTAAAATTGTCACTCAAATGATATTTCCTTTGAGATGTAGGACTCCAAACTATTTAAACTAAAAAGGGAGGTATCCCTAACAGGGACCACAGATTTTAATGAGATATTCGAAATCGTTTGGTTTGCATGCGACTTTTCCCAAAGAGCCTTTTTCCGTATTTTTCAATTACTTAAAAAATTTAGCCACTCTGTGTCCACTTTATAGGCAAAATGGGCGTAAACATTTTTGTTATCTTGAGGCCTCTGTACACATATGCATAATTTTCAAAATTAAACAAAGTTTTCATACAAAAACAAGTGAATTTTTAACCCCACTATTTAACACTTAAACTCGTTTCATTTGTTTTAGCTCTTTTGCAACATGTTTAAAGTTCATTAAAATTTGTGAGTTCGGGTCGGGATACCTAGCCTGTAAGTAATTCTTAAACATGAGATTGGGCAGCTTTAAAAACGACGTCATCCTTAAAATTTCATTCAGATTGTTTAAAACTTATGCCATAGTTTCGCTTTAGAAACGGCAAGCAATAATAATTTAAAAATCCGCACCCCTCTAATGTTTGTATTAATATCTTTATTAATATTCATATTTTTTGTTTGTTTTTTGATAAGTTTAGGAAATATTTTATGTTAGTGCGAGTACTTCCGAAATCAATTAGTAATTGCCGTTGGCGTGTTTTTACACCCATAAGAGCGGGCAAAATTTTTACTCTAAATATCGTTACAGCAAAAACTGTTAAAATTAGCTAATTTTGTTTGCAAAATATAAGTAAGATAGGAAAAGAAAAGAAAACATAAATCTGTCGTCCGAATTTTATTTATATTTAAGCTAAATTTTCAGTGTTGCCACTTCATGTGTAATTACACATATCATGTGTAATTTTTCGTTTCATGTGTACCCCATGTGTAATTGGCTGCATGTGTAATTTCAAATTTTTACGTTTTTGAGCACTATTTTTTTATATTACTTTGTTGTTTAAAACAGTTTCCAACACTTGGTTTAAAAAAAGTATGTACGTCTCTTTCTATCACAAAACATTTTTTATTTTAACTAATAAAAATTCTTTTGCACACTTGTTAGCATTACAACGGACTGGTGTTCATAAAATATTATCCCCTGCCATTACAAGATGGCTTTCATTACATTCATGTGTTAATCGTGTTTTAGAGCAATATGAGTCTTTAAGAAGTTTTTTAAGACTAGAAGAATTTGAAGATCCCTCCAAGACTACTGAATCGATGTTGCACGCATTAGTTTATGTAAAAACCAAAATTTATTTCGAATTTTTATCGTATGCCTTAGATATTTTAACTTCATTTAATATTCTTTTTCAATCAGAAAAGCGAGTATTGTATAAAATGAAATCCGAAATAATGCAAACTTTTTATTCAAATTACATAAAAGTGGATGTTTTAAAATCCCAATCCTTATGGGAAATCAACCATTCAGATAAAAATATATATATAAACGTTAATGATATATACATTGGTGTTGGTGCTCATGAATCTTTGATGACATGCTCTAATTCTGAAAAACAATTATACTCCAAGTTTGTTGGGAATTTTATATAGAGGCAATTCAACAAATAAAAACAAGATTTGATTTTAGTGATGATATTTATACCATTGTGGATATGTTGATCTAAAAATTGCACAATCTTTTCAACCTCAATCATTGTATTTGTTTAAAAAAAGATTTTCTTCCTTCAATATTAATTTGCAACAACTTTATAATGAATGGCGACAGCATGTACTTTTAAATTTTAACAAATTTGAACTTCATAGTAATATGGATCCGAAAGAATATTGGAAAAAGGTTTTTTTAATTAACAAATTCCTTGGGAGACAGATTATTTCCTACTTTGCAAATAGTTATTAACTATATTCTTATTTTACCCTTTTCAAACGCTGCAGCAGAACGAATATTTAGCAATTTATGCAATTGTAAAACAGATTTAAGAAATAAACTGTCATCTGATACCATTTCATCGATTTTTTTTTACGAAAGAAGGAATTCATAGAAATGGCTGACCAAATTTTGAGCCTACTCAAAACATGATGAACAAAAATTGGAAACTTTAAATATCTCGAAAACGGAATTTAATTTCAATATAAATTTAATCTCAATATATAATTTCTTTATTTCTAAGTTTAAATTACTTTATAAAATGGTATATGAAATAAAAAAATCGTTAAGATTTTTTTTAAAAATTAAACAAAAAAAGACATTTTTTGAAAATTCAAACAAAAAAAAGTTATTTTGTTTCAAAAAGAAAGCATGTGTAATTTGTGATTTCATGTGTAATTTTGGCACGATCCATGTGTAATTTGGTATTTTGTTGGTGGCAACACTGTAAATTTTAGTTAAATGAAAAAAAAAAAAACAAAATAATCGCAAAAAGGTTGCGAAAAATAATTGAGCAAAAAGGTTGCGAAAAATAATTAATATAAAAAAGTTTTTGTTTGAGTTTGAATTTTAACGTCTTTTTCAGACAATTGCAATTAATACTATAATTAGTATGCAATTTTATTTAATTTTAATTGTGATAATCGTGGTAGAGAAGAATGAGTGTATTTTTCTAAAAATCGTAACTACATTGCAAATTTTCAATTTTCTGAATCTGACTGCGCAGTTTCTGGTATTGAACCTTTGTCAGTGACCCTGTTTTTTTTCTTTTTTTTTGAATAATGTAATATTTGTTATGTTTTTATTTGTTCGATTGCGTCTATATGAAATTTTCTGTGCAATCACTGACAGTGGTATAGATAAACTGATTTCTAATGTCACATGCACTCGCACCACACGTTAGACAGAGCGCTTTAGCGCACTGATCTATCGTCAGGTCGAGTTTTGTTGCGATTAAAACTAGTTTTATTCAATACACGGAGTTTTTGTGCTTGCATACATAATCTAAGAAGTACAACTCCAACAACACAACAGTTCTGTTTTTAGAAACTTACCTCACTCTATTTTTATTTTCAAAAATTATTACTATTATTAAAAAAAATAAAGGTATTGCTGCTTTAAAGAAAACGCTATTTTAAGATTATTTCGATATCGGTATTTTAAGGGTAATGCTATTTCATTTATTTCGGTAACAGTATTTTAGCGATAACGGTATTTTAATTATTTCTTTAACGGCATTTTAAGGATATTTGCATTTCAGGTATATTGGATAACGGATTTTTAATCTTTTCGGTAACGATATAGTCGGTTTAAAGAGTTTTGAACGATGAAGGTATTTTAGAGGTATTGCCTGCCAACCATGGTATAAATATAATAAACAAAAGTAAATTGAATTTAAAATTGATCTTGGGGCCACTTTTTTTGTAAAATCAAATATTAAGAAATTTTTTATATTCTTTTTTTCATAAAATTTCATAGTTTCATAAAACATAATCATTCGATTTCATAAATTATCTCTTCATAAATGTAAAAAAAAGGCTTAATTTTTTTATTTTTTCATAAAATTTCATATTTTCATTAATACATTTCAAAATTTATTATATTTTATAAAGTGCTTTATTATTTCAATGTAGCTTTTTATTCAGTTTAAACTTCAATGTTCCAATCAATGCATTTTCCTGACATTCATGAAGAGTTTTCTTAATTCAAAGAAACTTCCCTAACTACGTAAGCGCCATCTATCGAATATATCATAAATGTGGCATCACTTACAACATATCGGAAAACAGTGGACATTAGAGTGAGGTAAGTTTCTAAAAATAGAACTGTTGTGTTGTTGGAGTTGTACTTCTGAGATTATGTATGCAAGAACAAAAACACCGTGTATTGAATAAAAACTAGTTTTAATCACAACAAAACTCGACCTGACGTCAGATCAGTGCGTTAAAGCGCCCTGTCTAAGTGTATGTGGCATTAGAAATCAGTTTATCTATACCACGGTCAGTGATTGCACAGAAAATTTCATATAGACGCAATCGAACAAATAAAAACATAACAAATATTACAATATTAAAAAAACAGGGTCACTGATGAAGGTTCAATACCAGAAACTGCGCAATCTTATTCAGAAAATTGAAAATTTACAATGAAGTTATGATTTTTAGAAAATACACTCGTTCTTCTCTAGCACGCCTTTCACAATTCGAAACTTCTTAATATAGAACAATTTTATGAAGTTGTTTCATAAATAATATAAACGCTTCATTTTCGTAATGATTCTTTAGTTTTATGAAGATTTTCATTAATTCTACAAACATTTCATAAGCATTGCTTTTAATGAATCCCGTTTTATAGATTCTATGAAAAGTTTCAACGGACGAGTTCCAGTAACAATTTTCATTAAAACTAAGAAGAAATGCATTACCGTAGTGAAGATAAAATATAAAAATCTCAATGTAGAGCATTTTTTCAAAACCATGTCCTTATTGGGCCCCTTCCCCTACTATACACCAATTAAATAAAATTAAGATAAAATTATACAAAATTTTCAACATTAATCTGAATTTTGTGAATTAATATATTAAAAGTTAATTAATTGAGGGAATTAATTGGAAAAGTCGTAAATTTCAGGAATTTAAGCAAAATTTTCATTCCTAGAAGGAATTAAATGAAATTTTTTCAAGATGAACTCATTCAGTTGTGAATAATTTCCTAGCATTTCCTAGAATAATTAACTAGCATGAATTCTTGAAAATGCATGATTTTTTGAATAAGTGAATGTTTTTTTTAATTCTAAAGGGTGATTTTTTAGAAACATTCTTTTTGGCAACACTATTTTTGGCAGCTCAGCTGTTTTAGTGTAACATGTTACTATTAAACATGTTCAGTTGGGTCTATAATTTAACCATGCTTATTGAATTTTATTATCAAAACTCATGCTCGGTTAAGAAAGTGCAAATTGTGTTCAGCGACGAAGCTCATTTGTTTTGAAATGGCGGCATATTTTATATATTTTATATTTTTGAATTTTTTTCTTCCTTTAGTCCTATTTTCATCCATACATGATCTAGACACTAAATCCGCTATCATATTAGAGTTACCACAAAATTGCATTTATATATATACCAGAGTACCGTGTAAAATGCATCTAATTTGCAAAAATCTAAATTATTTACATAAAAAGATGATGTACTTGGCAAAAGAAAAAATTTGATACCCATATTGCCCTATTTAAAACGAAGAGTTACCACCTCATTGCATTTTTGTCAATACGCAAACTAGCACGAATTTCAAAAATAGCTGAGACCCGTATTTAATTATATCGACTCAAGATTAAAATATGTTAATTTGGCATTTTTATTACAAACAATCCCGAACAAAAAATTCAAAAACCGTTTTTTTACAGATTATACTTAAAAAAAGGACATGGATGATCGTCCTTGGGCAATTTGTATATACAGTTGGACCTTTCTTATGATACCCATATTGTAAATGTTGGTAAGGAAACAGATTCTTAAATTAACAAAACATGCAAAAATTGACCCTTTTTCAAAATGGTCCAGCTCGCGAGATGTCAAAGCTAGAGCCGAAATATTTTAGATGTCATCATAAAAAATACCAATGTTCATTTTGAGGGGGGTACACCTTGCACGAATTTCGCTTCCATTCAACTTGAGTCGCTCTAATGTTTATAGCAGGGGTCGGCAAGTAATTTTAAGTAGAGTTCGGGTTATGTTGAAATTTTTTGTCGAGGTCCAGAAAAAAAACTCTATACATACTAGTTTAAAATTTTTATTTTGACTTATATATGCAATATAATATGTATTCTTTAAAACTAACGCGAAAAATTACAACTGCGGTCTTGAGCCAGTTTTTTAAAGTTTGGTTCACGCGGAGAACAGCTTATGCGAAAAATGTCTTCAAGGTGGGCGTCTGTTAATCTCGAACGATATTTGTTTTTCAGAAAATTAATTTTTGAGAAAGATGATTCACATACAAATGTAGAGCCAAACATAGTAGCGAAGTTGATAGCTAGTTTTTCGCAATGTTCATATTTTTCTGTAACATGTTTACCCCTAAATTCTTCAGTGGATGCAGTTTTATACATTTGCAAAGAAATATCTTCTTACAAGTCAATTCCTCCATTTGCAGTAAAGGCTTTGATAGACAGAATAACTTCGCAGCCACGTCAGTCCATTCTGCCGCCGCAACAACTTCATAGCCAGATTTAAGAAATTGAGACAGCTTCCCTATCTCTGCAAAGTCTTGGAATCTTGCATCAAATTCCTTCCTACGATCTGATACAAAGCTTACAAACACTGCAATGTCTTCTTCAGAAATCTTTTTATACTCAAGCATTGTAGGGAAATGTCTGCGGAAAGCAGACACACTTTGTATCAGATCATACTTTAACTTTCCAGATCCTTGTAACTCGGATCCTTGTAACTCGGTGTTGAGCGCATTCAAATATTTCAGTATGTCTTTCAGAAAAGCCACAGCTAGCTTTGTTACGAACTCCAAGTGTTTCCTTGCTTCCTGTATGTCCAAGTTTTGCAAAAAGGATGGTACTTGTTCTTTTATTTGCTAGAAACGTTCAACAACTTGACCTTTGCTTAGCCAGCGAATATTGTTATGTTGTAGTAAGTCAGAATACGCCGAATCACATTCAGAGAGAAACTCTTTGAACTCTCGGTGCTGAAGAGCAGAACGAGACCTCATAAAATTGATCAACTTCACCAAGCTGTCCATTACATCTTGCAGAGTAGCACTAAGTTTACCACAAAGGGCTGTCTGTTGAATTATGCATATATAAGATATTAGGCCTACATTCTTATCCCTGATTCTCTTCACTAATTCGTTCTCTTTGCCAATCATCGCTGGGGCCCCGTCAGTTGAAAGGGATACAATTTTATCATAACTAATGTTTGATTTCGTAATTAATTAATCAAAAGTCTTAATAAATCTTCTCCGCGAGTCTTACCTTTAAACGTCAATATTGCTAGCAATTCTTCCCTGAACGTTTTATTTTCAATGTCAAAAAATCTCACGAAAATAGACATTTGTTCATCATCGACAATGTCACATGATTCATCAAGTGTTATAGCATAGCAAGGTGTCATCTGCAGTAGTTCGAGCAAACTGCTTATGTTGTCAGTAGCTAAAATTTCGGTTTTTCTTGTATTACTTCTTAACGACAACGCAATGCCTTGAATTGCAGCGATAACATCCTTTTTCTCTGCAAAAAGTCCCGTGGCCACTTCCAACATACATTCTTTTACTATTTCAGAGTCTGAAAATGGCTTCTGGTGTTTATCCAGCACACATGCAACGCAGCTTCTGTGGATTTTTCTTG
Organism: Delia radicum; assembly: GCA_021234595.1. Lineage (NCBI taxonomy): Eukaryota > Metazoa > Arthropoda > Insecta > Diptera > Anthomyiidae > Delia > Delia radicum. The sequence goes on along the minus strand of CM037855.1, from coordinate 177,825,837 downwards.
CTCGCTCAGGCAGCGAACTAGTAAGGCCGTGCTTTTTTTGTAAGAAGTTAGGTATGCCTGGAGTTTTTCTTTACGAGCTTCACTGCCAAGAGAAAAGTTTTTGTGAAACTGCTGATGAGTTGCTTCGTAGTGCCGCTCTAAATTGCCACTTTTAACAACAGTGACAGTTTTGTTGCACAAGAGGCAAACAGAAACTGCTTTAGGTCTATCAGGCAACGTAAAACAATATTGTTCAGTCCACTCACGCAGAAACTTCTTATTTTCACTATCAACTTTTCGCTTTTTGGGATCCATATTGATGTAGGCACGAATTTAAGCACACGACAAATTACAATACAAATTAACGAATGCACCGCACAAGATCAAACGAATAACTAACTACCATAATGTAAAATAAGTGGAAAATCCCAGTTAATTTTCGTTTTTTATATTCAAGCCAAATCAAAACAACAACAAAGTTTTCAAAATAAACAAAAAAAGTATTTTTTTAAATCTTAATTGAAATTTTCTATTAAACTGACTAACAGTGTTGCAAGAAAAGTTTTAGCTCCATTTTGCAAGTTGAAATCCCAAAAAAAAATTTTAAATCCAAAAATTTGTCCCCAATTAAATTTTTAATAAAATTAAAAAAAAAACATTTTTTAAAGAAAAAATAGGGTTCCCAACCTTCAGGTTTTAGAGCGGTTCAGTAAGGTAGTGCATTAAAACTAAAACGTCATTAATTTAGCAAAATTCTTCTTATTTTTGGTTTAAAATAAAACCTATCCTAATTTACAAATGAAGTAGAATCTATATATTAACAATTAGTTTATCTACAAAACTTTAACAGAATTTCAATACAAATTTTTCGGAATTTTATTTCACAAAACTGTAAACTTAATTAAAAAAAAGAAAGAAAAATCAAAAATACATAAATAAAGGATAAAGGATAAAATCTCCAATATTTCGAGAATTCGCCAAACACTGTTGATTAAATACACACTTTTTTGTTCAACTAAGAGAGCATTACAACAACAACAGTAAATGAGAAAAACTGTTGTGAAATGCATTGAAAAAACTACTATAGAAACCAACAACAACGATAATATAACTGACCTCATGAAACCTCTAACAGAAAGAACAAACATCAGTTTTTTTTTGAGATTTTTATTAAAATATTTTATCTTTTGAAGAATGACGTTGGAATTAAATTGAATGTGTAGGTAATTTTAACGATGTTTACCGGTCCAAGTTTCGACCTACCGTGGTCCGGATACGGACCGCGGTCCGCCTGTTGCCGACCGCTGTTTTATAGGGACAAGCCCTCAACGGTTGACGCACTGGAAGCCAATACTGAAGAATTTATTAGTGAAATACCGGCCGATATGTTATAGAGAATATGACAAAATTGGACCCAGTGTATGAACCATTTGAGGCGTAGCCGCGGTCAATATTTACATGAAATCATCTTTAAACATTGTATTATATAGATCGCTCTATCAACTCAAATAAAGATTTCATACATTTCTCAAAATTTTATGTGTTTTTTTTAAATCAAATCCGAAAGCTCTTAAAAAATCACCCTTTAATTCTTAATGCGTGGGTCGGGCAAAATTTAATTTGTTGAAATCATTCTCAGAAATTAATTCCTTTTTTTTCTTATTAATGAATTCATTCTTTAAATTGATACATTTATTTAAATGTTTAAGGATTTCTTAAAGCTCTGTTTCCAAATAAGAAAACCACATCTCATAACCTAAAAATTAATAACAAACATTTTTGATCTTTGTAACAGTACATTTAGCTTATAAAACTAATTTAAAAAGAAAACATTTATTTCATACTAATAAAATTTAACATAAATATTATATCAAAATTTAATAAAGAAAAAAAAAATAATTTTGGCCAAAACTTATCACTGCATAGTTATAATAAAAATCTTTTTTTTTTATAAAGCTTTTATAAAACTTTTTTATAAAAAGCTAATATTTTAACCCGTTTGAGAGTTAGTATATCATATCAAAATTGTTAGGCAAATTAAATAAAATGAAAAAAAAAAACAATTCTTAATAAAATCCAAATTTTCATTCAGTTTGCCGTGTCCATAATGGCTTTGCCAGTTTGCAGAGATTCAGATTAAGCTGAATAATTTTATTCCAATTTAAACTTTTTGCGATACAGGAGTGTAATCATTTAGCTGACCGGTATAAGCATTAGTAAAACCAACTTCTCTGGCTGAAATAACCTGACCAGGACGTTCATTATTTTTAGCGCTTATGTCTTTGTACAGTGTATAAATTGGATATAAAATTAAAGCTTCAATGCCTATAAGAAAAATTTGAAAAAAATAAATATTAATTATCAGATTTTCCTTCAAGAGTTTATAATATCATCATTTTTAAAACTACCCGTTGCCGTACACACTATTAATTTGCTAATCAGCACAATTTTTATTAGCAAAATAAATTAGTAAAATATAAGTAAAACATTAGTTCAAAACAGTTAAGTGCTGACTAAGTATAACTAAAATTCTAGTTTAAAACATAAGTTTAGCAAAAAATTTGCTGAAAAATAGTATACCTGATTTACAAAATGTTTTACTAACTTTTCTACTAATTTATTTTTTTGAGTTTTGTAGTTTATTAAAATGATTAAATAACTGTTTTAAACAACTGTTACAAAATTAGAATATTTTATCATTAGTTGGTTTTTAAACAACTGTCATAATAGTTGTTTTCATTTATTTTATACACTCAGAAAAATAAGGTTTGTAAAAAAAAAATTCATTTGCACTTTTACTATTTTTGTACTAAGTTTTGGTACAATTTTTTATTTTAGTAACATGTTTTGCTTTTCTCATTTTACAAATTACTGAATTGTGTATTAATTTTAGAAAAATATTTCTAAAATTTGAAAACCAGTTGCTAAATTTAGCAAAAATTTTGTAAATCACAAAAAAACTATATAGATACTGTAAAAAAAAAAAAAAAAAAAAAAGTTCTATTGGATGTACTAAAAGTTTTGCAAATTTTTTTCTGGCTTTAGCAAATTAATTTTTAATTGCAGTTTACTAAAATTTAGTAACTGCTACTAATTTTTTCTACTAATTTCATTTTACTACAGTTCAGTTGAAATATTGCTAGGCTCAAAATATTTAAATTTCCCGTAATAACAGCAACATTTTCAGTAGCCATTACATTTTTTTCTTAGTGTAGAAAAACAACTCCAATTGCAGTTAAAAACAACATTTTCTGATTACTACATAAACAACTGTCGTGTATGCTCAATAAAAAAGTTATCAAAGTCAGTAAAAAAATGTCAAATGCCAGCAAAATCTTTTGCTGAAAATCAGCAATCTGATTTTTAGCAGCAAAATTAGTACATGCAAACAAAAGTTTTGTTAACACTTAATTGATTAAAAATCAAAAAAAAAATCATGCTAAAAGTTAATAAAATTGTTGCTGAATATTAGTAGACTGAAAAAAACTCAAAAAGTGATTTTGAAAAAGGAAAAATTGCCGCCTATTTAAAAAGTGGCCTAAGTTTTCGGAAATTGCTATAAAAATACACATTTAACAGGTGGTTGTCACAAATTTTGCAAATAATCCTCGTGATTATAGTAAAAATAAAACAGGCGGCCCTAGAAAAAGCTGTCTGATCGGGCCGGCGTAAAATAATCAACTATGGCAGCAACAGAATGACGGGCCTCATTCAGATAATCGATGAATGTAAGATAAATGTGTCTTAATCAACCATAACTAGGCTTTTAAAGGATTCCCAGAGAATTAATCGCCAAAAGATGATGCCTGTACCAGGTTATTACTACGACACAGAACTGCTCGACTTTAATTCGCTAAAAGGAATTTGCAAACCAACTGAAGGTAAGTCAATAATCGCTGTTGGTGGTAGGACTGGTTAAACATAAATTTATTTTAAAGGTAATTTTTTCTAATGAGAAAAAGTTGAATCTTGATTTCCAGATGGTTTTAACAGCTTTTGGAGAGGCCTCCGTAAGGAAGCACGATATTTCTCAAAAAGAAATTTCGGAGGCGGATGCTTAATAAATGAATTCTTTTGAGCACTTTACAATATTAGAAGGGAAATTGGTGCCATTTATTGAAAAATGCAACAAAGAGGAATTCATTTTCCAACAAGACGATGCCTCAGTACATATAAGTCGTCGGATGATGGAATGGCTATCATCAAAAAATATAAGAGTATAGGAATGGGCCGCATGTTCTCCTTATCAAAACCGCATTTAGAATATTTGGGGAGTATTTACCCGTGGAGTTTACGCAGAAACCCGTAAATATGAAAGCGTTTTTCTTCTAAAAGAAGCAATTATTGATGAGTGGAGATCTATAATGAAAAAACTCCGAATAAATCTAGTAAACAGTATATCTTAACGAATTTTCGAGTTAATTAAGAAAGTAGGAGCCCTTACGTATGATTAAAACTGCTGCTTTAAAATATACGTCTTAAATATACTTCTAAATTATAATATTTTTTAAATTAAGACAAATACAAGTAATTGTAAAAACGAAACATATCAATAACAAAAAGAAAACATAGCAAATTACCTAATAAGTGTATCCTTGTCATTCGTTTAAGTCTGTCTACTTGAACGTATATTTGTTTGCAATTTGACCACACTACATTAATAACCACTTTGAACATTTATTTTACAAATGCACATGTTTTCTTTATTAAACTTGAATATTTTATTTGGTCTTTAATTCAGTTAATAGAGTAATTTGACAAGGCGATGGCAGCACAAAATTTAAGTCTTTAGTCTAAAATTTATATTGTTGGTGTCCTATTGTCTTATGTATGAAAAACAGATACAAAAATCTTTCATGGTTGATTTTTTTATATGTCTTACTTTTTACTATAATTTTATAATATAATATAATAACATTCTGCGTATATCTTTCAATCTGTCGTCCATATTATTAATATGCTTATCAGCATAATTTTTTTTTAGTAAAATAATTTAGTAAACCATTAGTTAAATATTAGTACAACTTTACTTCCAAACAGTTAAGTGCTGAATAAGTATTACTAAAATTTTGCTAAAACACACAATTTCTGCAAAAAATATGCTGAACAAAAGTATACTTAATTTGCAGGACGTTTTACCAACTTTTCTACTAACTTATTGCTTTGAGTGTAATAACTGTAAAACCCTTCGATTGTACAATTTTTAAATATGCAGTTTTGAAGCTGATGAAATTATGACTTTAACTTAAACTTACCAATTAATAAACAGTTGGCTATAAATTCCATAAAAACTCTACCAAAGGGTATGCCACTCGAAGGACCTCCAAATAAACCCCAAATGGTTTTAAGGCAACTGCAAGCAAAACAAAAAGCGCTAAGAATAAGCCATGGAGCCATAAGTGAGTCACGTCTCTATAAATAAAATTAATATTTAATTTAAATTTTATTTATGAAAAAATTAATAAAAAAAATAAATATTTACCTTAACAATACCCACTATAAGAAGGGCCGATATAACGGTCATAATTACACATACCACCAGTATGAAGATGAGCAAAGTATTGCTAAGGGCTGTAATAAAAATTAAAAAAAAATATTTAAAATCTTCTCAATTTGTACAATTAACAAAGTTTAAAAGTTATTGCATGGCAGCAGTTAGTGTAGTACTCAGTATTGTTATTTTTAACCGTAATAACAAACGTTTTTCCAAGGAAATACTACAAAACAACTGTTACCCAGTGGGGTGTTTAAAAGAAATGATGGTAACAAATATATAACTTATAAACTGTTGATCCGATCGGTACGAATTAAATTGAAAATTGTAATTTTGTAATATTGTGATTTTGTCACCTTGTTTTAGTACAGGGTGTACTTACAGGTTATCAAAGTTGTATAAAAAATCTTTTAGGGCGAGTAACTTTTATCAATGTGGACTGATTTCTTAACTTTTAAGCCAGGATTAATGTACTTTGTAATAAAGGGTAATTTTTTAAGAGCTTTCGGATTTGATTTAAAAAAAAAACACATAAAATTTAGAGAAATGTGTGAAATCTTTGTTTGAGTCGATGATAAAACGATCTATATATTTCAATATTTAAAGATGATTTCATGTAAATGTTGACAGCGGCTACGCCTCAAATAGTTAATACGCTGGGCCCAATTTTGGCATACTCTCTCCAACATATCGGCCGGTATCTCAGGAATAATTTTTCAATATGGGATTTGTAGAAAAAATAGTTGAATGGACAGACACATGGAAAATTAAATTAAATGAATGTAAATCAGCCCATGTTAATTTTACCAATAAACAAATTTCGTATAAACCAATTAAAATATCAAACTCTACAGTCCCAAATGCCAACTGCGCAAAATATCTTGGAATTACGCTTGATGCGAAACTTAGATGGTCGGCTGATATCAAAATGAAGGAAACAGAACCTAATTTGAAATTCTAGAAGCTGAAGTGGTTAATTGGAAAAAACTCTATGGTATCAATAGAAAACAAATTACTTATTTACAATCAAATACTAAAACCTGTTTGGACTTATGGAGTTCAGATGTGGGGTTGTGCAGCTAAAAATCATATTGAAATTATTCAGCGTATGCAGAACAAAATATTAAAAAACATTGTTAATGCTCCATACTATGTTAGAATTGACGATCTACATAGAGATCTTGGTGTAATGAGAGTCGACGAAGTTATAAGGCTGTTTGCAACTAAACATGCGGATAGACTTCAGAACCACATAAACCCAGAAGCTGATATTTTACGTCTAGATGAAATCTACTCGAGAAGACTAAAGAGAACCAAACCACAGGATTTGGTGGCTTAAATCTTATTAAATAGAATAATATTACTTATTAGTGTAATGCTAGGTGTAATTAAATGAAATGTATATATATTTATCTTTAATAACATTTCAATAAAAAAAAAAAAAATATGGGCTTTCAGTGCGTCGATCGTTGCGGTTTTGTCCCTATAGATTTGAGCCTTAACATAGCCCCAATAGTCTAAATGCGTTAAATCGCACGATCTAGGCAGCCAATTGACCTTCCCCAAACATGAAATTAACTGTTCTCCACCACAAACGTGAAATAAACTCGACTCTTAATTGAGCCATTGCTTCGCGTGCTGTGTGACATGTGGCACCGTCTTGTTGAAACCACATGTCACCCAAGTCCAGCTCTTATATTTTGGGCAAATAAATTTGTAATCATCGCATGGTAGCGCTCACCGTTTACAGTAACGTTCCTGCCTTCGACATCTTTGAAAAAGTACTGCCCAATGACTCAACCGGCCCATAATCCACACCAAACAGTGCATTTTTCGGGATGCATTGGCAGTTCTTGCAATTCTTCTGCCTACTCTTCACACCAAATACGGAAATTTTGCTTGTTAACGTATCCATTCAACCAGAAATCAGCTTCGTCGCTGAACACAATTTATTTTTTTGAGTGTACTGATAACCAGAGAAGACAAAAAAGCAAAATGAAAACCTTAGAACTAAAAACATCGACAAAATGCAGCAATAACAGAAAAAGTTTGCTTCAAAGTTTTTATTTAAAGATTTATTTAAAACTTTTTTTGTATACATATTATTCTTATTTCGAGTAACCGAGATCAAATGTCAGAAAATGCTATAAAAAGCAAAATTTGTCTTCTTTTGGTGATAACGAATTGATTATTCGAAACACACAATGACAATTTTTAAACAAAAAAAATCTCGGAATTGAAAAGATCAATAAATTAATATTATTTATTTCTTATAAACAGGGCAGCGACTTTCATGCACTAAAAAATCGGAAATATGCGCTTAATATATGCAGTTAAGAAAAAAACAAAGTATGCACTTAAATCAAAATATGCACTAAAAGTAAAAAAAAAAAATATCAACTTAAAATATTCTGATACTTCAAAATCGATTTAATTCTATATAGCGTTGGTATAAAAATTATATATCTAACATATGACAACTAGATGATATATTTAGGGTAACAATTGCTTTCTTTTGTTAATTTTTAGTTAAAATTAAAATTGAATTTTTACTAAATATGCAAAAAATATTCAATTAAATTCAAAATATTCAACAAAAAATCCCGACATACATATGCATTAAAATATGCATTTATAGCAAAATATGCATTTATAACAAATTATGCAAAAATATACAAATACCAACCGATACCATTTTGTATTAAGTCAAAATCGATTTCGAGCTTTTGACTACAAACATGCATTTGCATGAAAGTCGCTGCTCTGCTTATAAATAAACTGAAAAAAAAAATAACCGAAAATATACATATTTTTTTAAAGACTGAGATCAAAATTTGATTTGTTGGAGTCTACCTGATTATAATATGTATACATACAGTGGACGACATAATTATAAGTTCACCCATAAAATTGAGTTTTTTTTCTTTAGAAAGTTTTTGCTACCAGATTTTTTTTAACTAAAGACCAACACCCAGGGACTACCCCTAGTAATGCAGTGCATTGTGTTGATATCAGCAAAATATGTTGTGGGGATGAGGAAATATGTAGTAGGGGCTATAGACATTTGACTTGAATTTCTCCAAATTATACGTGTCGGCTAAAGAACGAATTTTTCTGTAATGCCTTGTTTGATCCACTCCTATATCGGCCACACACGGATGAGATCTATTTGACAAGCGTGTGTTAGAAACAAAACCACGGGCGCTGGGGATAAGTTCACTTATCTAAGCAGAACGCTTACCATGACAGTATCGATAGAACAATGACACACAAACCACATTTTGACGATGCTCCAACGAATCGATAGAGCTAGATACTCTACTGAGATTAATGAGCGCCAGTTTATTCAGTTTTAACTATCAACTTTATTTATGCAACATTTTAGACCTACGGAAAACATGGGTTAACGATGAGCAAAATAATTATTTTTTTGAAACTGAAATAATTTACAATGTTAAATTGGTTTCTTTCTCCAAAAATATATTTCTAAAATATTTTTTTTATCTTAACTACAGACTTTCTTTCAAATTCGCAAAAACTAAATCGGTCCACACCAGGAGCGGTTTCCGGGGGTGGGGGGATTAGGGGAATCCGCCCCCCACAACCTCCTCAAACAAAAGATATTTTTCAATACAAAATTGAGGGCTCCCTTGAGTATTATTTGTTTTTTAATTCTCACGATCTGTTTAAAGAAAAGCGCCCAAACAAAATTTAATTTGTAATATTTAACATGTCCAAACCAAAAGCAAGTTTTAATTCAAAATTGGCAAATCTGTAAATTTTACTAAATAGTAATAACAATTTACTAAACTAACTTCATATCGTGAGCTAAAGTGTAAAAGGACTTATTTTATAATTTTTTCAAAAAAAAAAAATTTATTTATTTACCATATAGTATTGTACGCAAAATTGTATTAAGCTATATATAATTATATATGTAACCATACTAATTAATATATACCATATGTAGTTTTATATGTCATATTACTGAAATATATATGTAGATATCAATCGATATATATTTATATATTAATATGTATGGGACCATATCAAAAAATTTCGAAAAACAAAATCCAAGATAAAATTATATATGAACCTATATACCATCACATATATCTATTAGGCATATAATTTTTTTTTTTGACAAAAAATTTAACAGACATTACGCTATGGGAAATATTGTACTGATAATAAAAAATGTTAGCTTAGGTCAGTTTGAAACAAAAACCTTCCGCACCGAATGCAATTTCTAAAACCTTCCAAGATTTTTTTTTTTTTTTATTTAATAAAGTCAAAATTTAATTCAGGTTATGAATTCTATTTCCCGGCATTGAAACAAAGAGTAACTAAAATCAGAAAAACTTTTTTATTTATTTTATTTTATTAATTAATAATCATATAATTACAAATTATATACTATTACCCTAACCGAGCACTAGCTACTATGGCCTTCGGCGCGTTGTCGCGAAAACAGACCAGTGCCTCTGGTGGGAATCGAACCCGCGACCCTCGCACAGATAAGCCAGCACGCTACGCACAATCAGAAAAATTATTTTAAATAGTGCCATCAAAAAAAACCTAATTCCAAACTTCATCGCATTTGGTGGGGGAACCTTTTTTAACGATCGCGAAAAAGTAAAAACGCAATTATGTATTCATATTTTTTCATGGACTATTCAGCCTTGCCTGTTAAATTTTGATATTTGCAAAAAATGCCAAAACTTATATGCTTAATGTCCATATTAAGTTTTATAATGCTATATGTTTTTATATAACATTGTATTAAATAAGACATAATTGTATATGAACGTTTTTGCTCGGGAACCTCAAGTAACTTTTGTAGGGAAGTTTTCCCTTGATTTGAATTTTTATTTTATCACAAAGCTCATATATTCTGAAAATTTTGTACTAATTTCATATCAGAAAAAAATGGTCACCCTACTCATATACCGTTAAAATAACCATGTATGTAGTTACACAAATTAAACAGAAATTAGCAGTTGAAACCAACAACTACTAACTACTACACAAACAACTGTCATAATGCAACTGTCAAACTTTTTTGAGTGTAGCTATATATTTTAACGTATCTGTACTTACCAATAACAGCATTTTTTTTTTTCATTTGGTGTTAGTGAAAACTCATCATCATCATTATACCACGTGTTGAAGACATCATTTGTATCTTTTTTATTAGAAAAATCCTTAATATTTCCATCCTTTATTATGGTATTAAGTGCAACTAAACTTAAAATGATGCAAATTGTGGAACCTATATATACCAACAGATTTATTGTGCCAATAACAACACCCAATGTTGAACGACTTATACACTTCATTTTGTTTCAATTTTTAATTCAAATAAACAAAGAAGAATTATTGAACAAGTTTTGTTAAAAGACGACTAGTGTCGATATGCGGCTGATTAAGAAATGATAACTGGAAAATATTTAACAAAATAAAATATTTGAAATTCGTCTGGAAAGAATTTTGAGAGTACAAAAGATTCAAGAGAATAACAATTTTACAAGAGAATTTTCCAAAATAACAAAAGGTTCTCATCCCTAAACATAAATATGATGACGTAAACAACTTGTGTATAAATAATGGAATATGTAGTACTAAAGAGTAAAATAGAGAAACTTCACTTCCCACGTCTCTCAGCAAAAAAATACCGAACTCGGGCTAGCAAATGAAAACATCTTTTTACACTAAAAAATTAGTGCAACATGTTGATAAAAAATTGTTGCTTAAAACGCTTACTTTCATTTTGCTTATATTTTATTTTATATCTTCCTGATTTATTTTATCATTAATATTGGAAATAATTGTACATTTTATTAAATTATTATTTAAAAACATGATAAAAATTAATTTAAATTCTTATTTACTCGACTTTACGAATAAAAATATAAAGAGAGCAGATTGAGCGACTCATTTGGGCGATGTGGTGTAATGGTAAGCGCGTTGGACTGTTACACAGATGGTACCGGGTTCGATTCCCGGAGACGACAACATCAATTTAGAAAAATAATATGTATGAGTTTTCTATCACTTATATGCGCCCACCTTCGGTGTTCCCATAGCACTTAACCCCACGGAAGTAATACACTTCGTGCTAACGGTCTTGCTGATAATGCATCAACCGTTGATAATGTTGATGTTGAGGATTTGAATTTGTATATTTCTTCTAATCAAGGTAATAACCCTATCGATGATAGTTTTTTAGATAATGTTCTGGATGAAAGTGGGTTTTCATTTCATAATGTTGATCTTTGTGAACTGATATCTGCTCTATATTCAATTAAATCGAATGTCGTTGGTTGTGATGGGCTCTCCTTAAAATATTTGAAATTGATTTTACCTTATGTTGGTAAATATATTCTTTATCTTGTCAATAATGTAATTACCAAATCAATCTTTCCATCTTGCTGGAAAAAATTTTTCTAAAATTTTAGAGATCTTACTTAAGAACCAATTAGAGGATCACATTGCTAATGTTTCTTTTTTTTAGTGATTCTCAATATGGATTTAGATGTGGTAGAAACACCACGTCGCTTCTTTTAGGACTTACTGATACGATTAGAAGGTCTTTAAGTATTGGCCATGTCTATGTTCTTTTACCCATTGACCTTCAGAAGGCTTTTGAAAAGATCGATCATAGTATATTAATTTCTAAACTATATCGTAATTTAGGTATTTCTGTTTCTTCTTGTAGGCTTATATCATCTTATCTCAGAAATAGAGGCCAATACGTATCTATTGGGAATAAATATTCTCATGTATTACCCGTTATAAGTGGAGTACCACAGGGGTCCGTACTTGGACCATTGTTATTTAATATATATCTCAACGATTTATTTAATTGTATTCATTTTTCTTCATGTGTTTCATTTGCATATGCAGATGATTTGTTGTTTTTTATTTAGTGGCGAGAGGCAATTCTCGGATGTTTTGCAACAACAGTTAAATTACTGTGTCTCTAATATTACGGATTGGATGTTAGAAAACAAATTATATATTAATGCGGATAAGACAAAGGCTATGTTTTTTGGATCACCCTTACTGGATTTGGTAATAAATATTAATGGTACTAATATTGAGTTTGTCGATCAAATCAAGTGTCTTGGTTTGTGGTTGGACAATAGTTTAAATTTCGAAAGACATGTAAATTATGTTATTTCTAGGGTCAACTACTCCTTGCGTAGGCTCTATAATGTTAATTTAATTTTACCTATGAGAATCAAGGTTATGCCCATACATTCTTTAATTATGCCTTTATTTTTATACGGCATTGAAGTTTATAGTGGCACTTTTGGCTACATTATGAAAAGGCTTTCAGTGTTGTTTAATAGAGTAATCCGTTATCTATTTTGTTTAAGGAGACTTAATCGTACCCATATGACGCCGTATGTTTCTAGATTCTTAGGTTGTCCATTTTCGAACTATGTTAAAGCAAGGACTATACTTTATTTTTATAAGATTAATCATAATGATGACCTTGTATATTTGAATACATTTTTTTCTTTTGGCCATTCTACACGAAATCGTCAAATTCAAATCCCTAGGTTAACCTCACTCTTAGAACGATCATTTCATGTGCGGGTAGCTCATATTTTTAATTACTTGCCTACAGAGCTCAAGTCCTTGGAATTACCATTCTACACTTTTAAACGCAAAATTTTGATCTATGCTCAAGGTAATGAGTTATAATATTTTTGAAATTTTAATGGAACGTGTGATTGTAATTATTCATTGGTTTACAGTGCCTTTATATTGTTTTTCTCTTCTTTCTTTTAACTTCTAATGTTTTTACTATTTTATAATACATATATGTTTATTTCTCTTTTTTTTAATATTATATTGTTATTTATATTTTTGTTTTATATAATACAGTCTTGTGTTGTTGTAGTTATTTCTTAGCCATATATGGCCCTTTGGGCTCGGTTATTTAATTGAAAAGTAATAAATAAAATAAAATAAAATAAATAAATAAAGGTTTGCCCATTAAAAAAAAAAAAAATAATGAATCAGGGCTATGAAACGAAAAGCTTCAATAAATTCGCCAACTCTACATCAGGTGACGAGCAACAGACTTATCATCTCGCGCAATTGCAGTGTTGCCATGCTTGAAGCCCTTCATATTTCACCACCTTTCATCTCTCCACTATCCCCTTTCCAAAGAACGCAACACATCAATTAATAGGAAGAATTTATTGAGCGTTGCTTCTCTTTAAAAAAAAAAAAAAATTGTTTTTATTTACTCGAGTTTACGAATAAAAATTTAAAAAGAGCAGATTGAGCGACACTGAGTAGTATGGCAACCCACTAGTAGTACAATATATTTTATGCTGTTCAGTTCATAGCTCACATTTTGTTAGCATTTTATGTTTTCCAACCTAAAATAAGTAAAAATATTGTTTGTAATTCGGTCGAGCCGAACTTTTGAATAGCCTCCACTATGCTACTGACTTAACTTAATATACACTCAAAAAAGTTAGTAAAGTCAGCAAAAATTTAGCTGAGCCAGCAAAACTTTAGTCAGGAGGTTTGCTTTAAAAAAAAATTGCTAAAATTAGCAAAATCTTTTGCTGAAAATTAGCGAGCTGATTTTGAATAACAAAAGTAGTAGATTCAGCAAAAGTTTTGCTAGAACTTAGTGAAAAAAGTTAAAAAATCGTTGCTAAAAGTTAATGAAATTATTGCTGAATATTAGTAGACTGAAAAAAACTAAACATATTTCTATTATTGCAACGTTACAAAATATAAAAATGTTCATAATCCCACATTGACGACACAAATTAATTTAATATCTGAAAATATATAGAAATGCGTGCGCCCCGGTAGGCCAGTTGGTAGCAAGCTAGCTTATCAGTCCGGGGGTCGTGGGTTCGATTCCCACCAGAGGCACTGGTCTGTTTTCGCTACAACGCGCCGAAAGCCATAGTAGCTAGTGCTCGGTTAGGGTAATAGTATATAATTAGTAATTATATGATTATTAACTAATAAAATAAAATAAAAATAAATATAGAAATAATTATATATAACATAAACATATATATATGATGTTTATATCAACAAAGGCCGACAAAATTTTATGAAAATTTCTAACCAAGAATCCATACTTTCCCGAAGGTGTTGGACGTGCTGAATCCAAATCTGAACACAAAATAGTTTCATCATGTCAGGCTTACGAGACATTCTAACCTAAAAATGCAAAAAACAAATTTTTGGATACATTTGAGGTCCTGTAAATTCCTGAAAAATCGTCAAAAAGATCGTTACGGTATCTAAAAGTGCTACTCCTCCCCTATAAAATCCATTTTGAATTTTTCAGAAATCTTCTTTTGTCACCGAAATGCAGTGATACACAGTTCTTAACACTGCACTATTTGCGTCTTCCACATGCAATGGGTTAAGAGTGCTAAACTCAATAAGTTCAACAGACGACTTCTCACTGACAAATGAAGATTTTTTAAAAATTCAAAATGGATTTTGTGGAGAAGAAATAGCACCGGAAGTTACAGGTTAAGGTCATGTACCCAAAAAACCGTTTTTGCACTTTTAGGTTGGAATATCTCGAAAACCTAAGTTGATGGAGCTATTCTGAGGCCAGATTAGAAAAGTATAATCTGACTCTTGGTTAGAAAACCTTTTCGACCTGTGTTATCTCTAAACTGCTTACATCAATGGTTGTCTAAGTAATGGCAATTTTTTAGAAACGAAGCAATATGAAATAACAATAACAAAATATGAAATATACAACCCTTGTTTTTGCAATAAGGAAAAGGAGACATACAAAATTAAGTATGTCATTCGATTTAGTCTGTCTACCTGAACGTATATTTGTTTGCAATTTGACGACAATACATTAATAGTCACTATAATCGTTTAGTTTACAAGTGCCCATTTAATCTTTATTAAATTTAAATATTTTATTTTGTAATTCATTTAAGTAATAGACAATAACTTTGACAAGCCGGTGACAACACAAAATTTAACGCAAACGATTAACATTGTTGGCGTTCTTTTGTTTTATTATGTATGAAAACAGATACAAAAATCTTCAATGGTTGATTTTTTTTATATGTCACGCAAGAGTTGTACTTTTTAGTATCATTTTCCTTGTCTCTACTAGAATTTGAGATGCCTCGACATCTTCTACATTCTGTGTATATCTTTCAACATGGTTGTCGTAAACACGTTTAATGTGCTTATCAACATAATTTTTTTAGCAAAATAAATTAGTAAAACATTTGTAAAATATTAGAGAAACATTAGTTCAAATCAGTTAAGTGCTGAAAACGATTTCAGCAAAAAATTTGCTGAAAAATAATATACTTGACTTACAAGACGTTTTACTAACTTTTCTACTAACTTATTTAGCGATGACCGTCCATCTGGCTGTCTGTTGAAATGTCCATCACGGAGCGAAAACGCAATAGAGACTCCTCATTTTTACACATATTAATGCACGTGCGTTTTCGCAAAAAGCTTTGTTTTTAAAAAGACTAAAATCGGTCTAGCGTTTCAAAAGTTTAAAATGTGAAAGTGCGCGACAAATTTGCCATATAACACAATGTATATTAGTACAGTTTCATTGTAGCGTCCGGTGTATAAAATATAACGTCATATTTTTCCACTAAACGCTAAGAGGTGAATAATATTTAAAATTTACTAAATAAAAATCTTTTTATTTACTAAATAAAAATCTTTTTATTTATTAAATATTGAAAGGTCGAATAAATACAACTTTAAAATCTAAAATTTACCTCAAATTTTTATTTCACTTCAAAAAAAATTTTTTACCACAAAAATTTGTTTCGCTACAAAAACAATTGTTCAACAAAAAAATGTTATTTGTAACATAAAAATATTTTGTTACATACAAAAAGATTTTCACCTCGAGCACTGTAATGATTTTTTGTCATAATTATTTTGTTTACTTCATTTGTCATCCAAAAACAGATGAAAGTTCGATTTTGCGATCTCCACAAGGTTGCCCTATTCCTTAATATCTAAAAACTCCCAGTGCCAAGCAGTGTTGCCAACTATTTTTTTTACAAATCCCTCTAAATTGTCCAAAAAAAAGCCTAGATTTACTCTACTACCAAACAAATCTCCTTAAAAATAATTTTTCCTAAAATCTGCTAAATCTTTTAGTTTTTATTTAAAATTCTTTGTATCAAAATGTGACTTAAATTTTACCAAGAAGCTAAAAAAAAGTTAAAATTATGCCAAAAATTTTACAAAAATTTGACAAAAATAATAATCGAAACGAAAATATTATCTAATAAAGGCGAAATCTAATTAGATTTTTACCCCGAAAATTCCCCTTTACAAATTATTACCACCTAAGGTCCCCCCTAACTTTGCATCACCGATGCCAAGTTTCAGAAAAAGAAGAATTAGTAAATTGTCTCTAGAAGAAATTCTCACAAATTTAGGGTTGACTTTGAATTTAATTCTTTCTAACCTTCCCTTGTACTATGTAGTTTATAAAAAATATATAAAAGATATGATAATAAAATAAATCTTTATATTTTGATTTAAATCTGTTCATTAGGATTATTGGTCATTGCGAAAAAATCATTATATGCACAAACTGTTTATCAGGGCCATATATTTGCGATTTTTTGCTAAAAAACTCAAATTTTAATCATCCTTTATCTCCGAAAAAGGAGGCGTCTGGCGTATCTCTTTTTTAAGCCAAAAAATTAAAAATTTATTAAATAAAAACTCAAATTTAACAAAAAGTCTTATATGCCAAAAAAAAAACAAAGAATATTAAAAAAAGTTTAGTAACGTCATGATGATTGTTAGGAAAAGACCCTAACCACGTGTTTGATTACTGAGAAAACAAGAATGTATCAAAATTGATGATTAATAGGTTTTTTGTTAAAGATTTGCTTATTCTGGAAAATAGTCATTTGATTTATTTTTGTAAATATACGGAGGCTGAAAATAAAAATAATCATGATGTATATACAAATCAAATACTAATATAACTATAAAAAATCATAAGATATTTTTCGCATAGTCCATACGTTTCAATAGAAAGCCAAAAACAAATTTCGGTGAGCATTTGTTTACATAAATCTATTAACTATATAAGAATTATGTGCATTAATTTCAATGTTTATAAATTCAAGCTATAAAAATGTATTTGGTTTAAGAACAACATCATTTTAAGGCTTTTTCAGAAGGTATACGATATTGAACACTTTTTACTACAATCAAGTGATTTTTAATCAGATTTATGTACACTAGAAATATATTTTTTTTTTATTAATTAATAATCTTATAATTACAAATTATATACTATTAAACTAACCGAGCACTAGCTACTAAGGCCTTCGGCGCGTTGTAGCGAAAACAGACCAGTGCATCTGGTGGGAATCGAACCCACGACCCCCGCACTGATAAGCCAGCACGCTACCAACTAGACTACCGGACGCAAATATATATAAAATATAAATATATACAATATTGGGCTATTTATAATCCAATTAGTTGATTTTAAATCAAACGTGTATAAAAATACAATAAAAATCATAATCCAATGTTTATTGAAATTTGATTGAAAATAATACAATAAAAGAGCTATGAATTTTTAATTGAATGAGCCACTTTTCGCTGTTGGCTTAATTTCAGCAATAAATATAATTGAATCGGCTGTTTTCGTGATTGAAGTGAGTTGTTATATTTTTGTGTGTAAGTTTAAAAAAATATCCTAACTAAATGAGAATTACATGCCGGCTTAAATTCAATGTAATAAAATTCAAGCTATAAAAATTCAATTGTTCTTTGCTTTTTGAAAAGCAAAGAACACTTTTTAATCAAATGAGTTATTATTTAATTGAAAACTAATTCAATAAAAATTAAAATTTCAGCAATTTAAGTTATTGAATCGGTGGTTTTTCTGATTTGAAATGGGTTATTATTTTTTTTTTTTGCGTACGTTGAAACTGCAACTTCGATCTGCGACATCTAAACAAATTTGTTTTTGTGATTTTTTTTTAAATATTCCATTACGAAAATAAATATCATAATGGCATATTTTAAGGGGTGTGAAGCTCGCGAATTCCAACTTTTTTTTTTTTTTGGGCGACCTAAATATACATAGTGGAATGTAAAAAAAACCATTGGTAAAACAAATTTTTAAGCATGTACTTGTTTTTTTTTTATATCTAGGTTTTTTTAACATAAATTTCAAAATCTGAAAACTTTTTTTCAAATCACATCAAAATCCAAAAAAAAAAAAAATCGGAGAATGGTTAAAATTTTACATTCTTATTTTTTGCTCGATCAAAAATTCTGAAAATTTACATTTTTTTAATATAATGATCTGATAAATTTTTTATAACTAATTAGGACAATTATAAGTGGCAACTCTCAAGGAATACATTTTGCTGATAAACTTATACAGATTTCTTCATATGCGATAAGAAGAGACTCACATTTTGCTATCAACAATCTGGAATACAAAAATATAAAAACACACAAAAAAAATTAACATAAATATACCAAATTTATTATATTCGTCTGCGCCGAATCTTTCAATACCCTATCCCACATAATTATCAAGATTTAAATAGAAAAATTACATTTTTTGTTAAAAAAAAACAAAATTTACAAAAAAAAACATTTAACGTAATTTCAAATTACGCAACGAAATTAAATTTACGTAGCGTAATTTAAAGTCATGTAGCGTAATTTTAAATCAATATTATAAAATTTAGATTTATTGAAAATGAAAATTATTCAAGTTCGAGGCCATACTCTATATTTCTTTATTAGAATATTGTCCTAACAAATAATCTATAGAGTTTTTGTTTTCAAATTTATTAATTGACCACTTTCAGGAATGTGTTGATAGATCTTTTCCCGACATAGATCTATCAACATATTCCTGAAAGTGGTCAATTAATAAATTTGAAAACAATTTATATTTTGATCAATGGTGATAATCTTTAACTTCGAGCTCATATATTAGTTCTCATTTAGTGAGAAAACTAGTTCATATGAATGTTTGATGTTTTGCATAGGATTGTCACTTTCAAAACGTGTTCTAATAATGGGAACCTAGAAAATTTACGAAATAGATCTATCAACACATTCCTGAAAGTGGTCAATTAATAAATTTGAAAACAAAAACTCTATATATTATTTGTTAGGACAATATCCTAATAAAGAAATATAGAGTATGTCCTCGAACTTAAATAATTTTCATTTTCATTGTACAATTAAAAGTCGAAAAAACATAATTTTTATTTTTAATAAAAATTATATCAAACTTGTATTTAGATTTATTTTTATATATATTTCTTAGTTTTTATATTTTTTTAATTTGTATTGTTTTAACTATAAAAGTTATGCTAATTCACTAAATTTAACTTAATTCAATTTCAGTCATTTTTGGGAAATCATTCAATGTTGGATTCAATGGTTCGGAGTTTCTGAACATATCATCAATTTGTTGTTGCTCATTTTCAGTCTTAATATCTTTGTACAAATGTAGTATACTCTTCCACAACCAAATTTGAAGAACTGAAAAGAAATAAATAAATTCAGTTAAAGTAATTTGATTTCACAGGAAATAGTATATACACTCAAAAAAAGTATGAACTCAAATTAAGTTTACACTTTACTTAAATTTATAAAGTATATATATAAAGTAAATTATAAAATTGTCCTAAAAATAAATAAAATTGCTTACCAATAAAGCAAATTTATTAGATTTTAGTTCATATTAAATTTTCATGAAATTTATTAGATTTTAGTTCATAATAATTTTTCATGAACTCAAAAATAATAAGTCATTTCCCGGCTAAAAATGTTCATATATATTCATATATGAAGCCTTATATTGGCGAATGTATGGCATATTTTTACCAGGCAGATTGTTTAAATTGTTTTGTTTAAAAATTACAAAAAATATTGTTTAATATACGATCAACTACAAAAAATATTTTTCATATGTAAAAAAATATAATTTCATCATATGTATAATTTTTATATAAAAATAAAAAAAAAACCCGACCCATCCTCACCCAAAAATCGCATTCTGAAAAATCTCCATACAACAACACTCAAAAAATAAGTTAGTAGAAAAGTTAGTAAAACGTCTTGTAATTCAGGTATACTATTTTTTAACAAATTTTTTTTGCTAAAATCGTATTTTCAGCTAAAATTTTTGTTATACTTATTCAGCACTTAACTGTTTTATACTAATGCTTTACTAATATACTAATGTTTTACTAATTAATTTTGCTAAAAAAAATTGTCCTGAGAAGCAGATGTCGCGGCATGTCAAGATGTAGTAGAGAAGAGAAAAATGATACTAAAAAGTACAACTCTAATAAGACATATAAAAAAATCAGCCATGGAACCCTTTTGTATCTGTTTTTCATACATAAAAAAAAATTGAGGATTAAAACAACTTAAATTTTACGTTGTCACCGGCTCGTGAAAATAATTGTCTATTAATAAAATAAAAGACAAAAGAAAATATTTAAATTTAATATGTGCTTCTATAATAAATGTTAATAGATTAATAATCTAGTGTGGTCAAATTGCAAACAAACATATACAGACATGTAGACAGAGTAAAGCGAAAGACAAAGACACACATCCTAGTATGGTTCCTTTTTTTTATTGCAACAAAAAGTGTTGTTTTTTTCGTTTCGTTTGTTTTTGTTTTTGTTTTTGTTTATTTTTTCGTTTCGTTTCTATAATTGTCTTCGGCAGTTGCGTCCTTAAAAGATAGCATCATTTAGACAACCATTGATGTAAGTAGTTGAAAGAAAATTTTTTTATATATATTTATTTCTATATATTTTCAGATATTAAATTACTTCATGACATCAATGTGGGAAAATGAAAATTTTTATATTTCGTAATTATTGTAAATTATTCTTAAAAGAATCACAAAAATATGTTTTATGATTTTCAGCAAATATATTAACTAAATTACATTTTTTTTGCGTTTTTTTCAGTCTACTAAAATTCAGCAAAAAATTTATTAATTTTTACCAACGCTTTTTTATTTGTAATCTACTCAGTGTTAGCAAAACTTTTGCTGAATCTACTAATTTTGTTGCTAAAAATCAGCTCGCTGATTTTCAGCAAAAGATTTTGCTGACATTAGCAATTTTTTTGCTAGCATCCTCCTGACTAAAATTTTGCTGACTCAGCAAAATTTTTTGCTGACTTTACAAACTGTTTTTTTTGAGTGTAATAACACCTTTACACCTTTTGCAACTGTAATTCAGAAAATATTAATTGGAATTTAGAAAATATCAATGGAAATTCTGAAATTTAATTTCAAATTCAGAAAACATCAATTAAATTTCTGAATTTCCATTTCAAATTCAGAAAACATCAATTAAATTTCAGAATTTCCATTTGAAATTTTGAAAATCAGAAAACATAATTTGAAATTCATAAAATATCAATTGAAATTCAGAAAACATCATTTGAAATTCAGAAAATACTAATTGAAATTGAAAAACACATCAATTAAAATTTAGAATGCATCAATTGATATTTAGAAAATATCGATTGAAAATCAGAAAATGTCAATTGAAATTCAGAAAATATTAAATGAAATTGATATGAAATGTTTTCTGAATTTCAATTGATGTATTCTGAATCTCAAATTATATTTTCTGAATTTCTCTTGATATTTTCTGAACATCAAATAATATTTTATGAATTACAACTGATGTGTTTCTGACTTTTAATTGATATTTACTGAATTTCAAATGGTGTTTTCTGAATTTTAATCAATATTTTCTGAATTTCATATAGATATTCGGAATTTAAATTGATATTTTCAGAATTTCTAATGGAAAATCTGATTTTCAATTGATATTTTCTGAATTTCAAATGGGAATTCTAAATTTCAATTGATATTTTTTAATTTCCAATGAAAATTCAGAATTTCAATTGATATTTTCTGAATTACAATTGCAAAAGGCGTAGCGGACTCATACCCCTCTCAAAATTACAACTATTCAAAAACTATTGCGCATTAATACCAGATTTATACTACAACCAAAAACTACTAGTAGTTGTTGAAAACTTCAAATTTGATCAAATCCGTACACACAGAGAAAAATTTAGCTATTTGCCAACTGAAATTCGATCACGACGACTCAAATTCGGTTAATACGAATTTCTGACGGTTGGCACAACTTAACATTAGTTTTCGCAACAAAAGTCGGTTAAGTTAACTGACTTTTTGTTGCAACACCCAAAATATTGAGAATTCGAATGTAAATATCATTTTACTAACTGAATTTATAAGTTGTTACCATTAATATACACTTTTTAATTCGGTTGGCACATTATTTCTCTGTGTGTATGTTTAGAGAAAAAAAATTTAATTATTCCGCTTTTTGCACCAAAATCTCGCTGTTTCGTCTGCCGAGTCCCGACTTTTGATCAAAAACACAGTTGGTCACGTCAGGTATAGCATATATTATTTTTGATTTTATTGTAAATTTTCTAAGAAATTATAAAATTATCGGGTTTTAGTCAGAATTCCGCTTAAATGTCCTCTATTTTTAAAATTATTTAAAAATAAAAAATTTAGCTATAAATAGAAGAAATTGAGAACTCTGGGACCTCATACCTCTTTCAAAATAAGAGGTTCATATAAGAACTTAAAAAAAAAAAAAAGTTGTGGTTTTTAAGACTTACCCAATAAAATTATAATTATGAGAATCGTTATAATTATGCTATAATCTAGGCGGTTTTTATGAATAATAATGTCAAATAATTCATAAATAGAATTTAATAAAATTATGAATATTAAAATAATAATCACTAGATCGATGATTAGCCAGGGTGGTAATAACCGATGACGTTTCTATGAATAAAAAAAATAAAATATAACGAAATAACTCAAAAGTGTAATTGCAAAAAAAGTTTGAATAAAACTTACTTTAAAAGTACCCAAAACTAAGAGAATGGAGCATATTAAAACAGTCACACCAAAAAGCACAATTAAAAAAGCTGAAAAAAATATATAAGATTAATAAATTAGGTACACTGATGAATTTTTGTATTAGTTCTATGAAAAGTCACTGGAACTTTTCAATTGAAACTTTTTTATTAAGTTAATGCATTTTTTCATAGAATATAATGAACAAATTTCATGTTATTTCTTAAAAACTTTATACGACTAATGAAAAAGTTTCATTAATATTATGAAGCTGTTTCATAAAGTTCAAGAAATTTTTCATTCACATTGCATTGAAGAAAACTTCATCAGTTTAGTGAAAAAATTTCATTAAAACTTGTCCAAGAAATTCTCTCTGTGTACTAGTTAATATTGCAAAATCATAAAATCATTTTTAATTTTATATTTTTAAGTTTGAAATCTGACTGTGAAATTTAGAAAAAAGAAGTATAAAAAATAATCGTTGCGATTTTGATATTCACGGTCACCATTTATCTCCATTTTCGAAACTTTTATTTTTACCGTTACATTATAATTTTTACTGCTTTTATAAGTTTTCAATATCTGGTGGTGAATGACAAAATCGAGAACCTGAGTTGCTAGTAGGGTTGTTTCCCTGCATTTCCCGTCCTGGGAAATCGAGGTAATTTCAGTTATTATAATTTCCCACTTTCCCGGTAATTTTGTTGCGAGATCCCGACAAAAATGGAATGTGCGGCTGTAGAAGAGAAAACTTTTGAAAAATTTTTAAATTTAGATATTAATAACTTAAATGTATGCTCTTAACTTCAAAACTTCTTCAAAATATTACCTCATTTATACTACAATAAAAACTAGTCGTTTTTAAGAACTTCTAGTTTTTATTCAAAAATTATATGGTATTTGACAAGTAGTTTTCCAAAAATAATAAAATTTTGGTTGTATTATAAATACAGTGTAATGCACCTCTCGCTATTCATCTAAAATTGGTAGAAAGCGAACTAGTGTTTTCGCTAATAGGTCAATTTGTTAATCAGATCAAAAATAGGGTTTACCTAAAGAGTCATTAAAACTTTGAGTGTATTAAAGAATTATTCCAAAAGCCGAAAAAAGTTAATTTAGGTTTTTAATATATTTTTCCTATTTTAGGGGTTGAATTTGTATGTTTTAGTTTTTTGATGTTGTATCTGAATCAAGTTTCTATATACTCATATACAACTTGATATCATTATATATGCTTATATGTGTGCCAATATAATGTTTTCATATCGTTCATATCTTTAACGTATTTTATGAAAATTTTTTAATATGGCGTAATATATCATCATATAACATTGTATCGTAGGGTATTACATTATCATATCTTCTATATCTGATCATATAAAATAGAAATATATCTATAAATGAGCATATATTCTAACATATATTATCATACGAGTATGTAAGTGTATATGGTATAATTAATCAAAAATAATTCTATCACTTTTATATATAATTTTATATGGCAAAACATATCATTATATATAAATAGTAAAATTTAATGGAAAAATTTTTATCACTTTTATATATTTATTTTAGTACAGTTTATAGTAAGAATATACATGAGTTTAAAAATTTACTGCAAAAAAACATGAGAACCTGCGGTTTTTTTTTATGATTACACACAGTCACAAAATTAGAACAAGTCGATTAAGTTTGAACCGCGGATTACATATTTTGTTTCGCTGATTCCAAATCTGTTATCCAAAATTTTCCTCCACGACACAACTTTAAACCGTCAAGGTCAAACTGATTGTTTAATCAAATAAAATGTCCAACCCTTATAACATGCGCAATGGATTCTAAGTTTTCCATTTGTAAAATTAAATAGTTGCTTAGTTCCACTATAGGCAATATACTGTCTACACTGCTCCTGTTTTGTGGTTAACAAAATAGTTGTTTTGAACAATCTGAATTGCTGCAGTACTAGATAACAAAAATATCGTATCGCTTCAGTATACCGACCGTATATATTAAGCACGTGTAAAGTTTGTTGTTTATTTCTTCTACTTGAAAATTTTGCGAACGAAAAATTTGATTTTCTTCCTCGAAAAATGTTATTTTTTACCTAGCGTTTTAAATTTAGTACATGTTCCGAGCATAAGTTTTAAGATTTGACATTATTTTTTAAAATTAATATTTATATGTTTTATAAATGAATTGAAAGTAGCATTTAATTGGATTAAAATAATATGTACTGATCTCTGAAACATTTTCAATTTTTTTTTAACTAAAAAATTATATCAAACTTGTATAAAAGGCAAAGTATGGTCTTGTTAACTACTTGCCCTGTACATTTTGTTTTTAATAACAAATGTACAAACCAAAGGGAAAAGAAACAAAAACGTGTATTGAATATTTACCAAAGTTAAGACATACACACAAAAAACGTTTTCAATTTATTTTTTTATCAATGGTGGTAATCTTTTACTTCAAGCTCATATAATATATATTAGTTCTCATGTAGTGAGTAAACTAGTTTATATGAATGTTTGATGTTTGGCATGGGATTGTTGCCTCTTTCAAAACGTGTTTTGATGATGGGAACCTAGAAAATTCCCGAAATAGATCTATCAACACATTCCTGAAAGGGTCAAAGAATAAATTTGAAATCAAAAACTCTATAGATTATTTGTTAGGACAATATCCTTATAAAGAAATATAGAGTATGGCCTCGAACTTGAATAATTTTCTACAGTTATATTAGTTTTTTGTTTTTATATACATCGAGATTATTTTTATGTTATTTTCAATTTATAACGAGCTTTCAACCTCCGTATATTTACAAAAATAAAGCAAATCAAACATATTAGCTAGGTTGATACTAGTATTTCGATCTGGCTAAAGATCTCATCAGAACCCGAAGTTTTAGAAAAGCTAGAGCCTATATAATAGGCAGAACTTTAACAAAAAACCTATTAATAATCAATGTTGCTCCATTCTTGTCTTCTTAGTAATCAACCACGTGGTTAGGTCTTTTCCTAACAAGCATCATGACGTTACTAAATTTTGAAGACCAAAAATGTTCTATTTATATAAAAAATTTTTAGTGTGTACTCTGGCTCAAGTAATATTTTTTACAGTTATATTAGTTTTTTGTTTTTATATACATCGAGATTATTTTTATGTTATTTTCAATTTATAACGAGCTTTCAACCTCCGTATATTTACAAAAATAAAGCAAATCAAACATATTAGCTAGGTTGATACTAGTATTTCGATCTGGCTAAAGATCTCATCAGAACCCGAAGTTTTAGAAAAGCTAGAGCCTATATAATAGGCAGAACTTTAACAAAAAACCTATTAATAATCAATGTTGCTCCATTCTTGTCTTCTTAGTAATCAACCACGTGGTTAGGTCTTTTCCTAACAAGCATCATGACGTTACTAAATTTTGAAGACCAAAAATGTTCTATTTATATAAAAAATTTTTAGTGTGTACTCTGGCTCAAGTAATATTTTTTACAGTTATATTAGTTTTTTGTTTTTATATACATCGAGATTATTTTTATGTTATTTTCAATTTATAATTTTCATTTTCATTAAAAGTAATTGTTTTAAGCAACAATTTTTTATCAACATGTTGCAATAATTTTTCAGTGTAAAAAAAATGTTTTCATTTGCTCTTCCGAGTTCGGTATTATGTTGCTGAGAGGCGTGGGAAGTGTAGTCTCTCTATTTGTATATACACTTGGCCTAAATAACACAAACACCCGTAAATCTGTAGGGGAAACCCCTATGCTACGTTTCCACTGAACGTGTTTTGAAACAAAACATGTTTTCCCATACCTTTTTTTTTCACCAAAACATATGTTTTGCTCATATCATAACACGTAAGTGGAAACGTAGTATTATCCACACTGATATTTATAGATCATGCGTTTTATGAGTGCATAGAATTATTTTTCACTTGACTTTTCTTAGTTTTTGGAGAAATATCCTTGTTAATATTTGTTAAAATGTTTAATAAAGCGATATCTTCCTCTTTCGGTCAAATTTTCAAGTTTCTGCAATACTTACTTGTCGCTATAAGCCATGGCGAATTTTGTATATTCTCGTTGAACAAAAAATCTATCAAATATTCAATGCCAAGTACTGTTATAAATAGCGAAACAACTGAATAAAATAGGCCAACTACAATACCGGCAGTGGTTAAGCGTAAACTACAACAACTTTTCATAGCGTTTGCGTTTGTTTACAAACAAACAAACGATTGTTTATAATAAAATTTAATTAATTTTAAAAAACCAAAAACAATACGCAAAATTCGATAGTGTTTTTTTTTATCAAGTTCCGAAAACTTAAACAAAAAAAAAAAAAAAGTATGGGTACGAACGGTTATATTTAAATTTAGTTGTTTCTTAGCGTGCGATAATACTACAAATGACAAACCAAAGACGTATTAGAAAAATGTAAATAAACATTTTTTATGATTTTGAGTCTAGCTACAATTTAAGCCACCGACTACAGATGGCAATTAACACTTATCCGGCGGCATCATTGCACTCTTATTAATGTATAAAGAAATATGAAAATATAAAATTTAAGTGATGATCACTTAAGATGTATCAATTTGTATTTTTGTGAGACAAAATTCGTTGCCTTCTTAAAAATGATCTCTTGTATTTTTAAGTAGTCATAGCCTATCGCTTTCATTATAATTAGTTGTTTTTTGTGGTACTCTCTTTATTTGTGTACCTCTTTTTTCTAGCGTGTGCTATGATTTAGCATGAGCTATGACTTAGCATGTACCGTAGGGTTACAACTTTAAATATTTTTTGAAAATACCAAATTTTACCTATCCTATCCGTAAAGTCCATAAAAATATTTAGGAACATAATATTACTTGGTGGCGGTTATCCAAAAAGTTTCCTCATAAACCTTTTTGAAGTTTGGTACAATTTTTTTTTTTTTTTGGAAATTATAGCAAATCATTAAATTTTAAATAATTTAATTTAACTAATAAATTTTTATCCCATTTTTAATTTTTCCGACTTGTTTCGAATTGTTTCAAAAAAATTCTCTACAAATGGGCTACCAAATGAAAGAGCGTTCGGAGACGCATTCACTGGTATACGAAACATGTCCGATAACTCAAGTATTTTTTTATTTCTAAAAAGTGTGTTTTGAGTGATAATAAAACTGGCATTTTGTTAAAGAATTATAGTTGTACTAAGCTAACAAATATGTATATTAATGCCTATTAAATTTAATCGAGGAAGTGTCTGAACTTTTTTCGATATTTGTATTTTTGCGGCTTTTAAGCAACCTTTTCCGAAGAGCTTTTTAAACCATATTTTAAAGATTTTAAATAAATGGCCACCCTCACACACTGCATATGTAACATCTGAATTTCATTAGTATCAGACATGTTTTCATGACCCCACATTTTAACCCTTAAACGTGAGATTGGGGTGCTAAAAAAAATACGTATCCCTTATTTTTTTTTTTTTTTTCTTTATCACATATCTAAATTTTATTAAGATCTCCCATCGTGAGACTCCCCTTGCAAGTGAAGAAGTTTCTTTAAAAAGCTAGTTTTATAGAAAATATGAGGCTTTTTATTAATTTTATAAATTTTTCAATCCCATTATGAAGAAGTTTTATTAGTTTACTGATAATAACCATTGTATTTCGTAAACTAAAATTTTCTCTGATGAACATTTTAAATTGACGGTTTTTGCGTATTTTGACAAAAAGATTTTAGCGTTATTTCGTTGCAAGTGCGAGGGTTGCGGGTTCGATTTTCACTAGATTTGGCTACCAGAGCCAAATTAATAACACTGATTGATAACACTTACCAACTCGAAAAATAAAACCAAAGTACTGGCCATTGATCCAAAATATGCCATGCGGATTTTAATGACGTACCCAGTTTCTACATTTATGGTCCAGATTTTTCGTAAAATTTTATTAAATTTTTTTTTTTTGGAGTAATAACACTTAAATGATGTTGATGAGCAGAATACGGACAGACGCTGATCCAGAAAAAGATTTTGGGGAGGGAAGTTAAGAATATTTTTAATAAATTTCCGATTTTAATTTTTTGTTTTTTTAGTATTGAAATCTTTTATTTTGGGGCAGGAAATTTTCCCTCCCGCTGCTTCCGCGTCAGATACGGAACATATCACAATTTGTTTTTAAATGGTACTTTTTGATTCCGTTGCGCGATTTAAGATGTCAAAAATGTTATATTTTGTTCAAAAACAGTTATCCTACTTTTTATCGAAATACAGTAGACTCGCGGTAACGTGAACTATTAAAACCTGATCGTGTTCACGTTTGCGAAGTTGTTCATGTTTACGAAGGTGTAATTTTTTACATCTTAAAAATAAAATAGACATATATTTAACTCAAATTCATATATTTTTATATTAATTCATATTCGTTAATTCATATTCATATTTGCTTTGCTAAGCTAGTCACGCTTGATCCTCTTTTTATTTTTTCTATTACATCTACTTTTTCCTTTAAAGATAAAAAATTTGGTAGTTTTTGCGACATTTTTCACGACACACTTTATATTAAACTAAAAACAAAATAAGCAAATCAACAGCGCGCGTTACACGAAATGCCAGAGTATATTCATAGGCAATCATTTACGGGGATTCCCAATTTTTAAAAAAGTAGTGATTGCTTAAAAATGTTCAAAAGAAAACAACGTTTTCTATGTTCCCTTAATTTTACATTTGTTCACGTCATAGGGCTTTCTTACTGTGTTCACGCTACAGAGTAGTCAGTGTAAAAAAAATTATGTTCATGCTAGCCGGTGTTCACGTAAGGCGGTGTTTTTGTTATCGCGAGTCTACTGTAGATCTAAAAAGTTTCGTCATGTGGTGCATATTATGAGAAAAATATTTATAAATTTTTTTAGAACAGTTTTGGTCCACCACAGCATTTTTAAGTTTTTTGCATATATATGATAATTGTAATTATTTTTACTTTTTTCAGAAAAAATCTTAAATAACACTCAAAAAAAGTAGTAAATTGGTGTTTGAGCGGTTTGATACTAAATTTAAGAAAATATTTAGTGAACCAAAACTGTTCTAAAAAAAAGTTATAAATATTTTTCTCATAATATGCTCTTTTGGATAAAATATCTTTTGCAAATATTAATTATTTTGGCTGAATTTTGGTACATGTAATTTTTTAAGTTATTAACATATTATACTAAAATATGAATTTATTGGTCATCCTTTTTCGCTATGCTATAAACTTTAGGCACATTTCGCGTTTTCTCCATGAACCGCACTTTTCTTTCTTCTTTTTACACGAAATAATTGTACAGGTTTGTCTGTACAATTATGGCTATTCCCACCAGTGGAACTGGTCTATTTTCGATACAACGCGCCGAAAGCCATACTAGCTAGTCCTCGGTTAGGTTAATAGGATATAATTTGTAATGAATTATGAATTACTACAAAAAAAATAAAATTAAAAAAATATTGCCCATCGAGTGCCGATGTTTAAAAATGTTGCAAAAAAAAAGTTGTAACCCTAATATACAGATCTTTATTTGGCATGTATTTCTAAAAAAACACACTTTGGGATATAAATTAGTCCCACAAAATTTTTTAACAACCCAGTGTAGAAAGTATTACGTATCATTCTGCCCAGGCAGACAAATACAATCGGCACAGTGTTGGCAAAGCGTCGGGGACGGTCGTTTATGCGTTGGCAGAACGTGGTAGTAAGAGTCTTGACAGTATTGTCCTGTTACCTGATTGCTAACAGTGGCCAACCGTTGGTTAGGGCAAACTTGCCACAGTTGGCATAACGTTGAAAATTAAATTTAATTAATTTTGAGAAATATGTATAATAAAAAGCATTTAAAAAGCAGCAATGCAGATCGGTCTTAGTCTTTTACCGTTAACGGTTTACGGTGAAATTGGGTACCCGCGGTAACATACGTCGACCACAGCTCATATTTAAATGTGTGAAATATAATAAAATATTAAAAAAAAAAAATAATGCTGCTAATTGGTTTTACTATTGGTAAAAACAATATTGGCAACGAATTCTGCGGGTGGTATTTGCAAACAATATGCTTTGCAAAAAAAATAGTGTTTTTCTGGTAAAATATTAGTTGTACCTTCGGTAATTTTTAACACGGTGAGTTTTACAAAAATAGTATTGGTTTGTCAGTACTATTTCTTTGTACGGTTGGCAATTTCTACCTGGGTGGTTATATAAGTACATATTTGGTAATGTCAAGTACTTACAATTGTCATTACAAATCTTTTATATAGGGATGTCGTGCAAAATATAGATATATCATTACTAAACACCTTACACAAAATAAAAAAATATGTGGTTACCTATGTGCTTACCGATGTGCTTACCAGTATGGACAAAAATAATTAGTCTAAAAATAAATTTAAAAAGCAACTAAATTTAATAAAATAAATATTTTTTTTTGTGTTGAATAAAATGTGCCCACATGGGATTCGAACCCGGGCTTCCAGGTTGTCAGTCAAACGCTCTACCATCTGAGCTATCTCTACATGTTATATTTGATAGATAAAACCAAAATGTCATTACTTTACACCTTACAAAAAATCAAAAATAAATAGTTATATATTTACTTATTAGAAGGGAAAAAATAATGAGTCTAAAAATAGATTTTCAAAAATATTGAAAATCATTAATTTACTTTTGAAATAATGATAAAAATGAGTTATTATGGGTAACGTGTTATAATATAATGGGAAAATTAACTAATTTTTTAATAGTCTCCGCTTTTGATGAAAATTGGTGAGTATGTTTGGCAGTGGACGCATATTTTTAATTTATATTTTAAAAACTATTGAAACCATGTGGCTTTGACGTATTGAAAATTGAGAGGTTGGGACATCGTTTAAAATGTCATAACCAAGAGAAGCAACTTTCATGCACTAAAAAATCGATAATTATTAACCTCTATAAACATTACGTTTACAAATACGCATTTAGTCTTTATTAAGTTTAAATATTTTATTTTGTCTTTTATTTAATTAATAGGCAATTACTTTCACAAGCCGGTGACAACGCATAATTTAAGTTGTTTCAATCCACAATTTTGTTTTATGTATGAAAAACAGATAAAAAAATCTTCCATGGTTGATTTTTTTTTTTATATGTCTTACTAGAGTTATACTTTTAAGTATAATTTTCCTCGTCACTACGACATTTTGACATGTCGCGAAATCTAATTCATTATGCGTATATCATTCAGCACAATTTTATTTTTAGGAAAATCAATTAGTAAAATGTTATTAAAACAATAGTTCAAAAACATAATTTTAGCAAAAATTTTCTGAAAAATAGTATACCTGATTTACAAAACGTTTTACTTACTTTACCTCTAGCTTTTACTAACTTCTCCCTCTAGCTACAGCCATATTATAGTTGCGGCAACTATAATATGTTTTTTTTTATGAGAGTCATCGCTCTTTTAGAGTCATTCTTATTTGAGATTTTGTGAAAAGAAGTTGTGAGAAACAGTCAGCCCCAACAAATTAAATAATATTAAACAAACAGACTTTAAAAATTGAAAAACAACGTACTGGTGTTAATTGTAATGGTTTTTTGTTTTGTGGAAGAATGAATAAGTGTGCAGCCTTAGCCCGGTCTACTCTGGAAGTCCAGGCAAATGTTAAATTGTCTGCCCCTTAAAGTCATGTTTATTATATGTATGTACATAAAAGTGTTACAAATGAAGTAAAAAATGGATGTTTTAATTGTTTGTTCTTACGCAAAAAAATATTGTTAAAAAAAAAGTATATAGAAATATTATTAATTATTAATTAATAATCATATAATTACAAATTATATACTATTACCCTAACCGAGCACTAGCTACTATGGCCTTCGGCGCGTTGTAGCGAAAACAGACCAGTGCCTCTGGTGGGAATCGAACCCACGACCCCCGCACAGATAAGCCAGCACGCTACCAACTAGCCTACCAACAAAATACAAGTGCTTTTAAGTCTGTAGTACGAAATAATCATAATATATTTGCGATAATCATAATATGGTAATTAAAGCTGCCGAAATTCTTTTCCATGCTCACAATATGATAACTAGGACCATAATATATTTATAATGCAAATATTGTTATTGCTGAAAACATATTATGATCATTATAAATGTATGGTAAAATTGTATTCTTAACAATATTTGTATGCGTGATTTATGCTGTAATCACATTGAAAAAACATCCATTATTTTTTAATCCACCTTCAACAAAAAGCTAGGAGAATACTGTAGGAATCATATTATGATAATTCATAAATATTTCCAGAACCATAATATGATAATATTGGGATCTATTTGGAACCATAATATGCTAATCTAATCATCATATTATTATACAGAAACTTATAAGAGTATAATTTCCATAACAATAGTAACATAGTTGCCACAATTACAAATCCAAAAAAGTAAGCTGCTCCTAGAATATGATTACCTTAACCATGTTTTTTCTTTGCGTGTCACAACGATAGCACATTTAGCAATCAAACTGTGAGTTATGTAATTTCTGTGGTAACTAAAAATACGATCTCAATAGGTCGATAAGTATACCGATATGTCAATTTAACCCATGTGAATATGGGTCATTTATGTCCCACTTTGGAAATATTACCCTTTGTATGACGGCTAATAAAATTTTGTTATCTAATAAATTTTGTTATCTAAAATATTCAAATTTAACATATTTCCCTATTTTCAAGGCGTTTGAGGCACCGTTTCCCCTTAAGGGATCACCATAATTTTTTGCATATTATATTTTGATATAAAAACGAATATTTCTGGGGAGATTGCCGATCTCTAGCATGATTTTTTTTTACCCATACAACTTTGGCCTGCCTAATGTACATATTTAACTTTTTAACGATTTTTAAAACTTTAATTTTTTCGTCACGAGATAATTCCAAATGACGTAAGATTGAGAAATCTTTTGTTGTTACTATAGTCCAAAATTATTGCATTTGAGAATTAGTATTGTTGTAGTATTCAAATTAATGCCAAAATTAATAAAATTTTGAAAAGAGAAAGTAAAATATTTTAATTATTTATGTATTTTTAAAATTACTTTTATTAGTTATTCGTTCAATTAATCGAATAATTTATAAAAATTATTCATTCGATAGTTCGATCAAACATTTTTTAATCGTTCATCGAACTATATAAGAACCCAACTAAATGTTAAACCTAATATTTACATTTTCATATCCAACAAATTATCACCGTTCTTTTCAAGGCACTTGTTCATAATCCGATCGTAAAGGATGTTGTAGCCGTTGATCACTAATATTGTCAGAACGTATCTCCTGATACAGAAAATAAATTGGTATCCAAACCATTAAACCATACCAAACTGTGATAAAAATGATAAAAAAGAATATAATTATTATTTTAATTAAAAAAAATTGTAAAAAAAAAACTTACAATTAAAAGCAATAGTCATAGAAATATCACTAC
This sequence comes from Delia radicum, assembly GCA_021234595.1. NCBI lineage: Eukaryota > Metazoa > Arthropoda > Insecta > Diptera > Anthomyiidae > Delia > Delia radicum. The sequence goes on along the minus strand of CM037855.1, from coordinate 177,790,915 downwards.
TGTTATCATTAGGATTACTCTTAGGAATGGATGCAAAGGCAATTGATATTGCAATATTTAAGATGTTTACAGAGTAAACCCAAGGAGCCATTAAAATGTAACGATTCTAAAAATAGAAATAAAAAATTATGTTTTACCACACGCAAAAATATTTTTTACAATAAAATTAACAGAATTTGAATCGAAAATAAAACTGTTTAGATCAATTAAAGCATGGACTTTAATTATTTCATTTAGGGTTTAACCATACCCAGCAATGGGAAGTTTTCTGCCTAAACTACTTCTTTGGAAGTTATTTAGGCATAAAATAGGAAGATGTTTTGTAGCCTTATAAGAATGATTCATTCCTATGACAGGCCGATGTCAAATTCATCGATGAAAATGTTCAATAAGAGTAATTTGGCTGAATAGTTTTTGCTGGGTAGTTAGATTAGATTAGACTAGAGTGGCACTATGCACCGCGACCAGAAGTTGGTATTTTGTACTGCCAGCGAATACACCCTATAGGTTCAGGCTCCCTACGAAGCCAACTATCCTACCAGGTAAAAAGTCCGATGGCGTCACTATTCGACCACCAAAATAGCGCACCCTCCTGTCGAAGAGCCTAGGACATTTGCAGAGAACATGCTCTGAGGTCTCGCATTAGTTATAAATTGTGCAAGGAATGCAACTGGGTAGTTATAAATAGGGCAAGGAATGCAACTAAAAAAGGCAAATTCACGCTTAAAATATGCTGTAAAGAAGCCAAAATATGTTAGCTGGAATTGAGTGTTAATTTTTATTCTTTTCTGGTAAATTGGTCACCCTCGTGAGCATAGGTGATCAAACGCCACTCACGCAGCCATCTCTATTAAATATCAAAATATATTGACAATAATATCAACAACAACAAAAATAGCTAACATTGAGAGTAAGACAATAGTAACAACAAAAACACTGTGGGTATGGTAAATAAAGGAATTTTGAAAACAAGACTTTTTACATAAAATTATTAATATCTTAAAACGGGGGCAACAAAAAGGCAAACTTTTTTGTTTATAATATCAAGTAGAAATCCCATACTTTTCAAAAAACATAACTTCAAAGCCGGCACTTTACTACTTTGTTACTTCTGTTCCATCATATATGGAAAATGCCCCGATTTTAGAGCTTTTTTTTTTTAAAATATTACAAATATTTCCACACATATTTTTATAAACACAAAATCATTTTTTGTACACTTAAATACCTGAAGTTGAAGGTACCATCATAAAAGTTTAACTTTATTAATTTTAGATTTAAAAAAATAAGCACTGCTTTTTATCAAATTTCAATTTTTTCACTTTTTAAGAAAACAGCAATAATTAGCTAACTTTGACAGCTCACTACGGATGAAGTAAACAACTTAGATGGTTCAAATTTTAAATAGTGATGTAGAATTTTATCTAGTTTTATTCGATAGCAATCATTATGGTAAAAACTTAATTCTAAAATTTAAATTAAGCTCCACTTTGGACCCATTTCAACCCAATGTGTGTCGTTAGAAATTTCTATGAAAAAAACTAAAAAATTTCGAAATTTTTAAATTATGGTTTAGATTTAGTTTAATCACTTCGAAAACAAACGAAATATATGATTAGAACTGTTCGTATTTAAGTGAAATTAAAAGCAGATTTCTTTAAATTTTTTCAATTAAAATTATCTGTGCGGATTTACCCTTTAAATCAAGTACTAATGGTTACTGCTTAAATATTCTGAGTGTATTTAAAATTTGTTTGAAGTTTATTAAATTCCCCTTAAATTTTGTTTTTACCTTTATGACACCCATAACTAATAGACCGGAAATTGCAACGATTATTAACGACAAAACTGCTATAAGCACGCAGAGACCAACCATAAAATCTAAAAGTAAATTCATTGATTTTTGTTTTAAGTATTATATCAAACTTTGTTATTTTATTTGAACTTACCGGAATTTACTGCAAAATAAAAAAATGTAATGCTTGATATTGAGTATAGGATAACATTAAAACCGCCAATAATTAATCCAAGTTTTGAGGGCTCCATATTTAAAAATATTAATAATTTGAATGAAAATTATTTTTTTACAATTACAAATGTTCTTCATGTGTCGATTGAAATAATACTGAAATTGATTCACTTTTAAAATAAAACAAATTTTATTACTTAGATAAAGCTTTCTTTAAAAAATAAATTCCCTGGAAATATTAACAATTTAATATACTCGTATAGTAAACAACCAATTATTTTATTTGATTTTGATAAATAAGAAACACATTCATTGCGAATTGGGGTGTAGTTACAATAAAAACATTAAGCTTCAACTACAATTTAAGGGAAAAACAAGTACATGCCTTAAATTTGGTTTAACCAAATTTATTTTTATACCCTCCACCATGTATGAGTACTAGGGTGGTCCTTATTTTTCAACTTGCGATTTTTGTGGCTGCCCCCCTCTTAAAATACTTGTTTGGGTACAAAACTTCACCATGCAAAAAATTAGAGTTCTAGCATAACGGGAAGATGTCCCGCATCACCCTTGAAAATCGGGCCCCTTGGAAAAATGGTCATAATTTAAAAAAAATCAAATTTTTTTTCTTCAAAATTTAAAAAATATAAAGTAATTTTTGTTTTGGGTTTAATCATAACTACTCAGATAAAAAATATTACTTTCCCAGAAAATCGCTAACTTACCCTAACTTTGTGTCAAAAAAATTAATAAATATTTTGGGGGTACCTCAAAGTGACTTTATTGCATTTTTGAAAATTTTATTCAACAAAAATCAAAACCTGGTGTTTGCTGTCAAGTATTTGATTAAACACATCTCAAGTATTAAATAAGCCAAGTATTACGGATATCCGTTGGGAAAATTTTTTGTTAGAGCATTTTGATTCTAGCGGATTTCAACGCTTTTTTAAATTTGTATAGACTTTTTTTTTTAATAAGATTTTTGTAACATTTCATCAATGTTATTGTGTATGCTATTTATATAATTGTAATAACTTTATTATAAAGTATAATTTTTCGTTAGTTAACCTGTGTTTTCATGGGGTCACAATTGACCCCCGTATTTTAAAGAGTCAAAAATCACAAAGATGACAAAATAAATTTTTGTTTATGTTTCTAATTGTAATTTATTTACATTTTAAAATTAATTATTTAGTATAAATTCAGATATTTGTATTCATATTAAAATTGATTTTTTTTCAGGAGTATTTTCGAAAAACGTATTTTTAATTTAATAGTGTAAATTTTTTTAAGTGGGTCATATTTTTTTTTTACGTGGGTCATATTTGACCCCAGGTTAACATGGGTTAACTATCAACAGAAAATATAGTATTTTAAAATAAAGTTATTACAATCATATGAAAAGGCATATACAAAAATATTGATGAAATATTTTTAAAACCTTGTTTTAAAGTAAAAATGTATAAAAATAAAAAAAAACCTCGAAATCCCCGAGAATCAAAACGCCCCTAAAAAAAAATTTGCCAACGAATATCCGTAATACCTGGCTTATTTAATACTTGAAATGTGCTTAATGAAATACTTGACAGCAAACACTAGGTTTTTGATTTTTGTTGAATAAAATTTTCAAAAATGCAAAAAAGTCACTTTGAGGTACACCCAAAATATTTGTTAATTCTTTTGACACAAAGTTAGGGTAAGTTAGCGATTTTCTGGGAAAGTAATATTTTTTATCTGAGTTGTTATGATTAAACCCAACACAAAAATTATTTTAAATTTTTTTAATTTTGAAGAAAAAAAATTTGTAATTTTTTTTTAAATTATGCCCATTTTTCCAAGGGGCCCGATTTTCAAGGGCGATGCGGGATATCTTCCCGTTATGCTAGAACTCTAATTTTTTGCATGGTGAATTTTTGTACCCAAACAAATACTTTAAGAGGGGGGTACAGTCAAAATCTCGTTTTTATTTTTCGCCCATACAACGAAAGACACCCTAATGAGTACATGTTAAAATGAAACAAAAAAAAAAATGTTAGATGGTGAAAAAAGTTTTTGGATGAAAACATTTTTTTTTTGTGAAAAACATTTGTGAGGTGAAAAACTATATTTGTGGTGAAAAACAAAATTTTTGTGGTATTCACCTCTTAGCGTCTGGTGAAAAATTATGAATTTATTAGCGTCTGGTGAATCAAATAGTATTGATTCACCAGACGCTAATAAAAAATTGTACTAAGCCACACATTTTGTATGGAATTTTTATGCAAAATTTAGAGGTACCTTTGCACCTTCAACCGGTGAACCGATAATGCTCATTTTCAATAACAAACTTTTCGGGAGGATATACATCAATGTAGGTTAAAACGAGCAGCTTGTTTTGTGTTTTCGCGCCTTGATAGACATTTCAACAAATGAAATGGTTAACTAATATATATACCCTCACCAAATATGGTGACGGGTATGAAACGATTATTCATTAATGGCTTGTCTAATTGTATGTCAATGTTTGGTTAACGAGATATTCGCAACTCACAAAAAACTAACTAAAAGTGGAAACAGAATTAAAAACAAAATATAATTGCTAAAGCGAATCCGAAGGCGATGAATTAGCCCTTTGACGACGAATAGTTATATATGTAGCATTTTTACTTTGTGGTATTTTAGTAAAGCCTGCACGACGATTTTAGCAAAACTTGTTGTGATCGACACTAGAGGGATGTCATTTCAAAGCGATGCCTATAAATTGTTGCCTGATAGTATCAAAGCCTTACGAGGTCAATCCCAAAATCAAAATTAATTTTTTTTAGTTTTTTTTTATGACTTTTTTGCGTTTTTGTTTTAGGTTTTTAATTTCAAAAAATCAGTTTTATGTTTATAATAAAATGGTTAATATTTTTGAATTAGGCCTAATTTAACACAAACTTGAAATTTATACAAAATCTTAACCCATTTAGGTTTGAAAGTCCATTAATATTTTAGCTTTAGTACTATATTTCTCCGATAGGGGTGCTGGACTTAGTCATAGGAATAAGTCTTCACGTAGTTTCGTTAAAAAAGCTTCAGCGGTTTAGGTTCGGTCGTCAAAGGGTTATAATTGAGCTAAGAACTACTGGCTATTTTGTGTAATTTTACTTCACGCATTTTTTTCTATTTTGTATGTGTCCTTTATTAACAAAGTACAGAAAAATACAATACTGCTCAGAAAAGCAATTTATGGTAACTCTAAACTAAAAAAAGTCAAACATATTTGAGAGGAAAGTAATTTTTTCGCAAAGAAAATGGAATTGATTCTATTCTAACGTAATGTTAGCCAGTAGCCTATATAATTCTTGCGTGTCATATAAAATGTATTCGACATCTTTTTCGCGATTAGTTTTATTCTGTTTCTACTTTAATTGTAAGTGTGCTCAAATCCGGTCATTAAAGTAATAGTCTATTAATTAAACTTAATAAAGATTAAATGTATATTTGTAAACTAAATGTTAATAGAGATTAATAATGTACACCCAGAAAAACCAGGAAAAAATTTCATCTATTTTCGTCCAATGTAACAATTTCATAAATATTTATGAAACTATTCATAATCAACAATACTTATAATGTCCATACCATGCTCTTAATGAATTTTTTCTACACAAATATAATGAAATCCTTACAAATACAAAATATGCTTCATATATATAGTGAAACATGTTATAAATATGATAAAATTGATTTTGTTCTTTATGAAATGTTTCATAAATACTATGAAACGTTACATTAAATGAAAATTGATGAAGCTTGTCATAAATATGATGAACCTTTTACTTTGAGTGTAGTGTGGTTAAATTGCAAACAAATATACGTTCAGGTAGACAGCATAATGCCAAAGACAAGGAAGCACATATCGACTAGTTTTTTATATTTTCTTTTTCTTATTGCAAACAACCATTTTGTACGTCTTATTTTGTTCCTTTTTCGTTTTGTTTCTAGAATTAGCTACGACATTTGTTACATATAATTATTTATAATTTTTTTTTGAAATTACATTTATTCATGATAATTTTAATATTTTGTAACGTATTGTAAATTATTTTTAAAAGAATCACTTCAATATGTTTTTGATTTTAGCAAAAAAATTAACTAAAGAATACTTTTGCTACAAATTCTTTGATTTTTTTGAATTCTACTAATATTTAGCAAAAATTTTGTTAACTTTTAGCAATGTTTTTTTTATTTTTTAACAACTAAGTGTTACCAAAACTTTTGCTTAATCTACTAACTTTTTTGGTAAAAATCAGCAAGCTGATTTTCATTTAAAGATTTTGCTGGTATTAGCAATTTTCTTGCAAGCACCTCCCGACTAAAATTTTACTGACTTTACTTTACTTTACTTTAATTTTTTTTGAGTGTACAGTGAGTGTTTATTCGGTTTGTTTTATCTCGCTAACTTTTGGAAATATTAGCAAACTTGAAATTTGTTTACATAAATTTTTTTGCTTTGTCAACTTGAAATATAGTTCCGAGTCGTTATATTAATATGATACACTATTTGCGTATATCACGTCATTTTTACGACGGGATGTATCGTTCATTAATCCGTTAAGACAATATTGATAAAGAAATACCACATAAAGAGTACAAAAACTAAAACTTGTGTTTAACTGATTTGTGTTTTTTTGATTTTCCAAATAAAAAAGTACCTACTTGGTCTGATGTTATAAAGGGTCCGCCATCTAACGTTTTTTTTTTTCCGATGCCGATTTTGCCAAAAAAATCATCTTTTCAGATGAAGCTCATACTACATGGCCAGCCGAGGCAGCCATTTGAATGAAATTATTTTCCATTATTAACCGGAAGGATTGTATTTTCAAATAAAAAAGAAATTTTGAGAAAATATTCAGTAGTTTTTTTTATAGCATTTTCAAAAAAAAAAAGTTATTTGGCGGACCCTTTAGTACACTCAGAAAAGTTGTGCAGTTACTACATGACAGATATTCGCACAACAACAATATTCTGCAAGTTAGGGCTTTCTTAGTAAAATGTGCCATCATTTCTTTAAAGGAGATTCGAAAAAACCATGTAGAAGTTGAAAATGTTAAAAAAAAATTATATTAATAAATATTTATGTAAAGAAAGTAAAGGGTGTTTTTAAAGAGGTATAGAACTTTGAAATGGAATAAAGCTTAGAGGAATTTTTTAAATTGACATGAAATTTACTTTATCCGAAAGATAATATTCTGGCATTATTATTTATATATGACTTCTGGCATATGACAGTACTCCTATCTAGATTTCCATAGTGCCCAATAGTAGCGACCACTTTTTCCCGAAAATTACTAAAAAAATGTTATGTGTGTGGTCATTTTGCTCATGTTCCTAAAATGACCAAGAACTTTTAGTCACCACAGTTGCGTTGCGTGTCACCAGTGTAATGTATGGTATGACGCAAAGCCCGTATGGTATGACGCTAAGCCCGGAACTCCTTTACAGATATCCGAAGTGACCAATAGATTGATCGAAAAATATTATATAATATTAATTTTTTTTTTTTTTATGTGTGTGGTTTTCAAATCGACCACGTAAAATGCGATTACGTGTCCTTCTTGCAAGTTTTTACTTGACTTTTATCCCGGAATTCCTATCCGTCTTAGCACACTGTCCTACAATTTGTTATTGGAAACTTAACAGAGAAATGATTTACTTGATATGAGCATTTTAGTAGAATATCTACACTTAGAATACTATGTAAGTATAGACCATTGCAAATGTAGTTAAAAACAAATGAAATTTCACTTAAAGAAAGGACGACTTACATTTCAGTAAATTCAATTAACATTATCATTTGTTTTTTAATGTTCAAAAAATGAACCACAATTGTAGTGAAAAATAAACAAACATTTACTTTTTTTTTATTTTTTTAAATAAAAAAAAAACAAATGTAAGAAATGAATGCAAAATAATAAAACCGTCGTTTGATGTGGTTGTGTTTTTTTAAATGAACTACAAAGTTAGTTAAAAATTTAATTTGTTCTACATATGACTGGCATTTACATTAAAAATAAAGAAATTATTACAACCCAAACAACTAAATATTTGTAAAGCAGAAGTTCCCTGAGTGTACGAATAATGGGAATAATGGGTGTTGCCCCGTCAAAAATTCTACGTTTATTTTTTTAGGAAGAAGCCTTTAAATAGAAATTTTAGTATAAAAACAAAAAATCCATAATTTTGGGTGACTAATAATGTAATGAATGAACAATGTTTATTGTGCAAAATATAGCTTAAATTTGATATTTACTACCGAATCTAAATAATTGGTTGAACACTTTGGGAATTCTTTATTCCAGCATATTTAGCAACAATTTTAGGGCTATTTTGTGTACGTTGTTGGAAATTAAAGATTAGTTTAATATTGAAACGTGAACTTTGCGCTTCTATAAGAAATTTAATTTACAGTGAAAAACATAAAAAGTGCACATTAAAATACAAAATTTTTTTAAAAAAAATACATACTCGTAATGAAATGCTTAAGTCGTTCAACATTTGGAGTGATTATTGGTGGTTTAAATATATTTGGTTTTTTATGTACCATTATATACATTATATCAATTCTATGTACTCTGGATGAGATAACTGCTGATAATAATTTAAATTTAATAAATAATACAACTGTTGGAGATGGTATTTATTTTATTGGAAAACATATATTATAACCTGTTGCTAATTTGTTGTCTTAAAAATTTAGCGGATTCGAAAACGCACGAATTCAAAGTTGGTTTTATCACTTTTCTATGCATTCTATTGGTACTATTTTTAATGGCCATAACTATATCAATTTTATTAATTATCGGCATACTTAAGGTTAGTATTTTAATGATATACAATTTTAATCAGAACTAATATTATATATTCGATTTGTAGAAACGAAGTAAATTGATGAGACCCTGGATTTATACGGCCATGTTTAGTATTGGCCTTCATATTGTACGTATAATTTTTGAATTTTTTACCGGCTTTGGTGAGGGCGTTAATAGTGTTTTTGATCATCTTTTAGCCGGTATACTTGTTTTGGGTAAGTAAACCATTTAATTAGATCAAATATAACAAAAATATATACATAATACTCCTATTATTTAATAGAGCACGGTTCTTAGGAAGAACCTCTAACCCAAATGTATATTTATATTGAATACAATAAAATGTTTACTATGAGTTTAATGTTGCAATTTTGTTTTTTGCGGTCATGCTCCGTTTAAAGTGGGCAAGCCTTTAAATTTGTAAAGGTAAAATTAGTATCGTTGGATAGCTTGTTCAAGTACCTACAAAATTATATATAATATTACATAAGTTTGATGTTTTTTTCGACCAATGCAATAAAAATGAAAATTATTCAAGTTCGAGGCCATACTCGTTATTTTTTTATTAGGATATTGTCCTAACAAATAGGTTATTGTCTTTTCAAATTTATTAATTGACCACTTTCAGGAATGAAAGAGGTAACAATCTCATGCAAAACACCAAGCATTCATATAAACTAGTTTTCTCACTAAATGAGAACTAATATATGAGCTCGATGTTAAAGATTATCACCATTGATCAAAAAATGAATTGGAAACTAGTTTTTAGTGTGTAAGGTCTACCTTAGGTAGATATTCAACAAACGTTTTTTTTTGTTTTTTTTTTCCTTTTTATTTGTACACTCGTTTCGTTTAAAAAACAAAATGTACAGGGGGAGTAGTAAACAAGACCGTACTTTGTCTTTTATTCAAGTTTGATATAATTTTTATTACAAATAAAAATTATGTTTTTTTCGACCTTTATTCGAAATAATAGAGTATGGCCTCGAACTTGAATACTTTTCATTTTCATTTTAATATTATATTTTATTAAGAGATGGAAATGGGTTAACAAATATTTTATTTCATTACTTGACAACATTACAAAAATTTGCTGAAATCAATATTTTAATTTTTAATTCTTTTTAATTTTAAAAATACCCAAGTTTGCAAAAAAAATTGTTTTTTAACCTACTTCCATCTCCGAACATTCGATTTTTAAGGTACTTGAACATGATTTTCAACGATAACAATAATGTAACCGCAAAAAACATATTCAACTTCGAAGACCCGCCCACTTCAAAAGAGCCATTTCACTCGCCGTACAAATTTAGGTGGATGGACGTGGAAAAATACTATTATATAATCTCATATAATGTAATCCAGTTTTGTAAAATTGTATATAGTTAAGTATGACATCACGTATAGTAAGATACAATTTTACTTGGCACTGTAATTTTTCGTAAAATGGCATATTTAATTGTATCTTACATTATGCTAGACTATGCGTTATTAGACGCGCAATGTACACTGCGTTGCAAAACTATAATTACACATTAGTTTCACTTAAATTTTGTAAGTTAAAAAAAAGTACATGCGTTTAACCGGCATAAATGTAAAACAAATGTAAAATTAATAATATTTAACAAAAAAAAAAAATAAAACAATTAATTTATTTTTATTTATTTTACTATTTAAAAAGGAATAACAAAATCAATTAGTGTTTTATAACTATAAATACAACATTAACAAAAATTTAACAACTCGAAATTTTGATCAGACATACTGTGTAATAGATTTATTCGAAGTTCTTCCGGTATAGATCTCCACGCGTCAATAACTGCTGCTTTTGGATGAAAAACGCTTTCATATTGACGTTTTCTCGAAGGGTTAATACTCCCTAAATATTCTCAATGGGGTTTTGCTCCGGAGAGCATTCCAATACTCTTATATTTTTTGATAATAGCCATTCCATCGCCTGACGACTTCCATGTATGTACTGGGGGATTGTCTTGTTTTAAAATTAATTCTTCTTCATTGCCCTTTTTCAATAAATGGCGCCAATTTCTCTTCTAATACTGTAATGTACTCATCCATAACGTCGGAACAACCACCGCACCTCAAACTATTTAGGATTCGCCTCCGAAATTTATTTTTGACAAATATCGTGGTTCCTTATGTAGGTCTCTCCAATATCTGTTAAAGCCATCTGTACCATTATGATTGAACTTTTTCTCATCAGAAAAAATCACTTTTAAAAGAAATTTATAAATAAACAGTCCTCCCAACAACAGCGATTATTCACTTACCTTTCTCCACAAGGTTTGTAAATTCATTTTTGTCAAATATTTGGCAAATATGTCGGCCTTAGGCGAGTAATTATCTGGAAATCCCTTAAGAGCCTAATTATGGTTGATTTGGACACCTTTTTCTTACAGTCATCGATTATCTAAATGAGACTAGTCATTGTGTTGTTGCCACAATTGATTATTTTAAGCCGGTCCCTATCAGAACAATTTTTTCGGGACGCCTGTTTTATTTTTACCATAAGCACTCGGATTATCTGCAAAATTTGTGACAACCACATGTGAACGCTTCATTTTTCTAGCAGTTTCCAGAAAACTTAAGCCACTTTTTAAATAGTCTGAAATAAATAGTCTGATTAAAATTGCATAAAAATTAAAAGCAATTCTTAAATTTTTCTTTATTTGCTATTCTTCTCTGTTTACCGTTATATGTAATTATAGTTATGAAACTTCGAGTAAAACATATTTGATCAGATCAGATCTAATTTGATATGTTGAATATAATTTGATTTGCTGCCAGATCTGATCAGATCTAGTACCAGATCTGTTCATATCTGAACGGATCTGGAAAGTTTACATGCCCAGATATGAGCATATCTGTTCAGGTAGGATCACATCTAGCGCCAGATCTGTTCATATCTAAACAGATTTCAGGATCTCTTTGTCTAGATCTGGTACCAGATCTAAGCCCTTTGTGTCGTTTTCAAAACCAGCAAAATGAAAATCCTAATGTGAGTTTGGTTGAGTTTGTGATCCATTAATTTGCAATACAATTTTGAATAAGCGTATTAAAATTAAAATAAGCGTTTTTATTAATCATTTAACTATAAATTTTAAAAATGATTGAACCGCTAAAAATCTAGAAATCTCAGATCTGCTCAAATTTGATCAGATCTAAATAGATTCCAAATTTATCACTAGTTTTTAGATTTAATTAGATCTTATCATACTAGCTGTAAGATCTGCTTAGATCTGATAAAACAGATCTAATTAGAGTTGGACAGATCAGATCTTTTTTACACGGAACACCAACAAAATATTATTACACAAGTTTTCTCTTAAATCAGTTAAGTAATCTCTTAAATTCTACACAATGAGAGAGATCAGTTTTAAAAACTCTTAAAAACAGTTATAAGTTTTAAAAAAATGTTTGTAATATTAGAAACAATAGAATAATAATTTGTAATTTTAGTTATGCAACGCAGTGTATAGTTGGACTGGCAGAATTAAATTAATATCTGGGATTAAACAAAACAATGTATTGCCCATGTAAAAAAATATTATTTTTTTAAGTTGTGCAGAAGAGACGTTTTTCTTTTGTAAACCATAACATCCTACTTAAAATTCTACTCAAAAATGTTCATTGAAAATATCTGTTAAAATTATCATTTTTTATATTTACAATATAACAATTTAAAATATCAAACACCAAAAAATTTAGTTTGGCAAATTTTGATTGTTAAGAGTATAAAATTTAAATGTACGTTAGATTTAAATTACGCTCTTTAAAATCGGACCATAATATTTATCATCCTGTCTTCAATTTAACTAATTTATATTCACTGGATTGAATCGTATTAAATTATATCAAACTCAATGTAATATAATCCACATATACATATCGAATTGTCGAATTGAGGTGGATGGATTTTGAGCGACATCATCACGTACAGCTGCGACATTTTCGGTCGATCGACCTGGTTGATGGAGCGTTGTTGTCTTTACATCACTAGCAGACCCAGTTTCGGCAAATTTATCCATTAATCTCTTTACAGTTGACTCTTTTGGAGCATTATTGTGACCCCAAATTGATCGCAATTTGCGAAATGTAGCCGCAAAACTTTCACCATTTTGGTAAAACAATTTCACAATGACAATGCGTTGTTCATTCGTGTAGCGCTCCATTTTTACTAACCTCGTACCTTCTACTAGCAAACAATAACAATTGTTCAAATGTTAAACAATGACACTTCGAATGTTGCCAGATTTAAAAATTGCGTTCTTCTTGTTACACCCTTTATAATACGATCCATCATTTTTCTTATCAAATTGTATTTCAATTAGATATAAGGTTGTATCAAATTTGATACATTTCTTTGTTGCATCATATTGATTTTTTTTAATCGGATGCACAACTTTTTTTGGCAACTTTTTTTTTGACAGGTATAATACTGCAATGCAAATTTAAAAGTATTTATCGTATTTTTTCCTTGGAATAATTTGGTTTAAGGCCTTTTTGTATCTCGAAAAGATTTTGAGAAAAATCAAAAATTCAAATTTTTGCACTGATATAATTTTTTTTTTAATATTTTGCTGAAACTACTAAAAATTAGTTAAAAATTACATTGCAGAAAAACTGCTAAAATTTGTAGATTTTTTTTGTTAAATGTAAGTAAGATAAGAATAGCAAAAATAAATCTGTAAAATCTACAAATATATAGTTATATTTGAGCGTAATTTTCGGCAATTAAAAGAAAAAAATTAATCTGCTGAAATCAGCAAAAAATTGCTAAATATTAGTAGACAAAAAAAATATAAAAAAATGTGAAGTTTTTAAAATTTTTGTAATGCAAATAAAAAAACTGCATTTCTGAAATTATCCATTTACAATTTTTTAGCAATAATTTCTGTTGTTTTTAACAAAATATGCTGTTATTTGCATTGTACAAAATTTATGGTAAATATAGTAACAATTTTGTTGATATTACAGGTTTTGTTTTGCTGTTTTTAGTCTACAACTATTTAGTAAAAGTTTTTGCTAATTTTAATAGAGTAAATTGATTCCTAAAACTTAACTCAAATTTAACTTAAGTTTTGTCAAGTTAACAGTTTTGTTTTTTCTATTCCTATTTTTAATGAAAGAAATCTGCTAATTTAATCAGGTTTTCCTGCAACGTCATTATTAGCAAATTTCTAGTAGCTTTTCTTGCTAATTTTACGGGTTTATTTCTATGAGTGTGCAAATTCGAAGCAGATTTTTGCAAAAAGTGATTTTTATATTATTCACAAAATTTCTCTAACAAGGAGTGTTTTCCAAAGGGTTCGGATATATGATAGAGGATAAAAAATAAGGGACACGTGTTTTGTTTTAGCGGCCTAATCTCACATTTAGGCGTTAAAAGGTGGAGACAAAATTAATACATTTTTGTATGGAAACATATCTGAAATTAATGAAACTTCAATTATTTTTTTGTACGTAGCTTTGAAGTAGTCAAGAGAAAAATAATTGATACCCATATTGCTTATATAATAACTAAGGGTTGTCATTTATTTTAAATATTTATAATATAAGGGGAGAAAAGCTCTTCTGGAAAAGTCGCATAAAAGCCGAACAATTTCGAATTTCGGGAAAAGCTCATACGCCTCCTCGATTATATTCAAGAAGCACTTATATACACACTTTTTAACTTAAACTAAGAAAATTTCTTTAACAAAACGCCAGTTTTATTGTCACTTAAAACCAGGGACCGTAATCATTATGAGTTTTATAATAAAAATTACACAATAATGATTATAGTATGAGTTTTAAGGATTTTCTTCAATGGTAATGATTATTTTTGAGTAATATTAATAAAAATCAGCCATAATCATTATTTTTGAGCAAAAAAAAAAAAAATACAACTCAAAAATAATCATTATTTATGATTTTTATTTTTTTCATACATAAAGTCGTAAATTGGAAGTGAGTTTTATTTTGAGCGAAAAATATAAAAATCATAAATAATGATTATGTTTGAGTTTTATTTTTTTTTGCTCAAAAATAATGATTATGGCTGATTTTTTTTATTATTACTCAAAAATAATCATTACCATTGAAGAAAACTTTAAAAATCAAAAATTTAAAAATCATGGCGGATATGCAAAGATTGTCAAAAATAATAATAATGGTTCAATAAATTTCAAATATCTCTAGAAATTCGAATAACAAAGTCCCCTGAAGATTTCCTTAGGCAGGAATGAAATCCGGATAGGGACACGCCTACATCAGATTGTTTCACAATTTGTTAAATAAGTTTTGGGACTTTAGCACATTTAATTACTATAAATGCAATTAATGTTTATCCCGATGAAAATAAATTTAAATTTTTTTTATGTCTGTTCTAAGTGATTGATTTTTTGATTTAAAAACACGAACAATAATCATTATTTACGGTCCCTGCTTAAAACACATTCTGTTAAATAACAAAAATACTTCAAAGTTATCGAACATGTTTTGTACACCATTTATGCGTCTACAAGAACCCTTTCATTTGGTACCTCATTTGCATAAAATTTCTCTAAAACAATTCGAAATAAAACGAAAAATGGGGTAATATATGGGCCCAATTTTTTATCGCTAAACATGAGATTGGGCCGCTAAAATAAAATACGTGTCTCTTATTTTTGTATGTTCTGTGATGTATCTGAAGTTCATTATGGATCGGAGAAAAAACATCGGGAAATTCCCGTTACAAGAGCTTGTTTTCCAAGAACCGTGTCAGAGTATCTAAATTTCATTTTTAAATTATAAAAACAAAAAAAAAAATATTATTATTTCTTTTTCTTTTAGGTTTCCAATGCTTGATATTTTATCCTATTTATACACTCTACAGGGACTATACAGATCACAGTACCGAACAAGAAGACTGCTAAAGCGCCAATGATTTGTAGAATAATTATTTTTGCATACAAAATAGATAAAATGTTAAATATACTGAGGATGTTATTTAGGTAAATCAACTGCAAATGGCAGTTAAAACAAATAAATTTCCATTTAAATCAACTCCAATATGTAATTATTTTTAACTGTTCAAACATACTCTCAGTTTTAAAAACTTCATTGATTCTTGTCCAATGTAACACTTCATAAATACGATGAAGTTTCATAAAAAGGGCAAATTGATGACAGTCTGCTTCATAACTTTTTATAAAATGCTTCATAAATGTTATTAAATATTTTATCAGACATGGGCGACGTCAATTACATTTCAAAATCGTTCACTTATGAAATTTTTCTATATCATTAATAATATCAGACCTACACTCAAACTTGTGAGCTTAATCGCATCCTTGGAAAATTTGTAAAATCTTTAATACCAAACATGGGGATTAGTAACAACATCTGGGTATTTAATTACAGGGCAATTACTCAATTACACCCAATTACATGTAATTGAACATAAAAAAGTAATTGGCCTGTAATTAAATACACAGATATTGGAAGTATGTCCCATGTCTGCACTGATAGAATTTTCCTTCATAGTATTAATGAAACGATTTCATTAAAATCGATTCATTGGTTTAATGAAAAATTTCATTAACTGAATGAAAATTCATTAATATTGGTATTTTGTCATTAACATTTTTTATGATGTTTTCATAATTTCATAAAAAAAAATCATTAAATCAATAAAAAATTTTCAAATTTTTTCATTAAAAATTTTTACTTGTAATAAGAAAAAAAAAGTTTTATTTTGTACTATCATTTTGATATAAAAAAAAAACTGAAAAATTTCTTTTAAACAGAATTAATTAAAATTGCCTAGAGCTAACAGTTTTTGACGAATTTGAATAGTGGTCACTAAATTCCAAAGAACAGATTCTCTAAGAAAAACGATATAGTTTTGTTCAAAACGAGACCTAAATTGTTATCGTTTTGACGATGTTACACAAAAACGTTACGCTTAATGATAATAAATTTTTGTTTTTTAACAACATTGCTAACAATATTTAACATTTTTATCTAATATGGTCGTAATTTAACTACAAAAGGTGGACTATAATCGTCGATCATTCTACATAATTCCAAGCCAGATCGATAAAAAAAATTACATATTTTGTACCGAGAAATTATGTCATCTTTTAACACAAATTATAAAAAATGTAAAGAAAGATTGAATGTTAATTATATTTAAACGATTTTTTTCAATCATTAAAGTTCTTAATATAATTTAAAAAAGACAATAATTAAAATATTTCTTTTTTGTGAATAAAAAAATTTTGTTTTCAAATTTTGTAATTTTCGATCTGAAATCTAATCAGCTACTTTTCAGATTTTATATTTTTTAGCATATTTGTTGAGAAACAATAGAATTTTCCCCACTGTGATATATTGGTGGGTGGCCCCGGGAAAACCTTTCTTGTTAGATTGCTTTTTTACATGTCATCCTATTCCAAGTAACGAATCAGGCTTAGTTTAATAAAAATCTGCCACCGCTTTTGCAGAACAGCCTGTGATGTTTACTTTCGAACTTTTTTTATAAAAATATTTTATAGATCCTATTTATATAGACCTGACCTTATAAATAATATCAACGAATGATAATTTCTCAATAACCACCAAATTAATACTATGCTAAAATAATCATAAAAAGTGCAAATTATTAAATATCAACGAAAATATTTCATACAAACTATGAATTTTATTCATTAAACACATGAAACTTTCATAACGATTAGTCTAGGATTAATGAAAAAAATTTCATATACTTCATGAAATTTTCATTGGGTCAATGAAACCATTCATTAAACTTGATTTAATGAAACACCCTTCATTGAATCAATGAAACATTTCTTTGGGGACTTTTTTATGAAAAAATTCATTGGATTAATGAAGGAATTCATTAATACTACGCACAAATTTCTATCAGTGTGGTATTGACAAAATTAAAAATTTCCCAAGGAAGCGTCTAAGCCCACAAGTGTGAGCGTAGGTCTGAAATTATTAATAATATAGAAAAATTTCACAAGTGAACGATTTTGAAATGTAATTGACGTCGCCCAAGTCTGTATTTTATAAACAGGATGAAGCAGTTTCATAAATTTTTATGAAAGTTTAACTAATTTTTATGAAATGTTTCATAAATATTATGAAAGGTTTCATAAATGTTTCATAGTATATTTAAAAAAATCGATTTAAAATTAAGAATGCATTAAATAATATTTAATTGATGTTTCAGAATTTCAAATAATTTCTGATAGCTTCTGAGTTTTAAAAATATTTGAAAGGACGTATTTCATTAGGAATTGCCTAAAATCGATTAATAAAACAAAAATACTGTTCAGGCAATTAAAAAGAGGAAACAAGAACTGAAAAATAGTCCTATTAAACAATAATTGATATTTCCCATCAACTTTTCAAATAAAATTCGGTTAGTAATTGTATATGGTAGAAGCAACCATTTATTTAGTGAAAATGGAAAAAAATTGGCACCAGCTATCAAATTTATTAAAAAATTGTCGATAATCAAAAGTGGTAACTTCAAATACGGGTTTCCCAATCAAATATACCATTAAATTAGGGTTATGGTAGAACCAAACGAATTGTGTACTGGATTGATTATAGACGCAACTAATGATTCGTATTGGCAAACTATGTATGTTTTCCTAATAAAATATTTAAATTCAAATTTAGCAGTCACTATTTATGTTTGTTGTGTAATGAGTAGAGTTAGTTTTTTTCAAGAAGTTGTTCGCCTAGGCCACAATTTTCATTAAATGTGTTTTAATTTTTTTAATACGGAATCTGCTCAAGCAGGCGACTTCCATGAATAAAAGAGTGTACACTCATAATAATCCATGCATAAAAATACGAAATTATTGTTAAAACTACAAAAAATTTCGTAATTTTAACATGGATTATTATCAGTGTAACAAGATTTTCTTTAAAAAATTATACACCCAGAAAAATGCTTGGTTGGAATTCGGTCAAAACCATTACAATTTATTTGATAGAACTTGATTTTATTTCGAACTACCAATTATTTTTATTTTTTGACAAATTAAGAAAAATACTAAAAATAAATGGAAAATATGCAGACATTTTCAATAAAAAGAGCAAAATATGTAAAAAAAAAAGCACAAAATATACATACAAAGAAAAATATGCAAAAACATGCACTACAAGTCGATTCCATATTTAGTCAATATTGGAAATGTCACGAATAGTGTACTCGGCAATTTACCGACTACCGGATATTCCATACCCATACAGTATTTTGTACATAGACAAAATTAAATGAAATAATAAAACTTTTTTAAGTTGATAAAATCAATACAAACAGCCGTGCTTGACGTTTTAATGAAAAATATGAGAAAAAAATTTGGGCTCTATGAAATAACCCCCCAGGAAATAACCACCCAAAACAAAAATGAAAAAACTCCCCAAAAATGAGGATTCATTTCATTATGAAATAATACCCCAATTTTAAAAATGAAATAAAACCCCAACGAAATGAAATAAATCCCCAAACGGGAATGAAAAAACCCCCCATTTTTAGGGGACTTATTTCATAATGAAATAAATTCCCAATTTGAAACGAAATAAGTCCCCATTTTTAAACTCAAAATTGTACATATAGATATAAGTTCATATATTTTTAATTCTCAAATTTTTGTACTTCCAAAACAGATATTTTTAAATATAAACCTGAATATAGTCTTCAACTGTAATGCGACAATAAGGGCTTACGGTGGCATGACATAAAGTCCAATGACATAATGTCCATGGACGTTATGACATAAGGTCCATGGACATTATACTCCAGTGTGGAAACAGATCAGTAATTTTGAAATTTCTTTTGTGTCGCACGCAGAAAAAACTTTATTTCGCGAAGCCGCCTGCCGCGTTCTACAAATGAAAAAAACCCCTAAGAGCGGTCGAAGGCCGCCACCCAGAAGAACTTCATTTTCAAATCAGATGTCGAATTCGTTGAAATCTTATATTTTTAAGATATCAAGTAATTTGTAAAAACAAGTTTTTCTGTGTGGAGGCCTATGGCCGGCCGCTATTAGGGGTTTTTTCCTCCGTAAAACGCGGCAGGCGTGCGATTATACGATTAATAAATTCAGTTTTAGTTTGTGATATACTACTAAAGAATATATAAAAAAACTTGTATTGATATACTAAATATTATTAATCTTTTTATTTTAAAAAGTCTGGACGCTATGACACATTTGAAAGTGAAATAATATTCAAAAAACTTTTCTAAATTGTCATAAAGTACATGGACATTATAACTATTTTCGAGTGACATAACGTCCATGGACATTATGTTATTGAACGTTATTTCATGCCACCAGGGCTTACAGGCATTTCGCCTTACAGCCTGGCAGAAATAAAATCTAAAAATATAGGGATTCGAATTTTTTTTTATTACACAACCAAAACATTAATTTCACAAATTAATTTTCTACTCCAACAGCCTATATAGAGCAAATTTTTTTTCCACATCAATAACAAAATAACTCCCAAAAATAATTACTGGGGAATTATTTCATTTTAAAATTTTGGGAACATATTTCATTACGAAATAAATCCTCAAATAAAAGAAGGAAATAAATTCCCAAAAGTGGAAATAACTCCCCAAAATGTCGTTGTTGTTGTCTTCTATATACATTTTTAGGGATTTATTTCATTTCTGTTCTGTGGAGTTATTTCCTGGGGGGTTATTTCATGGAGCCAAAATTTTGATTTTCTAAAATTTTTAGATAAAAATACAGGTTTTGAAGCTATTTTACCTTAAACGACTAGTTTCGATAAATAGTGCTACTATTCGGTATTCAGCCGAATAGTAAAAACACGCCAAATATACCGAATACCGAATAGTAACCGAATATTCGTGATTAGTCTAAATCCATTTTAGAGCATCGAGATTTGCATGAAATTCCTTGCTCTAATTATTATTATTGTTATTTTCAATCAGAATCACAGTTCTTGCAGATAAATACGTACGTAGTTTTTATATGAACTGGGTTGGGTGTTTTCATAAATAACAATTAGTTGAATTTGCATTGTTAATTTTTTTTTTTTTTGGCTACGACATAAACACAAAATACAAAAACCGGATGATGAGTGTTTATTTGTTTCTGAAAACCAATACATCTCAATCGACATTGACGTTGCTGTCATAAATGGCGAAGAATTTAATGAAATATCAGAGATGGCAGGCAATACCGCTAAAATACCGTTCTCGATTCAAAACCCTTTCAACTGACTAATTGAAACACCGTCATTCTTAAAATACCGTTACCAATATAACTAAAAATTAAATACCCTTCAAATACAGTTACCGAAATAACTAAAATGCCGTTATCACTAAAATACCGTTACCGAAATAACGGAAATAGCGTTATCCATAAAATACCGTTATCGAAATAATCTGGCAAGATCAGAAAAAATAATCACTGTAAATATATATGTATGTTTTGCCAAATTTTCATCATTAACTGACTAAAATAACGCTTCCCTTAAAATACCGTTATCGAAATAATATGGCAATATCAGAAAAAATAATCACTGTAAATATATATGTATATTTTGCTAAAGATCAGAAAAAATAATCACTGTAAATATATGTATATTAGAGCGACTCACCGAAAAAAGTGCTCGATATACCCTCCTAAAAATGAACCTTGGGCTTTTTTAAGATGACATTTAAAATATTTCGGCTCCAGCTTTGACCTCTCGTGAGCTGGACCATTTTGAGAATGCAATTTTTCTCTCTTTAGTCCTATTTTCATCCATACGTGATCTAGAAACTAAATCCGGTATCATCTTAGAGTTACCACAAAATTGCATTTATATATATTCCAGGGCACCGTGTTAAATGCATCTAATTTGCAAAAATCTAAAAATTTTACATACAAAGATGATGTACTTGGCAAAAGAAAAAATTTGACACCCATATTGTGCTATTTAAAACGAAGAGTTGCCACCCCATTGCTTTTTTGTCAAAACGCTAACTAGCACGAATTTCAAAAAAAGCTCAGACCCGTATTTAATTAAATCGACTAAAGATTAAAATATGTTAATTTGGCATTTCTATTACAAACAACCCCGTACAAAAAATTTAAAGACAATTTTTTTTTTTTCAGAATATCCTTAAAAAAAGGACATGGCTGATCGTTCTTGGACAAATTGTATAAACAGTTGGACGCGCCTTAAAAAACCTTTCTTATGATACCCATATTGTATATGTTGGTAAGGAAACAGATTCTTAAATTAATAAAACATGCAACAATGGACCCTTTTTCAAAATGGTCCAGCTCACGAGAGGTCAAAGCTAGAGCCGAAATATTTTAGATGTCATCATAAAAAATATCAATGTTCATTTTGAGGGGGGTACACCTTGCACGAATTTCGCTTGCATACAACTTGAGTCGCTCTAATGTATATGTATATTTTGCTAAATTTTCATCATAAGCTAGCCAGTCATTAGATTCGGGTATAATGGGGATAAAAATATCGATGTTCATTGATATTGCCTGAATAACAAAAATAACGCTACCCTCACAATACCGCTACCACAATAAATGAAAAGCAGGTATCTTTAAAATAACTTTACCGAAATAACTAAAATACCGATACCGCTAAAATACCGTTATCGAAATAAGTAACACATCGTTATCACTAAAAAAAACCGTTACCGATATAACTGAAATATCTTTACCAAAAAATACAGTTACCGAAATAAATTAAAATAGCGTTACCCTTAACGATACCCGCATCGAATCTGTTACCATCCATGTAAAATAGACAAATATAAGTAAAGTAATGCGTAAAATATATAAAAAATGCTAAAACTTTGTAAGACATCAAAAAAATTAAAAGAAAAGAAAATATAACAAAGGGAACAAAGGGAACAAAGAGAACAAACAAAGTAACACTTTAAGGACCATTATGATAATATCATTTTTCAATCTTTTTTCTTGTTTATTACACTGTACAACACATTTTTAGAGGTGAATTATGTCTATGCCAGATGAATGCATTAGGTTAGTATAGTAAAACACATAAAATGAATTGATCCTGTGGTGGGTGCAGTCAAATTGTATGGATGTTTAAAGTTTTAATGTTTTTTCGTTAACATTGTATTGAATACGACGGTAGTGTAAGACGGTAGTGTAAGAGTTCTTTTGATCTAAGTTCTGAGTTCGGATGGACCCAAACGAATATTAAGAGACATTTTTTCTATATCTGCAATTTTCCTGGGTCCTTTTTTCAAGAAATACCCAAAAAGTATCATAAAACGTGCGTCTAATGGGTTAAAATGTCAAACTGTGAATATGTTCTGGAGCAAATTTTAAAAAATTTGAATCGTTATTTAAAACAATCGTAATTTGTCTCGAAAACTATATAAAAATAAGTCTGTAATTTAAAATCATTAAAAGGCGGAACATTATAATATTTGAAATTCCTTAGATTCAACTTTTGCGAAATTAAAAAATTAATAAAAAAATTAACAGGAAAAATACGAGAAAACGGGTAAATCCATTAAAATATGATTAAATAAATTTAAAAACATATATTTTGAAAAATTAACCGAACATTGTTAATGGACTGGACTGTACGTGATAAATTAAAATTCACCTTTTGTGTAATTTAACACGACTTTTTCGTCTTCGACAAGTCCAAATAAAATTAAATTTGCTGCATATTCAAAGATCTTTTTTTTTGGCATTTATTGGAAAAGGAACTTAAATGACCAATAAAATTGCAGATATAGGGTTAACATGTTCTATGAAACAATTTCTCTTAGAATTATGTTGAAGATATACAAACTCAGAATTTAGTTCAAAGGAACTATTACAGAACTTTTTGAGTCTTATTCAATACAGTGTTGGCAAAAAAAAAAATGTAAACCTTGAACGGCCATAAAATTTGACTGTACCCACACATGACAAACCGATTTTGGGGGTTTTACTACTAATAGAATCGTTCGATATATGAATAAAAAGGAGAATAAAAACAAAAAGCGTGTATTTTATATCTACCTAAGGTAGAGCTTGCACATAACGAACAAGTTTTCAATTTATTTTTGATCAATGGTGATAATCTTTAACTTCGAGCTCATATATTAGTTCACATTTAGTGGGAAACCTAGCTTATATGAATGTTTGATGTTTGTGTGGGATTGTCACTTCTTTCAAAACGTGTTCTGATGATAGGGACCTAGAAAATTCCCGAAATATATCTATCAACACATTCCTGAAAGTGGTCAATTAATAAATTTGAAAACAAAAACTCTATAGATTATTTGTTAGGACACTATCCTAATAAAGAAACATGCCACTATCCTAATAAAGAAACAGGCGTCGAACTTAAATAATGTTCATTTAATTATTTTATTAATATTGTAAATAAAATTCTTACCGTTTAAAAATGTCCGATTTGGAATATTGTTTAAAACTTTTCCCAGTAAAAAATTTTCGTGTTTTTAGAAGCAGGATAAAACAAATGCCTTGATGTAAGTGCTTACTATTACATAATACTGAGAAGCAGCAAAAGAAACGAATAATTTTCGTATAAAAATAACCAAAACAATTTTGAGCTTACTGTTTTCTCTAACAAGGATGCAGGTTGTAAGCAGCTTACCCTAAGCCCTTACACGGATGCAGATTGTAATGTAGAAAGTTCCATATCGTGGATTATAAACGATCTGTAAAACTTTTCCCGTGTGATTTCCGATTGTGTTTCGTGTTTGCGAGTATGTAATAAAAATAATTTGTCATTTAGATGTTTCTGAAGAGCTAGCACGTGGAGCGGTAAAAAGAAATCAAATAATTATATAAGGGTCAAAAATTTTAACAACAGAAAACTTATATCTGTAGAATTTTATGTAGAATAAATTATGTATATTCATATCATTACTTTTAATCGTAATAATGTAGACATGAAATGTGATTTTACTGAAACCCATGAAATCACTGCTTTTTATAAGCGCTGAAATTCGCGCTTATTTTGCGAAAAAGTAATGCTTCCAAGTGGGAATTCGCCAAATAAAAATCATGGCATATGTAAGCAGGTTTGTAAGGGATTCTTTTCGGCTTACTCCCTTACAAACCTGCTTGCATGTAAGCAGCGTTTTTTTACTGGTTTTATGTTATTCAGATTTGAAGGGCTTATTGTAAAAACTTGATAAGCCACATTTTATTTTTAGTTTTTTTTAGCCTTTTAATGGTTAAAAAATACAAAAATATGACTTCTGCTGAACGTTTCTACTCTAGGTACTTGCAATAATTATTTAAGCAAGACTTCTATAAAATATCAATCAATGGATGTCTAGAAAACAGCGAAAATCCTTAAAACAATAAATTTGGCTTATCAAGTTTTTACAATAACCCCTTCATTTCATGTTTACGAAAAATTATACTTTATATTGCGTTTTTTGCAACAACACAATAACACCAAGAAAAACGCGTGCATTCACGTCGAAACTTTTTTAAAATTGTGATACCGAAAATTAAATTCGATGGCTGATGACTGTTTTGATATATTCATGAAACAACGCAAAACAAAAAAACGAAAGGTCCAGTTTAGGGAAAAGGCCACAATTGAAAACATTCGCTTACATAAAAGTATTGGTTAAAAAATAAAATTCAATAGAAATGTACAACATTATATTCCTTTTTTGTCTGTTTTCAAATGCAAAATATGCAATAAAAATCATAAAAAATCCAAAAAAATATGCCTTTAAAGACAAATATGCATTGTTAACAATATATGCATAAATATGCAACAACAAATCGATGGTATTTTGTTTCAAATTCCTTGATTCGGAGAAATATTTATTCAAGATTACTTTGGAGCTACTGACTACAAACACACACAGAGAAAACTTTAGCTATTTGCCAACTAAAATTCAGTTAATACGACTCAAATTCTGTTACTAATAGTTTCAGACGGTTTGCACAACTTAACATTACTTTTCGCAACAAAGTTCGATTAATTCAACTGGATTTTAGTTTCAACACGCAAAATATTCATAAATCTAATCTAAATATCGTTGTACTATCTGAATTCATAAGTAGATTACCATTCATATACATACACAGAAAAAGTTATCAACCTAAAATATCTAATTAAAGATTTGATTTGAATTTAATTTGTTTCTAAACAAATATTTAATTGAATCAATTAATATTTTAATTGCCTTTGAAATATATAAATACATATTTTATTTTAGACGCAATTAGGTGCAAAATCAATTAAAATATTAATTGATTCAATAAATTTTTTAATTGAAACCCGTTTTTAGTTTTTTCTGTGTATTTCAATTCGGTTGGCACTTTATTTTTCTGTGTGCATGCATTTGCATGAAAGTCGCTGCCCTGATTGTTATAAACACGTGTTCCCCTTTTTCCTTATTTTATGCTAGTCTTTTAGGCGACTAATTTAATACGTGACACAATTGAGTTTTCTTTTGTAGTCTCCTACAATTCGAATACACTAATAGAAAAAAATTAGTAAAAATGTTTGCCACAACTACTAAAAATTAGTTAAAAATTACATTGCAGATAAAACTGGTAAAATTAAAAAATATTTTTTTTTGCTAAATATTAGTAAGATAAGAATAACAAAAATAAATCTGCTGAATCTACAAATATCTATTAATAATTGAGCTAAATTGTCGTTAATTGAAAGTAACAAATTAGTCTTCAAAAATCAGCAAAGAATTTGCTAAATATTTGTAGACAAAAAATCATAAAAAAAATTTAAATTTTTATTCGGTTTTTTTTTAATACGAATGAAAATCGACCCTTCTAAAATCAATAATCTACAATTTTTTTTACAAAAATTTCTGTAGATTTTAGCAAAATATACCGTTTTGCATTCTACTAAATTTGAGGTAACTATAGCAAAAAATATAACAGTTTTGTTTGCTGTTTTTAGTCTACACATATTTATTCAACTCGAATATAACGAAAATTTTGTTAAGTCAATAATTTTATTTTTGCTCTTCTTATTTTATTAACCGATTTTATAACACTCAACTATCCGGTTCGAATTTTTGACAAAATTTATTATAAAGGTGTAGTGGTGTCTCAATAACCTTTTTTGATGATATATTTATAGTGACATCTAGCGGTTGTATACGCAATATAAATTCAAACATCACTGGCATCACTTACAACATATGGGAAAACAGTGGACATTAGAGTGAGGTAAGTTTCTAAAAATAGAACAGTTGTTGTTGGAGTTGTACTTCTGAGATTATGTATGCAAGAACAAAAACACCGTGTATTGAATAAAATTAGTTTTAATCACAACAAAACTCGACCTAACGTGTAGTGCGAGTGCATGTGTCATTAGAAATCAGTTTATCTATACCACGGTCAGTGATTGCACAGAAAATTTCATATAGACGCAATCGCACAAATAAACACATAACAAATATTACATTATTCAAAAAAAAAAAAAAAAAGGGTCACTAACGAAGGTTCAATACCAGAAACTGCGCAGCCTGATTCAGAAAATTTAAAAATTTACAATGTAGTTACGATTTTTAGAAAATACACTCATTCTTCTCTACCAAGCCTTTCACAATTTCAAATTTTTATTTATTTAATTCTTCTTATTTTAAACGAGCTTAAGATCATTTATTTATTAATTATAATTATTTATTTCCAATATTTCGTCTCCACATTGGGTGACTTCTTTAATTATTAAAAGACGTTTTTCAATCAAATTGTAATAATTGTTAATAATTTTAATAATTGAAAATGACTGGCCTGTTTTCAGCCGATAGTACCAGTTTTAACACGGATATCATTTCTAATGCCCAATCTACTGGAAATTGCGCGGGGAGCGTAAAAAATAACACTTTCGACATTCCTGTGTAATTCATGGCTGTTCTAATGTATGTGCTGGCGCATATGATTATATATAATTGCATCATGGATTTGATTTTTCTAAAATTTTTGATATGGTCGCATACATATCAATATCTAAATATATATCGGTTGATATTACCGTATATATATGGTATACATTACTACATATGGTATATATTTGTTAGCATGATTTCATATATAATTTTATATAGCTTAATACAATGTATAATATTATATGGCACGAGTAGTATATTAAAATTTAGTTTTACATCGAATCTGCTGTGTTGAATTTAGTAAAAAACGCGATTATTTTTAGTAGTGTTTGTTTTTTTCTTTGATATTTCAAATGTTAAATCGAGCTTCTAGTTGAAAAATAAATTCTCATTGTTTGGAGTTTTTCTATTAAAAATCTCAACAGAAAATTAGTATTATCTCCTACAGACAAGCCGAGCGGCTTCGTGGGATTTATTGTTAACAAATGTAAATATTTATTTATTGATTACCCGAGTAAAACCATTTACATTTAATCATGCACTATTTTATAAAAATATATATGTTATTACATGCTATTATATGTAAATACATATGTTTATGCATGTTTATATATAAAATTAGTTTTCTCTCAATTTGTTAATACGATGCAACATGTAATTACATCTTATAACATATCGACCTATATATAATAGTATAGAGCAATTCCATATGAAAACGATCAAAATTGGCAAATTTTTGGACGACCCCTCTCCGATTTTAAAATAAATAGTCTCAATCGATTGCCCAGCAAAAAATAATGTACCTACATATTTTTTTTTTTTATAGTGACTGGTTTAGTGGTGGTGTGCACCACTGTCATGTGATAAAATTGAAGAATTCTTCATAAGGGACCTCGTTGGAAAGGTATTGAATCAGGCTTTAATTGAAAAATAAAATTTTCCTAATTTTTATCAGAAATTTACCTTTTTTCCCATGAAAATAAAATTTTCCCATGAAAATTAAATTTTCCGATTTTCCACAGAAGCTCCTAAATTTTCCGGCTAATTTTATTTTATTTTGGATTCCTCATAATTTTTGCTTTAAGAATCAGCAATAAAAAAATGGGGCCCGACTCCTTGTTTGGACAGGAGAAGAGCATTTAAGAGACCACCTTGTTCTCATTGTTTTTATATTTTTTATAATTGAATTATTTTTAATTATTTTCAATTAAAGCCTGATTCAATACCTTTCCAACGAGCTATCACTCGTTGCGATCGCTTTAGTAGTTTTTTTTTAAAACAACTTTCAATGAGGTCCCTTATGAAGAATTCTTAAATTTTGTCACATGACAGTGGTGCACACCACCACTAAACCAGTCACTATAAAAAAAAAAAAATATGTAGGTACATTATTTTTTGCTGGGCAATCGATTGAGACTATTTATTTTAAAATCGGAGAGGGGTCGTCCAAAAGGTGATCGCTTTCATATGGAATTGCTCTATATGATATATACAATCATATATGGTTGATCTAATTATGTACGAACATATGCATAATTAGATATAACACAAATCAAAATTATTTATAATAACATATAAAGGGTGTTTTTTTAAGCCCGATAGAACTTGAAATTTTAAAAAATAACACAAAAAATTAAATTGTAATCAAAAATTTTTTTTTATTCGAAAGATCAATACGTGACATTAACATTTGAAAATGATTTCGGGCATATGGGCACCGCGGCTGTTCTTGACGAAGCGCATTCTGGACGTCCAATTTGGGCCACTTTTTCGAGCACTACTGGCCGTATGTTACGAATAACACGAACAATGCTGGCCTCCAAGGCGTCAATTGTTGCTGGTTTATCAGCATAAACCAGTGACTTCACGTAGCCCCACAGGAAATAAGCGAGAGGTGTCAAATCGCACGACCTTGAAGGCCAATTGACAGGTCCATTTCTCGAAATCAACTTATCGCCAAATTTTGATTTCAATAAGTCGATGGTTGCGTTCGCCGTATGGCACGTAGCGCCATCCTGTTGAAACCACATCTCCTCCGGATCAATGTCATCCATATTTTCAAACAAAAAATCATTGATCATGGTGCGGTAACGATCTCCATTGACCGTAACGCGAGCTCCGGCCTCATTTTTGAAGAAATAAGGTCCGATGATGCCACCAGCGTGAAAACCGCACCAAACGGTGCATTTTTCTGGATGTAATAGAGTCTGTAGGGTCTCTTGTTTATTGGTCTCGCTCCATATGCGGCAATTTTGCTTATTAACAAACCCGTTAAGCCAAAAATGCGCCTCATCGCTGAACACAATTTTGCGATAAAACAATCGACGAATCGACGACTGATTTTCAAAGTAAATTTGGATAATTTCGTAGCGTTGTTCAAGCGTGAGTCTATTCATGATGATTTGTCAGAGTATACTGAAACGATAAAAACAAATATTTCATCAAAATTTAATTTTTTGTGTTTCTTTTTACAATTTAAAGTTCTATCTAGCTTAAAAAAACACCCTTTAGTTTAATATTAAAAACATTTATTTTATTTTGGATAAAACGATATCTGGAAGTACTCACGAATTTTAATTTTGTTTTTTTTTTTTATTTTTCCCATAATCAGCTGGATAATACTTATCGTTTGAGCACTATTACGAAAAAATATACACTTTCGGGACACCCTAATGTGCATTTAAACTTAAAAAAGATGTATGTCGTAACTTTTTTGAAAACCGCAAAAAAGTAATATATTTTTTTTTGCAACTGAAATCATGGTTTAGTTAATTATAAATTTTTTTGATCAAAAAGATTTGTGGTATAAGTTTTTGTTTTCATTCCACTGCTTTTCCAACTCAACGAAAAGTTTATCACCATTTCGGAATACTTTATTGCCCATATTCCGTTTTACAATCATCCACATGTGCTTAATCGGGTTGAGATCGGGAGATTGAGCCGGCCACGACATGTTATTAATTTCATTTTCCTGCAGCCAAACTTTTACAGCCCCCGCCGTGTGTTTTGGGTCGTTGTCGTGCTGGAAGGTCCATGAGAATGGCATTTCCGATTCAGCATACGGAAGCATAACTGAACTCAAAAGATCTCTATGGATTGTGGCCGTCATTGTGCTAGTAATGCGGTGAATTGGGCCACTCCCATTTCCTGAAAAACACCACCACACCATAATGTTTCCAACTCCGTGCTTCTCTGTGGCGGTTGTGTATCTGGGATTAAACTTTTCGCCTCGTGGTCTTCGAACATTCTCTCTTCCATCTGATCCCCGGAGGTTGAATTTAGACTCATCTGACCACAATACATTTTTAAATTGCTGTTGAGTCCAGTTCACATGGGTGCGTGCAAAGTCAAGCCGAGCTTTTCGGTTTTTTTCCGACACAAACGGTTTTTTTGTACATCTATAACTTCTAAAACCATATTCTCGGGCTCTTCTTT
Organism: Delia radicum; assembly: GCA_021234595.1. Taxonomy (NCBI): domain Eukaryota; kingdom Metazoa; phylum Arthropoda; class Insecta; order Diptera; family Anthomyiidae; genus Delia; species Delia radicum. Next base: position 177,759,804 of record CM037855.1, on the reverse strand, counting down.
TAATGGTGGGAAGGCTGGCATATATTAAAAGTTCAATTTTAGTTTCTCTGGGAACTGCTTTGGGATATTTCATAAGACAATTCTTGATTTTCCGATCTTCTCTTTCAGTTGTAATACGGATTATTCCACCTTTATGAGTTGTGCGGATGTTACCACTATTAACAATGCGGCAAATCGTTGATTTTGGAACGGAGTACTTTATACAAATTTTTTTTTGGGAAAGTCTATTTTGAAAATAATTTAAAACTTTTGATTTAAAATCAGAATTGTATTTATTTTCTGCCATTTTTTACAAAAATTATTCTTACGATGTTTATGCTTAAAACATCTTATTACAACTATTAAAGAAAAATAATTATAATAAATTTGTTTAAAAAGGAATGCGATTACCGTTATATCCTAGCATTTGTTAGTATAAACTGTTTCGTTAAGAGTAAGAATAATGAGAGTTGCAAATGTTTTGAACACCTGCATTTTGAATACAGCTATTATTATTAATTTTTTTTTTAGCGGAATTCATTTTTTTTATTTGTTTAACATAAAACAATGTATGAAGAATATGTAAAAAATAAATTTTAGTAACTAAGTGTGATTTGAAGGAAATAAATCAATGAAAACAACAAATGCGATCTCAGTTCCAAATGATTTGACCACTAATGTATCTGATAGTTATTTTATTTAATCGCGAATCCAATTTTATACCAAAAAAAAATATATATTTTTTTTTTTCATTTTAATAAATTGGGCCAAGGAAAGTTGTGTTTGAAACCATAGTGCAGTGGTTTTAAATTTTTTTTTTAAATTACTTGTATAACTAAGACCCCAAATTATCACATGCTTTTTACTGCGTTATTATATCTCCTTTATATGCAAAATTATCGGGAATTAAACTTAGGTGTTGCAACGGCGTTGTAAAATGGGTTAATATTTAGCAAAAAAAAAATCTGCTCATTTTAGCAGTTTTTTCATTTTGAACTGATTTTTAGTAGCTATTTTGGCATGTTTATTTCTATGAGTGTAGTATCCGACCCTAAGCACATTATTTAAAAAATTGAGAAAATTAGTGAATATTTAAGTAAATAATTTTAACCTTGCTTTTGGAAACGACTTTTAAATGCCGTTTTTAATGTAAAAATCTGGAAAATAAAATAATTTTAGGATGAGTAATAATTCCATTTTCTTCCTTATGTGTGCACTTTTTTTAACCGAATACAATTGGAATTTGATATTTACAGCAGAATCTTATTAATTGGTGGGTTGTACACTTTAGGGATACTTTATTCCAGTATAATCATCTGGAAAATAAAATAAATTTAGGATGATTTAATAGATAATAACTGTTTTGAAACTATTGTATATGCAGATGATGTACAGATTTTATTTTCTGGAGAAAGACAATTCGTTGATGTTTTAGAGGCAAACATAGAATTTTACCTTGTTAAGATTGCACGGTGGATGGACACAAATGGGTTAGACATAAATCCTAGCAAAACGAAGGCTATGTGCTTCTGTTTTGATTCTCGTGATTTAAGTGTATCATTGAGAGGTGTTAGTATCAACTTTATTTCTGAAATTTATTGTTTGGGTGTTCTTGAAGATGATAACTTACGTTTTTCGAAACACGTTGTTTACGTGTGTGCTCGAGTGAATGCTATTTTGAGACGATTATGGTATCTTGATCTTTGTTTGCCTCTACATGTAAAGAAACGTGTAGCTAGTGCTCTTAATTAATGCTTTGGAGGTATTTACGGGCACTAGCAGTAATATTCTTAGACGTCTTCATCTTACATTTAACCGTACAGCAGTGTTACCATATTGCCAGTTTTAACTGTTTTTCATGAAAAAAAAACAAATTTTGTTTAATTTCAGCCTTTTTTCAGTTTTTCCAGTTTTCAACAGTTTACCTGCTCGATTTACTTTTTTTTAATTGAATTTATAAATTTAATACAAAAGTTGCACAAAATGTTTCAATAAAAAATAATACCACGCATTGAATGCAACTCTGTAGTAAGTTTTAACACCCTTTTTAGCATATGTTTGTGTTGAAATTTTGTGCAATCAAACGAAATGAAAATCAAATTTAATCCAAAAATGTATAACTGATATTTTTATGTAATTAAGTAAGATCTCAAAATGTGATGAATTATTTTGTTTTTTTTATGGTTTTGTAGCTATTTTTTGCTATATGTTAAATAATTAATATAAATATAAATGTTTTTTTATATAATATTTTTTTTTACTTTAAACAAGTACACGGAAGAAAAAGCATATTAGGATTATTGTTAATTAAAATGTAGTTTTATAACAGAGCACAACTTGTGATCTGTAATAACATAAATTTGAAAATATTTTTTTTTTTTTATAGTATAAGTAAAAGTTAGTCTACAACAAAAAATATTTTTTTTCTGTGAATATAAAATGCTTAATGTTATGTGTTTAATGTTTTTTATGTTGTTTGATGTTTAAATAAAATGCAATTGAATTCAAAATGCACATATTAACTGTTTTTTCTACTGTTCTTTATTTAAAAAAAAAACAGTTTTTTTCTTAAAAAGACAGTTTTTTTTACAGTTTTTTGAAAAAAATACATGGCAACACTGCCGTACAGTGAGATATGTTTACAGATTGAGGATAAGAGAACATGAATCTCCGTTTGTGTTGGATTTTCTTGGTTTTTCTTTTGAGAATTTTATAAAACTGAGAATCTTGTTTTTGTTTTACAAGCTAATTAGAGCGAGCTGTCCTGGTTACATTGTTGACAACTTTAGATTTACAAGATCGAGTAGAAATCCTCAGATAGTTTTTCAACGTATAAACTCTTCTACATTCTAGAGATCCTTTAATGTGAGGATAACTAGAGTCTGGAATTCATTACCTAGATTTCTTAAAAGCTTTGTTGTTGCAAGTGCTACGTTTAAACGCAAACTAAGGCAGTTTTTTAATCACTCACTATAATTTTGATAATTTACGATAATTTTACATATTTTTCATATTTTTTTATATATTTTGCTTTATTTTTTAATCGTCTACTTAATTTGATAATCTTATTGCTACATTTTAAACCGTTAAACGTTAGTTATAATTTTATTTATTTTACTCATTTCTTTAAATTATAAATTTATTTTATTATTTTTTTTGTAAAAATTTATTGTAGAATACGAACCATATTCGGCGCTATGGGCTTGGTTTTTGAATTAATAAAATGAAATGAAATTCCATTTTCTTCCTTATGTATGCTAATTTTTAACCGAATACAATTGAAATTTCATATTTACAGCCGAATCTTAATAACTGGTGGGTTGTACACTTTAGGGATACTTTATTCCAGTATAATCATCTGGAAAATAAAATAAATCAGGGATGAGTAATAATTCCATTCTCTTCTTTAGGTGTGCTATTTTTTAACCGAATACAATTGAAATTTCATATTTACAGCCGAATCTTAATAATTGGTGGGTTTACACTTTAGTGATACTTTACTCCAGCATAATCATTTATTTTGACTTTTTGTGTATCTTTTAGGAAATTGAAGTTTAGTTTGACATTGAAAGGATAACATTGAGGTTCTATAAGAATTTTAATTTCAATAAGAAATTTAATTTCTATCAGAAATTAAATTAACAGTGGAAAAATAAATATAAAAAAAAAAAATATACTACTTTAAAATAAAAAAGTAAATATTAAATATTAAAAATTTAAAAAAAAAAAAATAATAACGAAATATTCAAAATGAATTGTATTAGTCGTCCAACATATGGTGTGATTATTGGTGGTTTAAATATATTTCTATTTGTATGTACCATTATATACATCATTGTAGTCCTTAGTCGTCTGGATGAAATTGCTGACGATAAAGAAATAGAAGGTAACATTATATTATCAGAGCAGCGACTTTCATGCACTAAAAAATCGAAAATATGCGCTTAAAATATGCAAAAAAAAAATCCAAAATATGCACTTAAATCGAAATATGCACTAAAAATCCAAAAATATACACTAAAAATCAAAAAAAAAGTATGCACTTATAATCCAAAAATATGCACAAAAAATCAAAAAAAAAATTAAAAAAAAAATATGATTTTAAATTTTTTGATTTTTAAAAACCGATTTATTACTTGAAGCGTTGGTTTAATAATTAAATCCAATATAAATGTCTAACAAATGACAACTAGATACAATTTCAAGGGTTACAAATCTTAATTTTAATTTCTATAAAATATGCAATTAAATTGAAAATATGGAACAAAAAATGTCAAAATATGCACTTAAATATGTACTTATAGCTGAATATGCAAAAACATGCACTTAAAAAAAAAATGCAAATAAAAAAAAAAATGCAATAGACTCATACCATATAAAACCATCAAAAAATATCCAATTTTCGACCTCTACACTATTCAATTTTAACCAAATTTGGTACAAAAGGAAAGTTTCATATAAATAAAAGTTTTGGGTCGTTAACACGGTTTTGAAAATATCTTGTTTTAAAATATTAAAAAAAATCTAAAATTTAACTAAAGTAGTCGTACATTATCGTTCATATCTTCGTAACGGCTAAAGCTACGTGATTCATTGATATATGTTATCATGCTTTAAATAAAATAAGCGAAAACATAATTTTTTGAAAGTAAAATGCATCTTTTTCCCTAATCCGCGTTTTAAAAACTGGTTTTTTTAAATTTTCAAAAAAAATATATATTTAGACACGGCATAGGGAAGTAATTTATATTTAACATATATTTTTTTAAAAAGACCCGTTTTTTTTTAAATACAGCTTTTTGCACCGCGGTTTTTGAAAACAATGCATTTTTCCGAGGAGAAGTGAATAATTTATGTGCTCTAGTAAAACCACAATTTAAGGAGCTTTGAAATGAGGTACGATATCAATCACTCTCATGGCTTAAGCCGTTAAAAAGATATGGAAAATTAAGTACTACCAGCGCTGCTAACTTCAACGATTTGTCTCCATTTTAACGATTTTTGTAGTGGAATATGATAAAACGACGATTGACGATTTTAGAAAATTTATTGTATGGAAAATGAGGATTTTTAAAAATTTTGAAAGTTTTTAGTGAAATAATTTAAATTTTTATGTATTTTTGGTAGAGAAATCCAAAAATGTAAATTTTTGAAGGACTTAAATCAATTGAGCTTCAAAATTACTAATAAAGTGATTTGCAACGTTTTTGATTCTAACGGTTTTCTCAAACGCAATTTTTGATAAGCCCAATTTTTTTAAAACCTAATACATATCAACAAAAAAATTTCATAAGGATCGATATTTCTTTATGAAATTTCACTGATTTCAAAATAGGTCAATGATATTACCATTTTTATGCTGCTCAATGTGCTTTGGAAGTTATGCGCTTACAACTAGAAGCGTTAGTAAAGGAACTATAATAATAAGGGGCATGAAAATGGTAAAAATTATTACAAATAAAGTGATTTCCAATTTTTTATTGCAGTGGTAGTTTTGGTATTGACGATTTTTCATTCTAAAAAGAACGATTTTGACGATTTTTTACACAAAAATTGACGATTTTTCAACAAAATGGATTGGCAGCACTGAGTACGACTACTTTTTAAAAATTTTCGAATATTTTTCATATTTTGAAACGCGATATTGCTAGATCCGCTGGGTTTAGTTGTACATATCATATACCAAGTTTGGTTGAAATCAGAAGGGGTGGAGGAAATGAAATGGTTGATTTTATATGTTTGCAGTCAATAACAAATTGATGCGATTTTTATTGCAAATTCTTTGATTCGGTAAATTATTTGGTGAACATTGATTTTGTTCAACTCACTACAAAGATGTATTTTGCATACAAGTCGCTGCCCTGATTATTATACTAAAATGCGATTTACAATAGTTTGCCGCTAATTTATTATTTTCAAAATTTAGCGGATGCAAAAACGGAACATATTATAGAAAAGTCCATTACTTTACTATATATTCTATTGATAATATGTTTGATTGCTATAGTTTCTTCGAGTCTATTAATTATTGGTATACTTAAGGTAATAATTAAGATAAAATTTAATTAAATTTTAATTAGTACTGATATTGTGTAATTGATTTGTAGAAACGAAGTAAATTGATGAAACCCTATGTTTATACTGCTATATTAGGTATTGGTATTCATATATTACGCGTAATATTTGGATTCTTTACCGGCTTTGGTGATGGCGTTGGTAGTGTATTTGCAAATCTTTTAGTCGGTATTCTTGTCTTGGGTAAGTATACGTTTAATCAAAACATAAAACAATGTATAGTACGCATGTACTAAGAAATTTATATATGTATTAGGGCGGGTCGATTTAAAAATCTCTCAACGTACAACGAAAATCGTATTCTAGGGATCAAAATAAGAAACTTTGCCGAAGGAACCATACCTCTAAAATGAATTCTGATGTCCCGACTTTGGACCCGTAGGGTCAAATTTTGAAAAATCCCACTTTGACCCATTTAGAGTGTCCCAATCGAATCCAACCCAATTGAATATAATTGAAAATATATATATAATATAATCATCTGCTAGAGCGTCTTCCGGAGACGAAATAGAGACCGTAATCTTGAAAAGATTCCTCCTACTTTCTGAAATATCTCTATCCCGAGATTAGTACATTTTGCTATAAAAACGCGGCTAAAAAGGTCCTCTTTCAACTTAAATTTTAACCCCTTAACGGTCACCTTGAATGATGATTTATGCATTAATCTGCTAGCGCGTCTCCCGGAGAAGAAGTAGCTCCCATTATCTTGGAGAGATTTCTCCTACTTTCTGAAATATCAAAGTGGGCTTTTTCAAAATTTGACCCTACGGGTCAAAAGTCGAGACATCAGAATTCGTTTTAGCGGTATGGTTCCTTCGGCAAAGTTTCTTATTTTGATCCCTAGAATACGATTTTCCTTGTACGTTGAGCGATTTTTTTGCCTCCCTACAAATCGACCCGCCCTAATATATATACATATATATCAATAACAGCACTCAAAAAAGTTTGTCAGTAACTAAGGATTGATCAATCATAACTTTATAAAATATTACTTGAGCCAGAGTAAAAACTAATTTTTTTTATATAAATAGAATATTTTTGGTCTTCAAAGTTTAGTAACGTTATGATGCTTGTTAGGTTAAGACCCTAGCCACGTGTTTGTTTACTAAGATGACAAGAATGGAGTAAAATTGATTATTAATAGGTTATTTTTGTTAAAGTTCTGCTTGTTCTGAAGGCTTTTCTAAAAATTCAGGTTCTGATGGGAAATACTAGTATCAACCTAGCTAATATGTTTGATTTTCTTTATTATTTCAACCTACGTATATTTATAAATTAAAAATTACATTTTTATGTTTGAAAGCGAACTGTTTTTTGTAGCAAGTTATCTTTTGAAAAGTCGTCAGATTATGTGTAGAAAATATTAGCCTAATTGGATTATTATTTTCTTTAAAACTAGACTTTAAACAAAAAGTAAGTAATCTTTACAAAAAGTTCTTCGATTTCTCAAAAAAAAAAAAAAAAAAAATGATTAACTGAAGAGAACTCAGAATAATGAAATAATATTAAGATTTTTTTTAAATTATTGCTGATAGCTACAAAACAAGTTTCCAATACCGCCACTTTTTTGGGGAAATTGTCCTCTTCCAGATGCCAATCAAAAACTCTTTTACTCACTTTTTGTTCAGATTCTATTTGAAAGCGAAATAATGAAACATTTTGCACACACACTGAGAGAATTTTCTACATTAGATAGTAATGGATTTTTTCATTAGATCTATAAAGTGTCACTGTAGTTCATCCATGAGACTTTCCATTAAATTTATGCTAAGTTTAATAAACTTTTATGAAAAATTTTATTTTGAATTGTCAGGTTTGAGAGCATAATTAAAATGTTACTCTTACAAATAGAAAAAACTAATTGTTAATAAATGTAAGATAAAAAAGAAACAAGTGGAAGCATTAAAGTCCGATGTGCCGAATTTGGTATTAAAAAAGATTAAATTCGGCTGTGACGAATTTTTGGATACCCTCCATCTCGGTGTTTTCATAAACCAGGGAAAGTGCAAACAATATTAATATCTATATTCTTTGTAAAAATAACAAAAATAATGTTGTTTTTATAAGTAAAACAAAATATGACGGATTGATTAATGTATTTGGGATGTTACAAAAGAAAAACTGTTTAATTAAAGTTTACTAAAATGAATCTGAAATTCTGCAGTGGGTATTCAAAGGTTATTCTGATTACCTAAAGAAGAACGTGTAGTGAAATATATATATATTTGTATAGTTCCTTATGATGTTAAAAAAACTGTTGTAAAATTCGCCTGTTGTTTGTCTCTTTGCCTATATAATAATGAAAGAAAGTTACTAAAATATATTTTTGGATCGTTAGAAGAGATGCAATGAATACAAACGCATAAAAACAGTTTCGAATAATCAGAATTTTAGATAAATTTAAGGGAACAAAAATACACTTGCGGAGACATACATAATGAAATAATTATGAAATGCCAGTTTACATTACAACACATGTATTTATACTATACATCACATAAGTAAAACGGAAAGTGTGATGAAACTAAGTTTGTCAAAAATTATAAAAGAAAATCTTTCGAGTGTTTAGGGTGTTTTCGAGACACAAAAAATTAAAGAAACTGGTATTTCAAATTATTGTTTTTCAGCTCAGTTGCTTGTGCAATTCTCGTTTACGACTCCTAGAATAAGAACCCTAAGAAATTTTCCCAAAATTCGATTGGTTTTTACACATCAATACTTTAATTTAGATTATTTTTGTATGTATCAAATAAAAATTAGGGCTTTTAAGGAAAACAAATGCATATAATCAAAAGATTTTAAGATGAAGTATGCACCTTATATGTCTTAAATAAAAAAGTTCTGAAAGTGAATGTCCTTTAAATTGAATGGGGTTTTAATAAATGTAATTAGAATGTAAGAGTTTCCTTGCAAATTTATTAAAGGTTGAGAATGAAAATAAGTAAAAATAGTGTACGAAAAAAAGTTATGAATTTACATTGTTGGATTCGGGGATTTTGTTCCTGGATATTTTTTTGATCTGATAACGATTAATGTGTCTGGCAACTCCGGTTAATGCAGTCAAATAAATAAAGAATTTTAACTAAACTATTTTGTTCTACCTTTTTCTTATTGGTGATTTTTTGATTTGTTGGGGTTAACAAAAAAAGGTATATGGCAAGCCTGGTATATGGAAAACAAAAGCATACTTTATAAATTAGCTTAACAATTTTTCGAGGGCTTCTCGCATTTGCACTTATAACCAGTGTTGCCAGGTTTGCAAAGCATAAAAACGACAAACTTTCTAGAAAAAATCGTCAAAATCGTCATCATATTTTGAAAAATCGTCAAAATAAAATATATTTGTTAGAAGAGGGATAAAGTTTTAATAAAAAATAAAATACAATAATGTTATTCACATTTCAAATGTTAACGTGTTATCGTTGTAATATAACACGATTTTTGACACTTCTCTTTGGTTTAAACTTCGAAAATCATTATATTTTACAACGATATTCATATTTATAAAATGTTGAAACAGTGTGCCCCAGTAGGCTAGTTGGTAGCGTGCTGGCTTATCAGTGCGGGGGTCGTGGGTTCGATTCCCACCAGAGGCACTGATCTGTTTTCGCTACAACGCGCCGAAGGCCATAGTAGCTAGTGCTCGGTTAGGGTAATAGTATATAACTTGTAATTATATGATTATTAATTAATAAAATAACAAAAATATAATGTTGAAAGATCAAATAAATACAACTTTAAATCAAACTAATTTTACCACTTGAACTGTTAAACACTTATATCTGCATAATTCTGTGAACAACATTTCAGTGGCACAACTTTTTAAATATTAAATTCTTTTACAAAATTTGGAAATTCTTTAACAATAAGTCTGTTCGATTACTTTTCCTGTAAAGTTCAGTAAAAACTACTCAGTAACAAAATTACAAATAGTAAGACAAATTTACAAAAAAGTAAACGAACAGAAAATTTGTAGGAATTATTAAATTAGATAAAATAGCTTGTTTTAAATATTAAAAAAAAATCAACTGGTCATTATGGAAAAGGAAAAAGTTAATTGAAATTATCGACCAAAAATAATTTAAATGTTTTTTAACTTCTTCCATAGTTAATTATTTAATCATTTTCACTTTCAATCCATAAACAATTAAAATTTAATTTAATTTTTGTTTACTAAAAATACAAGCATATTTTTTTATTTTTTAGTCATATGTTTTTTTCATCTTACAAATTCTTTCTGGCAAAAATGTATCCAGTAAAAACTTGTAAGTTCTTTGGCATCAAACTGTCACTTTACTCTCTCTTTTTACCAGTTTTTACTGCGATTTGTCTAAACGAACACCTTCCAGTAAAAACTTGTACAAATTTTTGTGTTATCGAACAAACTTAATGTTATATTTTTTAATTATTAAATTTTGGCACTTTATTTATATTATTAGGCCTGTTTTTTAAGCACCGGATTTATTTTTGGATGTATTTTGTTTCATTTAAAGTTGTATATATATCATCTTTCAACATGAAATATATTCGGGCTAGAGATCTGTTTGTTTCGCAAAAAAAGTCCATGCCTTGTGTTTTAACATGAAAATTGTTTTATTTTTATTTAAATCTAACTCCAATTAAATTTTATAAAAATTTAAAGAAATGTTCTAAACATATAAACACAGAAACTAAATTAAGCTAAACCCGTAATGAATTTATAAAAAAATAAATGCGGTTTGGATTAAGTTTTATTCAATTCTAGGATTTGCATTTTTGCAAAATTGTATTTCACATCATATTAGCATATAAAAGCTAGCTATCGATCAAAAAACAATGTTTTTGCTTTCAATTTTTAACGAAATAATATAAATTTAATAATCGAGCCGGCGATTTTATGAGAATGATAAATAAGTAGATCTTGCTGACATATTAAATTATTGTCAAAAAATCGTCATTTTGGAAGCAAAAGTCGTCAAATAGTCATTTAGTTATTTTGGGTATTAAATATCATCAAAATGACGACAAATCGTCAAACCTGGCAACTCTGCATGCGATTGCTACTAATTCATACGTACATACATATATATATATATTCCCGTCGTTCCTATAAGGAGCATAGGGCCGTACATACATACTGTATACAAAACAAAACAAAAAACAACAACAATATTTTGTGAGTTTTTTTTTTTTGTTTTTAAGTGTTGATCATGACCATGGATGGTAACCGATTCTATGTGGTTATTGGTCGTAGTAACGCTATTTTCTTTTATTTCGGTAACGGTATTTTAGGGGAAACTATACTTCAGTTATTTCGGTAACGGGAATTTAGCGTTAACGGTATTTTAGCGTTAACGGTATTTTATTTATTTCGCTAACGGTATTTTAGCGGTAACGATATTTTAGATATTTCGGTAACTTTATTTTAGGGAAAAAGATTTTTCAATTATTTTGGTAACGGCATTTTAAGGATAACGTTATTTTAGTTATACAGGTAATGTTAATGCACACCACAATTTTTAACCGCATTATGCCCGAGTTTAAATGACTGTCTAGTTTATGATCACACTTTGGGAAAATATATCTATTTACAGAAGTTTTTTTGTTCAGATCTTGTTAGATTATTTCGGTAACGGTATTTTAAGGTAACGGTATTTTACGGATAACGGTATTTCAAGAATATCGGTAACGGTATTTAAGCGATAACGATAGTCAGTTGAAAGGTGTTAGAATCGGGGACGGTAATTTAGCGATATTGACAGCCATCCCTGCTTGCGTATATTCTTGTGTATAAGCATTGAATGTACGTATGTATGTATGTATGTATGATGAAATAAAAAAAAAAATTTTAGAGGTCTTCCCACATTTTCACTCATAACTTTTGAACGCGTTAACCGATTTTGATCATTTTCACTAGAAAACTGCTCATGATATCAACAAACAATTTGACTGAAAATTAGCAATACCTCTTCTGTATTGGAGGAGTATTTTGTGTTTCCACAGACAGACGGACGGACAGACGGACAGACGGACAGACGGACATGGCTATATCGACTTCTCTATTCATGCTGATCAAGAATATATATAGTTTATGGGGTCCCAGAATTTTTTTAAAAGAATTACAAACATTTGACAAAGTGAATATACCCTCCTGCACTATGGGATGGAGGGTATAAAAAAATTTATGACGATCAGCGCTAAAGGCACTTTGGACCTAAGCAACTAGGTCAGGTGAGGTCAGACAAAACTATGACACGCGTGTCACTAGTGGCACGCTAGCGGATTTTCGGTGGTACGCAACTTTTGATTAAATATTATGAAATATATTCATTTGATATTTATGTTCGCTATTAAAAGATGTGCTTTAGACCGAAAATGGTAAATTGTTGAATTATAAATTGTATTTCAGAAATTGTCAATTGTATTTCAGAAATTATCAATTGTATTCCAGAAATGATAAATTGTATTTCAGGAATAATGAACTGTATTTTAGAAACACTAATGAAAAACGTTTACAAATTTCTGTAATACAACTGAAGGGCTTATTGTAAAAACTGGATATGTCACATTTATTGTTTCATGGACTTTCGCTGATTTATAGAACAGCATTGATTAATTTATAATAGAAATATTGCTTAGACACTTATTTCAAGTACGTGGAAGATAAAGGTGCTGCACAAATTATAATTTTTAAAGTCTTTCAACCTTTAAAAGGCGAAAACAATATAGAAATAAAATGTGGCTTATCAAATTTTAACAATAAGCCCTTCAATTTATAATTTCTGAAGTACAATTGAGAGTTTCTGAAAAAAAATTAATAATTTTTAAACTAAAATTGACAATTTCTGAAATACAATTTTGGATCTGAAATACAAGTAATAATAGATTTATGAAAAGTCACTGGAACTCGTTCATTGAAAGTTTTTTATTAAATTAATGCAGTTTTATATAAAATTTTAGAAAAAATTTTGTTTTATTTATTAAAACTTAAAAGCTTTCATTAAAAGCAATCTCATTAAAGCTATGAAGATTTTTCATAAAGTTCAACAAATTTTTCAAACACATTGTGAAAAAAACTTGATTAATTTAGTAGAAAATTTTTCATTGAAACCCGTCCAAGAAATTCTCTCTGTGTAAGTACATGCGACATATTTTAACAAAAAAAAATTGGCATGTAATGAAAAAGATTTGCCAACACTTGTCTAGAACATATCAAAGAACGCAGAAATATATTTTGGTCCAAGATTTTAAATAAAAAAAAAAAAACAGTAAAAAAAATTAGTTCCAAACAAAATTTCATTAATATTATTAATTTTTTTACTTAAATATTAGAAGGAAAAAATAGATATTTTAACTAATTCATAACTTTAGTTTTATGACTAGAATATAATGAATAGAAAAATAAGGAAAAGTCAAATTAGTAAAAAAAAGAATCGGTGTTAAAATGTTATTTAATTTAAAAAATGTGATAAGTTAATGCAATATTTTTCTTTTTCTTCAAGGTATACAATGCTTGATATTTTATCCAATATATACACTTTACAAGGATTATACAGATTACAAAATCGAACAGGAAAACTGTTAAGACTCAACGAATAATATTTATATAAAAAAGCTGATAAGTGGAAAAATTAAACTTATGTTAACTATGTTGTAGAGGACAAAAAATTACACTGTAAGTAAATTTTTAACTTTTGAAATGACACACCAAAACCCCAGGACAGTTAAACTTAATTTTGGTTCGTAGAATCCGTTTTAATATTTCAGGTCAAAATAAAAAGATATTTCATCTTAAAGTTTGCATTGACTCAAGCGATTTTTTGAGTGCATTTATGATAGCTTAAGAGCATCTAGTTATGACTGTACCGGCCAACAATCATAATATGGTCGTAGTAATCATATTATGATCATAAATAACTATGAAATCGTCCTCGGTAATCATTGTATGATCAAACAGAATCATGTATATGATAATTAGGATTATAATATGATAATTTCGTGTCCGCAATCTTGCTCAATCATATTTTTTCTCTGCGTGAAGCACATCGAAATCTCTTTTAAAATTACTTTGTTTGTTGTCTAAAGAAATTTGAAGTTTCGAACCCTATGACACTGCCCTAACAGTTGTGAGTATAAAAATGGACGGCCATCCTTGCTAGACTTGAGTTTAGCCAAATAAACAATAAATAAAGTCACTCTAAAAACCGCTTGAGTCAATGCAAACTTAAAATTTAAATATATTTTTATTTTGACCTAACCTATTAAAACGGAGTATACCACAGGAGTATACGCCCCAAAATTAAGTTTACGTGTCCCGCGGTTTTGGTGTGTCATTTTCACATACTTGCTATTTTATTAGTCAGGTATTATTTTAGATGCGTAATCTTAAGTTTGATTTTTAATATCAAATGAAAGGTATTTTGAAGACGCATCCACACTGAGAGAACTATCTTCAATTCAGTAATGAATTTCTTCATGGCTTTAATGAAAATTGTCACTGGAACTCATCCATTGAAACTTTTCATATAATCTATGAAACAGATTTCATTAAAGTCAATGTTTATGAAATATTTGTTGAATTAATGAAAATCTGCGACAATAAAGCGTTTATAGAATTTATGAAACAGTTTCATAAAGTTTTTTATTATTAAGAAGTTTCCTTGAATTAATAAAACTCTTCATTAATGTCTTAATAATGCAATGAAACTAAGCCAATGAATCGTGAAATTAATAAAAAGCTACATTGAAATAATTTATTAAATATGTTGAATACTTGAGAAATTAATCTTAAAACTAAAGTGTGAAACGTATAAAAATTAATGAAATTATGAAATTTTATGAAAAAATAAAAAATTAAGTTTTTGAAATAATTTCATAGATCTAAATAAAATTTCCATTAAAGTTATGAAGACATAATTTATGAAATCGAATGAATTTTTTTTATGAAATTATGAAATTTTATGAAAAAAAGTTTATGAAAAATTTCTTAATATTAATAAAATTTGTAATTCTGAAATTCTTCGTTGAATCTACGGAAAAAAATGGTATAAAATTGTTTCATTAATATTATGAAGTCTAATTCTTTCAGTGTACCGGTATATAAAAAATGTCTGTTAGGGGGTCTCGATTTCGCTTGAGTACTAGCACTCCAATCGATGTGTGTTGAAGAGCTGAATACGTAAAAAATAACGAATATTTTTTTTTTTGAGGGTACTTTTAGGTTCTGAGACGCGTTTTAAGACACTCGTATCAATAATGGTATGTTTTGTTCAAAAAAAAAGGTGTCTTACTTTTTATCGATATATGGCTCAAAAGTTTCACTATGTGGACCATATTAAGGGGAAAATATTTATTAATTTTTTTTAGGACTGTTTTGGTCCACCGCCGCATTTTTAAGTTTTCTTTTAGTACAGAATAGGTAAATATTTTCTTAAATTACGTATAAAAACACTCAAATAACACTTTACTACTTTAAGACTTATTGTAAAAAAGGCAAAATAACTATAATTAGCATATATATACTGAAAATTTAAAAATGTTGCAGTGGAAAAAACTGTTCTAAAAAAACTATAAAATGTTTCCTTATAATAAGCTCTAAATACAAAAAAAAAATAAAAACCTATTTGAATCACGAGAGAAACTCAATAACTCTTATTGCTGAAATTGCGCCAACAACGAAAATTGTTAACTCAATTAAAAATTGATATATCTTTAATTGAATTATTTTTCAATAAAATATTAATTCATTTGAAAAGAGATCAATATTGTAGTATACTTTTTCAAAAAGCAAAAAACAATTGGCTCAAGCGTTGTTGTCATTCCAAACGTTCTTTTATAATTAGCTTCAATTTTATAACATTGAATTTAAACCTGCATGTAATTCTCATTTAGTTAGCAGATTTATTTGTACTTATGTGAACAGAGTAAATAAAATATCTATAAAGTACCAGTCGCTTTCACGACAAATTAAGCTCGCTCTTCACCAAAACGTTGAAAAGTTGTGATGTTGACTTTGGTGAAGAACACGACTGATAGCAAAGAGTATATACAAATAGAGAGTCTACACTTCCCACTCCTCTCACCAACAAAATACCGAACTCGACCAAACAAATGAAAACATTTTTTTTATATTAAAAATTGATTGCAACATGTTGCTAAAAAACTATGGTACAGTGAAATAACTCCCAAATGAAATAAGTCCCAATGAAATAACTCCCAATGAAATAAGTCCCATCAAAATGAAATAACACCCAATGTAAAAAAATGAAATATCTCCCAATGAGAGAAATGAAATAAGTCCCAATTTTTGGGAGTTATTTCAAAATTTAAAAATAAATCCCAAAAAAAATGAATTAACTCCCAATGAAATAAGTCCCAACAAAAATGAATTAACTCCCAATTTTTGTTTGTTTTGTTTTTCTTTTAGAGAACACTTTTTATTTCATAAGTATATGTAAGCATATACATAATATGGTGGAGTGCAATAATGCCTTACGAAATAAGGCCTTTAAGGCTTTATTTCACTTTCAATTGAGAAATAACGCCTTTATTTGCAAAAAGGCTTTATTGCACTTTGAAAGTGAAATAAAGCCGTAAAGGCCTTATTTCACTTAAATTTTTTTTTAAATGAAGCAATTAAATTTCTTATTCTTATTCTTCTTATATTTTATTGAACAATTATAAAAAAATTTCATATTAACAAAAATTAATAGAACATTAATAATTCAACAAAAAATTTAACTGCAACAATATTGAAAATCTTTGCTTTATAAAGTTTTTCTGCGTGGCGGCCTGCGGCCGCTCTTAGGGGTTTTCTCCTCCATGGGACGCGGCAGGTGGCTTCGCTGAATAAAGTTTCCCTGCTCGCGTCACACTAGGGAAGATAATGAGACGGGCGCAGGAAAACTGTATTCAGCGAAGCCACCTGCCGCGTCCTATGGAGGAGAAAAGCCCTAAGATCGGCCGCAGGCCGCCACGCAGAAAAACTGAACAGTGTAACAAAAGAATCAAAAAATACAAAATAAAGGCTTTATTGCCTGATTGCTTTGAAACTACTTGTTTTAAGGCAGTTTTAAGAACCGTTACAAAACCATCAGAATTTACTTAAATGCAATTTTAAGAGAAATGAAATAACTCCCAACAAAAATGAAATAACTCCCAATCGTAAAATTGCGTTTGTAATTAAAATGAAATAAGTCCCGACTGCGATGAAATAAGTGCCAATGGTAACTCCCAAATGAAATAACTCCCAACAAAAAAACTGTTGGGACTTATTTTATTTGGGAGTTATTTCATAATGAATTAACTCCCAACAAAAATTATGAAATAAGTCCCAACGCATTGGGACTTACTTCGTAATGAAATAAGTCCCAATTTACATGGAAAATTTTTGGGACTTATTTCATTTTTCCATTGGGACTTATTTCATTTGGGAGTTATTTCACTGTACCAAAAACTATTGCTTAAAACACTCACTTTTATTTTGCTTATATTTTGATATTTTCTATTAAAAATTAATATATTTTAATTTTATCTTGCTGATTTTATCATTAATATTTGATTTATTATTATTCAAAAACATGATAAAAATTAATTTAAACTTTTAAATTTCTGCAATATGCAATTGAAAACTGCTCGGCGTAAGTTTACGAACAAATAAAAAGAGAGCAGATTGAGCGGCACTGAGTAGTATGGAAACACACTGCTGATACTCTATATGTATATTATTTACTCTATGTTGAAGCGTAGCGACAATGCAAAAACCATGGAATATTTTCTTTAACGAAATGATCACTTTTGCTGAGATCAGAATATTTTTTTGTTTGAAATAAATTTTAATTCATTTCCAGCATTTGCTTGTTTATAAAAAATTTTTACATCGTGGTAAAATCTGACTTTAAAAATTACATTATCAATTTTATGATAATGTGAATAATTAAATATTCATTTTAAAAACCCAAAATTAAATTGTTTAACTTAATAATATAATAAACCTAATGAGAATTGATAAAATCTTGCTAATATGAATTTAAAATATTTATTACTAATAAATAAACATTAAAAAAAAAACATCTAGATATATATTACAAAAAACAATTGATTAAATTAATTTTTAATTTAGAGCTTTTAAAATTTTCAACAAATCGGTTTAATTGAAAAAAGTTGAGAAATATATGTTTTTTTTTGATACATAATAAAACTTTTGGGCCCCATTTCGATAACACAACTTTTGTGGTCAAAATATAGCATTACTGACATCTGAAATCGCGTGCTGGAACCAAAAAGTACTTTAAAAAAAAAAAATTTATATGTTTAGTATTCAACGCTTCAATATGCATTATTACTTAAAAAACGTTTCATCACGGACACCCTAACGGCCGTGTTTGTCCGATCATTTATATGGGAAGCTATTAATTTAATTATTGAAAAGAGGAACCCTAAGTTCATAACTTAGGAAAGTTTTAGTTCTCTGGAGTTCTGTAATACTGTGTAAAAATAAATCTAAATTTCATGAATTTAAGGCATGTTTTCATATGAAAATTGTGTAATTTTTGATCGCCTTTATAACCCTGAAACGTGCTATTTTTTGTCCTCTACAACATATCCAAGTTTCAGTTAAATTTACGTGTTCACCACGCTGTAGTTATCTTATTAGACATAAGAGCCTAAACAATATGGGATTAAAAGAATTTATACAAAATTTGTGTTTTTAACTAAACTAAATATATATCGGCCCTTCCCCCGAAGACCGGATAAAAAAGGAAAATGTTTGACATTGGGCCTTCCGATTTCAATTAAATTTTGTATTCAGAAAATCTATGGAGCCGTTTAAATATTGGTGTTTTTAGTTTTTCAAATTTCGAAAAGTCCACGGTTTTATGCGCGATTTAGTTTTTATGAAAAATGAGAAATATGCAAAACCCGTGTAAGTTTGAATATTCGTATTTTCATTAATATTCATCGGGTCAGTGTCATTTAAATTGCATTGGAATCGATTTTTTGGAACTCCTCAATTCCATTTTGAACACTAAAACATAAGAATAACCAATAATGATTTGCTGGTTCTGTTATGGTCATAAGATGAAGCCGCGCGTTACACTTTACGAGATCCACCAAACGACCCTTTTTTCAGAGATAACAGCTGACCAAAAAATCTGACTTTGTTAACAAATATCGCCTGTATATAGTCCTGATGAACAGTTTATACATAAAGGGTCCGCCAAATAACTTTTTTTTTTTGAACTCCTGAACCAATTGGACTTTGTATGGCGTCATACCAAGGTCTTAATAAAAATTCGTCTCAATAATGTCTCCGGAATGTTCAATTGTTGAGAACGACGGTGAATTGATGTTGATGGCGCTTCACGCACACTTTCTGCCACAGCAGCAATATTCTTGGGTGTACGCACTGTTTTTGGCTTTTCACGCATTGGTTTATCGAGAAGGATGCCAGTTTCTTTCACTTTTTTCACAAGATAACGAACATACGGACCATATTCGTTCAGCGGAAGGATAAAACTAATTATCTGTCAAATCAGACATGAGCTAAGTGTTACCATTCACGAAATAAGCACTAGTTGAAAAAACGTTAGATGGCGGACCCTTTATAATGATATTTTTTTAATGACCAATATCCTAATGAACATATACTCTCATGAAAATTCGAAAATTTCATCCAACCGAATTGATTCAGTTGCAGTTGCAACCTCTTAAATTTGGTTGTCATAACTAAATTCGGTTGGTGCAAAGGAATTCGGTTGTGATAACTGACAACCGAATCAATTCTCCTACTTTTTAGCAATGACCTCTTTTTTAGCGTCAAAAATAAACTCATTTAATATGCAGTTTGTTTTTTATATTATGTTTTGATAGAAAAAACAAGAATTTTTTATTTTTTTTTTATTTTCAAAATTAGAAAGATTCAATTTTGAAAACGTACACTCATAAGAATCTATGTAAATAAATACGGAATTAATGTCAAAACAACGAAAACTTTCAAAAAAGTACAAAATTTCGTTTATTTTACCAAAGTTTTTGTTAATTTGACATTTTTTCGTATTTTTATGAATGGATTTTTATGAGTGTAGTGTTGTGGCACAGTGTAAATGTCTCTTTTTTAAAAACTGTACATTTAATTTTCAAGCTTCTTTCTGTACTTGAAAGATAAACGAATCTTTTAAAATATCGTGTTTTAATAATTTAATTTTGAACCCTTTCAATCCCATGCTTCTTTCCATCAAAAATCTGACACTTAATAGCAAACGAGGGCTTGAAAGGGTTAAAAATAAAATTTTTAAACAGAATATTTTAGTAGATTTTCGAAGAAAAACTCCAATTTATAATAATAATACACTCACAATATTTTTTCCGCAAAGACTACTGAATATACACTGGGCATATAACTTTTGGCATTTTTTGCATGGAAAAATATGAATAATTGCGTTTTTACTTTTTCGCGATCGTTAAAAAACGTTTCGCACCAAATGCATGAAGTTTGGAATTAGGATTTTTTTGATGGCACTTTTTAAAATAATTTTGCTGATTTTAGTTACTCTTTTTTTTCAATGCCGGTAAATAACCTGAATAAAATTTTGACTTTATTAAATAAAAAAAAATTAAAAATAAAAAAAAAAAATCCTGGAAGGTTTTAGAAATCGCATTCGGTGCGGAAGGGGTTTGTTTCAAACTGACCTAAGATGACGTTTTTAATTATCAGTACAATATTCCCCATAGCGTAGTGCCTCTTAAATTTTTAGTCAAAAAAAAGTTATATGCCTAATATTATACACATTAAGTTAACTGAAAATCAGTTAAAAACAGGACTACCTACTTTTCGTTTAAAACAATTGTATTTGTTAGTTTATTTTCAACTGTTGAAAAATTAATTGACAAAATCGATAAAAACAATAGATTGTTTTCGTTTATTTCCATATTCAATATAATATAAAAACTTTTTGTGAAAGGCGTGGTAGAAAGGAATGAGTGTATTTTCTAAAAATCATAACTACATTGCAAATTTTCAATTTTTTCTGAATCAGACTGCGCAGTTTCTGGTATTGAACCTTCGTCAGTGACCCTGTTTTTTTTGAATAATGTAATATTTGTTTTATTTGTTCGATTGCGTCTATATGAAATTTTCTGTGCAATCACTGACTGTGGTATAGATAAACTGATTTCTAATGCCAAATGCACTCGCACTACACGTTAGACAGAGCGCTTTAGCCCTCTGAGCTATCGTCAGGTCGAGTTTTGTTGTGATTAAAACTAGTTTTATCTCAGAAGTACAACTCCAACAACACAACAGTTCTATTTTAAGAAACTTACCTCACTCTAATGTCCACTGTTGTAAGTTGTAAGTGATGCCATATCTATGATATATTCTTTGTATATTCGATAGATGGCGCTTACGTAGTTATTGAAGAATTGCCAGAGAGCAACGTTTGATTTTTGTTTGAGTTTGTTTTAAATAGAAAATTTTAACTAAATATTTTAACTATTACCAAGTCCGGTATTGAATAACAGACAGAAAGTTAAAAACTATATTTCTTTAGTAATTTAACTGTATATTCCATTAAAACAACTTTATCAATTAAATTATGAAATAACTGTTGAACTTTTATGGAAAAGTTCTTGTGAGTGTATTAAAAACTAAAAACGGAAACCCCAAGGTCGATCTATCCAGGAATGGCCGATACATATTGGTGAATAATTTTAAATTATTTTACCAAATATAATGTTTATTAGGGTGTCCCATTAAAAAAAATTATATATATTTGAATACATTTGTTAAAAAGCAGTAACTATATCGTTATTTATTCCATATTCAAAACATTTTTACGCAAAGCTTAATTATTATTAAAATTAATTATTTAAAAAACTCTTTAAGTAGGCACACCCTAATGTACTCGTATATTATATTTTCAAAATGCTAAAATGTATTTATTATCAACTTTTTATATAAATTAAATATCATCAACATTAAGGCAAAAAACTACCTCTGCAAATATATAAAGGGTCCGCCATCTAACGTTTTTTTTTCGATGCCGATTTTGCCAAAAAAATCATCTTTTCAGATGAAGCTCATACTGCATGGCCAGCCGAGGCAGCCATTTGAATGAAATTGTTTTCCATTATTAACCGGAAGGATTGTACTTTCAAATAAAAAAGAAATTTGAGAAAATATTCAGTAGTTTTTTTTATAGCAT
Source organism: Delia radicum (assembly GCA_021234595.1). Taxonomy (NCBI): domain Eukaryota; kingdom Metazoa; phylum Arthropoda; class Insecta; order Diptera; family Anthomyiidae; genus Delia; species Delia radicum. Next base: position 177,737,566 of record CM037855.1, on the reverse strand, counting down.
TTTCAAAAAAAAAAGTTATTGGCTGACCCTTTATATTTGAAATTACCTCAAAGCAAAAATTCACGCCTCGTCGAAAAGAACTTTCACACAAAAATGCGAACAACATAAATATTTCCATTGATTATGTTTTTGAGATGTTTAGAGAAAATTTTGCGATCAAATAAAATTTTTTTTTTTTTTTTAAATCGAAAACTTTTGAATTTTCTCATATAAACTTTGAAAGGTTTTCTGAGACATCCCAAACACATTATCAAAAAAAAAAAAAACATTTTTGGTTTTCACATTTTTGGATTAAATTTTACTTCCATTAGACGTGAATATTTATATCGAAATATTGAGGCATTTATTTTTTTAAACGTATCTGTGTAAATTCCTATATGACAATAATTTATATATATATACATATATTTATACCTATATAATTGTACCATACATATTTACACCAACGGAAAGCTAGTAGTTTTTTTTTAAATTTTTATTTTTGGAATCGTAAACTACAGACATGTTTGAAGGTAGCAGCATAATCCATGCTGAAAATACGAAAAAAATGTCAAAACAACGAAATTTTTTGTAAAATAAACAAATTTTCTTGAATTTTACGAAAGTTTTTGTTATTTTGACATTTTTTCATATTTTTACGCATGGTTTATTATCAGTGTAGAGTAATTGTTTTGTGTTCTTTTATATTTGTTTGTAAATTATTTCGGTACTTTTAACGCAAGAAATAATTCAAAAAAGTTTAGTTAAAATCTGATACAGCAAACAAATTAATTTCAAACTAAATGTTATACCAAAACTTACTGGTATTTCTCTGGTGTAAATATAGTATAAAAATATATTTTAAAAAGTATTAAGAACTATAAAATAAATGTTTTAAAATAAATGCTTTACAAATGTAGTATTAAACGTGTTTTATTTATATAACGCTCAACTTCAAAATAAGTGGTAAGTAAATTTTATATTTAGAAATGATATTTAACAAAATTAAGCTAAATAGGAAATTATGTAGGTAAAATAAATGAAAAAGCAAGTTAAAATAACTGCATTCCCAGTTTAAAATGTGTACACTACATTGGTATTTAAATCAACTGCAATAAATCAACTTAGAAATCAACTGACAAAAGCAGTAAAAACAATTTCAAAACCAGTTTTAACTGCAGACAAAAATGGCAGAAAAAACTAACAGTTTTTAAAAGTTAAACTTGTTACCAACATTACTAACACACAAAACTGGAAAACTTTTATTATTCATTTTTCACGATATCTTTCTTGATCATTCTTGTCATACATATGTGTGCAAGTAGTGCTTCCGAAAACGGTTAACCGAAAAACCGGGGTTTGAGCCAAATTTCGTCTTTTGATAAACTGATTCATTTCTTTTGGTTGACTGGTTTTTAATTTTAATTTTTTTGGGTTAGGTTAGGTCGAAAAGAGGATTCGGAGAAGGGAAAATACTTCCCTAATCCGACTCAAGTCCCTGAGGACTTTCACTTAAGCCAGAATGTCGGCTTGTTGTGCGCTCTAAACAATCGGTTCTATGTCACCTTACTACCCCAGGAACTCCGTCGCACTGACGAAACTCCTTTACTTCTTCCATCCTATGCCCCTAAGATCCCCCAATGTGGATATTGGGTCACTGGATAGTATTTCACACAGATAGTGTTCCAAGGTCTCCTCGTCCTCCCACAGGCCCTGCCCACTTCCGAGTCCGCCCTACCAATATGGTGGAGATGGGCACTAAGTGTCGAGTGACCCGAGATGATTTCCATCAAAAGACTCAGTTCCTTCCTACTGAGATTCAGAATTTCCCTCGTCTTGTCCGGGTTGCCCCAGAGAATATTCGTATTCCTGCCAACACCCGCATTTTCCCAGATGGTCCTATGCATGGTGTCAGCCCAGTCTACCAGCTCCGCCTTGAGAGCTCGAAAAGGTTTAGCGTTCCCCAAAGTGACTAATTCCAGGGAAGATCCTCCCCTAGCCAAATCATTAGCCACTTCGTTCCCGCTATACCACAGTGTCCCGGCACCCATATGATCTCAATGCGTCCCCGTGCAGAGAAATCGTTAATTTCCCCTTTACACCTGAGTATCGTCATTGATCCCACAGAGTCCGTAGATAAAGCCCGGATGGCCGCTTGGTTATCCGTGAAAATCACAATATCACCGGTCAAGCCCATAATATTTACCTGCTTAATGCACTCCGTAATCGCGGTGACCTCCGCCTGTAGTACGGTATTATGGTCAGGAAGACGGAAGCATTTGCGTACATTAAAGTCAGCGTCACATTTTAATTTAAATATAATAGAAATATTCAGTTTTTAAGAATATCCAATTGTTTTAAGCTTTAAAAATTTTTGCTTGAACAAGTTTGATATAATTTTTATTAAAAAATTAAAATTATGTGTTTTTGTGTTATGATAGATCTATTCCGGGAATTTTCTAGGTTCCCATCATCAGAACACGTTTTGAAAGCAGTAACAATCCCATGCAAAACATCACGCATTCATATAAACTAGTTTTCTCACTAAATGAGTTTTCTCATAAAATGAACTAGTTTTCTCACCAATTGATTTTGGTTTGATTTTATCGGAAAATATAAATAAATTTTTAAATCGTGAATATCTTCAACTTCGAGCTCATATATTAGTTCTCATTTTGTGAGAAAATTAGTTTATATGAATGTTTGATGTTTTGCATGGGATTGTCATTTCTTTCAAAACGTGTTCTGATGATGGGACCCTAGAAAATTCCCGAAATAGATCTATCAACACATTCCGGAAAGTGGTCAATTAATAAATTCGAAAACAAAAACTCTATAGATTATTTGTTAGGACAATATCCCGATAAAGAAATATAGAGTATGGCCTCGAACTTGAATAATATTTCATTTTAATTGCACAATTAAAGTTCGAAAAAAACATTATTTTTATTTGTAATAAAAATTATATCAAAATTGTTAATTTTCAAAAATTTTCTCAAAAGTAGGTAGGTAAAATGCGTTTTGTTTTAAGAATAATTACTAAAAAGATATAAAACTACATAAGTTGGCTAAAAACTTTTTTAGTTACTGCCGAGAAGCAGTATTTTGTATCTTAAACTTTTGTTTTAGTTTTTCAATATATTTTTGTATTAGAGTTACGGCTTTTTGGTTTCAAAAAAATCGATTACAAAAGGCCGTAACTACATTCCTTAAAAAATACTAATTTTTATTTCAGAAACAAATCCGTCTTTGTTTCTGAGGCATAACTCTAAAATTTGGATACTAAACTTCAAGTAGTTTTTTATTTATAATATTCTTTGTTTCACCTGTAAAAAAGTAAAAAGTGTAGTTACGGCCTTTTGCATTTTAGGTAACGATTTACAAAAATGCTCGATGAGACATGTTTAAAATTTTGTAATTTATTTCTGTCTATCTAGACCTGTGGAAATAGAAAAAAACCTACTTAAAATCAGATAAAAATGATCTTGCAGAAAAAATTTCTAAAATTAGCAGTTTTGTTTAGTAAAAGTAAATCTGTTGATTTATTTATTTAGTAAAAATAAATCTGTTGATTTATTTATTTAGTAAAAATAAATCTGTTGAATAACAAAAATAAATCTGTTGAATTTACAAATATTTAGTTATTTTTGAGCTAAATTTTAGTTAGTTTAAACTTTAAACTAAACTTTAAAGTAACAAAATAATCCGCTAAAAGCAGCAAACACATTTACGAAACATTAGTAGACAAAAAAATCATTAAAAATATTTTAAATGTTTAAAGTTTTTTTTTAGTTATGAAATCAGCAGCCTACAACTTTTTAGCAAATATTTCTGTTGATTTTACCAAAATAAACTGGTATTTGCATATTACTAAATTTGAGGTAAATATAGCAAACATTTTGTTAATATACCAGTTTTTGTTTGCTATTTCGAGTCTACAAATATTTAGTAAAAGTGTTTGCTAATTTTAAAAAGTAAAATCCTATTTTAAATTAACTTAAATTCACATCGTATATAACTAAAAATTTGTAAACTTAACAGATTTATTTTTGCTGTTCTTATTTCACTAACATTTAGCAAACAAATCTGCTAACTATAGCAGTTTTTTCTGCAAGGTAATTTCTAGCTAATTTTAGTAGCTTTTTCTGCTATTTTTACAGGTTTATTTCCACCATCTTCACAGTATGTGAAGGGTATAAAAAAACGTAATAAACAAAATATGAATTTCATAATTTCATAAGTCTAGATAATCTTTTTAAACAGATTTTTTAACTAGTACACAACTGCTTCAAAATGACTGTTTGGAGAACTAGTTTTCAATTACTTGTCTGACTCGTTCAAACATTTTCTACTGTTAAAATTTAAACAAACACTTTCCGTAAAATCAAATGAAATAATTTTTTTTTTTAATTTTGAGTTGTCAGGTTTGAGATCATAATTAAATGTTACTATTAACAATAGAAAACACTTATTTTTTTAATAAATGCAAGAGAAGTTGAAAAAAACTCTTGTGGGGATCAGCGTTAGAGGAAGTGTCGCACTTTCGACCTAAGCGGCAAGGTCATCTTTTGCCTCATTCTAATCCACCACCCACAAGAAACCCACGGTTTTTATCAGGTATTAACCAACCACAGAAAATCGGTGACGTTAACTGATTACCCGAACAACATAAGATGAATTTCATATCAAAACCTATAAAAAAAGCTAATTTTGAACCCGACCCTCTCAGATTTTGATGAAATTTTGCATACAGCTACTTTTACACCAAACTAAAATGGCGTTTTTTTTTTTATTTTTTTTTAAATTTTGTTTAGTAAATGCATCTCTTGTTAACTTCCTTATATTTTGATATTATTGTGTGACAAAAAAGAATAAAGTAGCTATAATTTGAAAGTTATACAGATTTTTTTGTAATTCTAATAGATTAGAACAAGAATCGTATTATCAAATTTTTCAGACACCCCAAAATATGAATATATGATGATAAAGGTCTTTCGGCGTTTGAATTTAATTTTTATTTGCAATGCTACAATTCCGAGCGCCATTTCCTATACTACAGACACATTTGTTGACGATGTTGTAAAACTTCGATACCTTGGCACGCCCACATATTTTTAAAAAAGCAATTTCTAAAAATGAGGTTGTGTTTGTATAGGTAAAATGTTTGGTATGCAAAATTTCATCAATATCTGAGAGGGTCGGGTTCAATGCATATCGGTTCTGATATGAAGAGCTTTAAATCTTTATTTGGCAGAGTTGCCAGACCAACTGCTAATGTTACCATTACTGGGAATGAATTGGAAATCTGGCATGTATACAAATATTTAAACACAAAATATTATAGTTTATTGTTTTTCTATTTAATTTTGTATGTATTGTTGATCTTTTTTTTAAAAAATTGCATTTCATTTTGAATTGTCAGGTTTGAGATCATAATTAAAATGTTATTATTACAAATAAAGGATGTTTTTTATAGAGGTATAGAACTTTGAAATGGAGATGAATTTTTTAAATTGACATTAAATTTACTTTATTCGAAAGATAATCTTCTGGCATTATAATTTAAATATGACTTCTGGCATATGACCGCCACGGCTGTTTCGGACGTAGTCTAATCTGAAGGTCCAATTTTCGATGACTTTTCCCAACATTTGTGTCCATATATCGGCAATAACGCGTCGAATGTTGTCCTCCAAGTGATCAATCGTTTCGGGCTTATCGGCGTAGACTATCGACTTCACATAACCCAACAGAAATTAGTCCAGCGGAGTTAAATCACATGATATTGGAGGCCAATTCACGGGTCCGAAACATGAAACTATGCGGTTACCAAACGTTTCCTTCAATAAATCAGTTGTGGCACTAGTTGTGTGACATTTTGGGCCGTCTTGTTGAAACCATAGCTCCTGCACATCATGGTTGTTCAATTGATGAACGAAAAAGTCAGTAATCATGGCTCTATAGCGGTCACCACTGACGGATATACTGACTGGGGTCTTCCTCTACGCCATGCTCTACAGCAGCAATGACTTCTTCTATACGCATGTTATCAGTTAAAGTAAACGTGGTGCAAAAACGTTCTATAGTTAATCGCATTAATTGCTCTGATGGTCGATTATGTTGACCGTAAAATGGAAGTAGTGCGCGATACGTATTTCGAACAGAACCATGATTTTCAAAATAAATTTGCACAATTTGGAAGCGTTGTTCAAGCGTCAGTCCATTCATGTTGAAATGCCAAACCAAACTAAACATAAATCATTTGACAGCTGATCGCCAGTTAAAAAAGTGTTGCCAACTTAAAGTTTTATACCTGTATAAAAAACACCCTTTAGAAAACATTACTTGTTAATATTTTTTTTTTTATAATAAATTTATTTTTAATTTAATCTTATCAGCATTTAGACTAGAATGAATGAATAACTGTTGGAATGGAAACACAAAACACGTGTTTTGCAATTTAGTGTGATAGTGGCCTTAAACTTTTTTTGTTAAACCTCAAACAGTGTACTACGAAAAATTATGAGTGTATGTTTTTCCATCAGCATTTGTTTACTAAATCCAGTATTTTACCGTAATTATATTCCACAACTAGTAGCTTCTTTCCTTAAATTTTTGTAACTTTCCAAGAGTGTCGACCCACCGAAGATGAGTTGTTGGTGCTTAAACAAAAACATATTCAAATTTATGGAGTTTTGAGAATATATAAACAAAATGTTTTAAGGTCAGTTGGAATAAAGTACACCCACACAACCAATTAAACTCTTCTTATTGAAACGAACACTACAACCGAAACTTTTAAATTGGTGGTGCATTAAAGTCATACTACGCGCAGAAGTGAAATTTCTCCAAGACTCTGTTGTGTATCTCAAACAAAATACAATTTTAGTCTGCTACTGAAACGAGAATGTTGTGAATCTATTGGCGAATCATTTATAAACAAAAAATATAAATAAATATAAAATATTTCATTGAAAACAATTTAATTAAACAATTGAACCAATAATGAAATGTCTGAGTCGTTCAACATATGGCATAGTTATTGGTGGAATTAATGTTTTAGGATTTATATGTACGATAATTTATATTATCGTAGTATTAAGTAAAATAAGTGATGTTTCCTCGGAATATGGTAAGATTTACAATAACACACCGAACCCTCGCTTAACGGAAATTCTCTCTAAGGGTAGTTAAAAGCAATATCATATGAATAAAAATGTTGGCCAATGATGTCAGTTCGAGCCAAATATATTGGTATAGCAGACAAAACAGCCGATAAGTGGGGACTGGGTGTGCATAAAAAACTTATTTACTTGTAAGTAATATACAAAGACTTGTTTATTTCTTTTAGAGGATTTTCGGAATGATCAAGTTGTAGAATCTTCGAAAACCATTCTTTATATTATACTGGTTTTATGTTTAATTGCTGTGATTACATCGGGTCTATTAATAATGGGAATAATTAAGGTAACGATTAAAATGTCCATTATACGACTTATGGTTAAATTTTTTTTTTACTTGTAGAGACGTTGTTCATGGATGAGACCTTGGATTTATAGTGCAATCGGTGGCATTGTTATACAAATTGTCCGCGTAGTTGTAAATTTTTTTACTGCTATGGTGAATGATATTAGCTCCGTATTAAGTACACTTTTTATTGGCCTCTTTATTCTGGGTAAGTTTGAATGGGTCAATAGATTATGCCATGGCGAAGTTTTTGTACACACAGAGAAAAATTTAGCTATTTGCCAACGGTTACTACGACTCAAATTCGGTTATAACGAGTTTCAGTCGGTTGGTAGAACTGAACATTAGTTTTCACAACAAAGTTCGGTTAATTCAACTGAATTTTAGGTTAGGTCGAAAAGATGATTCGGAGATGGGAAAATGCTTCCTTAATCCGACTCAAGTCCATGAGGACTTACACTTAAGCCAGAATGTCGGCTTGTTGTGCGCTCTAAACAATCGGTCCTATGTCACCTTTCTACCCCAGGAACTCCGTCGCTCCGACGAAACTCCTCAACTTCTTCCATCCTATGCCCCTAAGATCCCCCAATGTGGATATTGGGTCACTGGATAGCATTTCGACCCGGATCCCCGCAAATGCAGGGCATTCACAGAGATAGTGTTTCAAGGCCTCCTCGTCCTCCCCACAGGCTCTGCACACTTCCTGAATTTTAGTTGAAACTCCTAAAATATTCAAAAATCGAATGTAACTATCGTTGTACTAACTGAATTTCTAAGTTGTTAATGGTAACGGTTGGCACTTTATTTCTCTGTGTGTAAGAACCCAGTGTAGAAACGGTAATGACTTGCTATTATTCTTCCTACTACCAGTAATGACACCAGCTTACGCTGTACATTACTTCAACACAAATAATAAGGACATACTAATAACTAGTTATTTTTCCCATTATTTTATTTTTATAATTATTATAAATATAAAGTAATGGTCGCAAAATCTTTTGAAAATCATTTTTTTTTTTTTGTTTTCGACTCCACACTCAAAAAAATAATTTTGATTTTGGGTGTATATCGTGTTCTATGAGTAAAATTCTTACGGTTTTTTTTGCGAATAATTATTGTAAAGGAAATATTTAAAAATTATTTTCAATTAAATATTAATTTTAATTGATTTGGCCCACCAGATACAGTAGCTTACGTTATTCGGAATTTAATTTTTACCTCAAAAAGCGTCATTTGTATGCTTAAGAAATATTTGTGATATTATATTAAATAAATGATGGATCCGAAAAGAAATGTGCAATAGTAAAGAACAAATCCTCCAAAACGTAAAATCTGGAGTTTCGCTATTTTGAAATGACAGTGGAATAAAAATTAAAAGAGTTAAAACCAGCAAATAAAGTCAATATTATTGGTTTTTGGTGGTTAATTTAAAGAAAAAAACTACACCGAAATTTATCATTAGCACTTCTAGAATGCTAACTGACTACAAAAGAATGAAAAAAACTGTTAAAATCTGAACATTAATTATGTTTTTGTGTTAACCCAGAAAACTATAACCTCGATTTGATAAGCAGTAATTACATTTATATGTTTGCAAATTATGGCATCACCGTATTGCATACAATAAAGCAAGTAAGGAAGGCATTTTGTTGTGCTTCACTAAATGTCTTCTTCGAAGCAGTGAATAATGCTTACAATGAAGCAATAAATAATGCCTACCATGAAGCATTTATGTTGTCAACACACAGAAAAGCGCTTTTGATTGACTACGAAGGCATGAATTTATTGCTTCTTAGAGCACATGAAAGAAGAGGTTTTCACCTGCAACATACCAATTGGAACATCGTGAACAAAAAACATGCCTTCATGATTTTCTTTATAAGCTCTCGGTAATTAAATAATGCCTTTCGGAACTGCTTCTGGGTAAGCACTAATTTTAGAGGCCAACCCCTTTATTACACTAAAAAAAAAAGTAAATGAAGTCAACAACATGTTTGCTGGGAAGATACTTGCAGAAAAATTGCTAATATCAGCAAAAAAATTAGCTGAATTCACTATTTTTTTTTTGCTGATATTAGCAATTTGTCTGCAAAAGATCCTAACAGCAAAAACGTTGCTGACCATTTTTTGAGAGTAGTTTCTGATTTTTGTTATTGTTGGCAACCGATTAATTCGGTTATCGGTATTGGCTAACGATATTTTGTGAATATTTCTTTAGGGTATTTTAAGTTTAACGATATTTTAGGTCATTTCGTTAGGTTATTTTAAGATTAATGCTACTTTACGTTATTTCGTTAAGTTATTTTAGGGTTAACGTTATTTTATGTAATTTGTAGTAGGTTTACATATTGAGACCTAACTGCCAAAAAAACTGTCTTTTTGGCGGTTAGGGATCGTTATTTTACAGACAATAGCAACTTCTCGCACACCTAAATGAAAACGTGCAAATTACATTCCAAAATTGCAACAACAGTAAAAATTAATTTTTAGAAGGAATACGTTAATTTTGGATGACAGATCGCAAAAGTAGACAATCGAATTTTTCAGAAGGTTTTATAGTTTTTGAAGTAGCCAGTTTAGAAACTGTAGATCGTCAAAGTTCATTAGTTTTCAAAGTTGTTCTAGTTTTTGAAAAACTAAAAACCTCAATAAAATTGCAAGTTTAGAAATGTTGAGGTTAAGAAGAAGAATAAACGTTTTTCTCTAAAAAATTATAAACACTATTCATTTTTTAATCAGACTAAAGTAGTTTCTGCCTTTTTATGGACAGGCGTCATCAGTGATTTTCCATTTAAATTTTATTATTATTTGAGTCTTATAATTGTCAGATTGTCTGTATATGATAAATATTTCAACAACGTTCGGCTGGAAGAATCAAACCTGCGCTCTTCTTACATTACAAACGTAACAATACGAAGTTATGACCGTTTAGCGATCACACCCATATACGGCCTCGAATGTAATGCAGCTAAATTTCAAGTTTCTTTCCAATTAGCTTTTCTGTTAATGTTAATGACCTTAAAACGGGATTGTCTATATTGCGCCAAAGAGTCTTTCTGTTCACAATGTGAAGAATGTCAGATGACATGTTGTGAACAATTCTAATTTTTCAATGCTCTTTCGTGGAATGAGCGATATGTTTATATGTGTTTATGATTAAAAAAAATTGACCCTTATGAACTTTTTCTTTGATAATTTTAAAGAAATTATGTTTTTGAGAAGCAAAAAAATTTGATGTATTTTGTTAAAATATTTAATTTAAAATTGTTTCTGTTAAAAAGTGTTTTGCAAGCGTCAGATAATGACAATCGTAATTAATTTTTAATTAATTACTGTAGAATATTACTTTAGTTAGTCTCGTTGCGGTATTTCAAAGTTAACGGTATTTTAGGGTTAGTGTTGTTAACCATGATTTTTTTTTTTATTCGGTGGATAACAGATTACACCAAAGTATTGGAAAAAATTGCAATGTTTTTTGAGATAAAAATTAAAATTTTGTGAATTTTTTTTTTTTTGAACGGCTCTTATTCATTTTTATGAGGCGACAGGTTTGTTTGCTATACATCAGCTAATTCAGTATGAACTGCAGTTTTAGCAAATGTTTGGTTATTAAAAATATATCGTCTATTTCATGACGAAATGCCAAAAACCACACAATGAGTTTTTTATATAAATAAAACATTTTTGGTTTTCAAAGTTTAGTAACGTCGTGATGCTTGTTAGGAAAAGACCCTAGCCATGTGTTTGATTACTAAGAAGACAAGGATGTAGCAAAATTGATAATTAATAGGGTTTTCGTTAAAGCTCTGCCTATTCTGGAGGCTCTAGCTTTCCTAAAACTTAGGGTTCTGATGAGATATTTAGCCAGAACGAAATACTAGTATCAACCTAGCTAATATGTTTGATTTGCTATATTTTTGTAAATATATGGAGCTTTAAAGATCATTATAAATTAAAAATAATAATTTTTGTTTTTATGTTCTGTTATGTAGTACTCTATAATTCTATATACACAGAAAAAATTATCAACCTAAAATATATAATTAATGATTTGAATTGAATTAAATTAAATTTGTTTCGAAACAAATATTTAATTGACTTGACTTTTAACTATATAAATACATATTTTATTTTATACATAATTCCCAAATTATTTTTTCATATACTGTGTGGTTAAATATAAATGTTTTAGTATGAAAGACCAAATCGTCACCTAAAATCCAAAAAGCCGTGACTACACTTTTTAGTTTTTTACAAGAGAGACAAAAAACATTATAAATACAAAACTGCTTGAAGTTTAATGTCCAACTTAAGAAACAAAGATGGATTTGTTTCAGAGTAAAAACTACTGGAAAAATAGTAGTTTTTAAGTAATGTAGTTACGGCCTTTTGTAATAGATTTTTCTCAAACTGCAGTTAATACTCTATTAGCTGATGTATAGCAAATAAATGTATTTGCTCACAAAACTTAATAAGAGGCGTTCAAAAAATTGTTGGCCCAAACTTTTGATTTTGATCGCAACAAGATCACACTTATAACACTTTTTAACGAAAATCCATTATTTAAAAAGTTGTAGGAGAACAAAACTATTAATCATTTTTTAGGTCAAAGCGGCATGGCCGGTTTGAGCAATAGAAGTCCAATTTTTTCGCGGATCTTATTATTTTTTACAACCAATGTATCATAAAATGCGTGAGAGACAAGAAAAACCCAACTTTGATCTTTTGGATACTCTAATATTTAATTGAATATTTTTGATTGAATTGATTTATTTGAATTAAAACAATTTTGTTTAATTCTATGAAGAGAATCAGCATATCGAGGGCCTATATTCAAAACCCTCTATCTTTCATTTTCACGAAAATTAGTTTTTTATGGTAAAATGTTCAGTAAAACAGCCCTCATGTATGATGTGAATTTCATAACAAAAATATTTTTTTTTTGCTATTTTATTTGCATTTTTGTTATTTCTCTATCTTACGTAATTAATTTTTCTGAATGCAAAACCCTCTATCTTTTCAAATAATAAATTTCCAAATATTTTTTTGGAATAATTTCTCCTTGCAATACGTGTTTTCTTACTATTTTTTTTCTTTGCATGCTGAACATGAATTTTACATTTTTTAATCGTTTATTAAAATAGCAAAAGCCGATTCTGAATTGAATTAAAATTCTGGTCCACTATCAATTCAGCCAAATAAGTGGAAGAATTTGCAAGATTTGAAGAGCGTAATACCACCGGAGTAGCTTTATTTTTAATAATTTACTCCAATCAAACTCCAAAAAAACTTAAAAAAAGCAAAAAAAAACACATAACTTTTTGTTTCCTATTGTTTTTTTTATTAATTTTTGATCTTATGTTGTATTACTAGCCTTTATCTTAAATAAATCACTTTAAAAACTGACAAATGGCATAAATGAAATCAAAATAATTTATTTTTATTAAAATGCAAAACCCTCTATCTGATCATTTTCATACATAAACATTGAATATTTTTGAGATGCAAAACCCTCTATCAATCATAAAGTCCCCAATAATGCAACATTTTAAAAACCAATTATATTCGAGCTTCAGTAGTTGCTTTAAAAAATATTGCAAAATACCGAATTTTAATAACTCAAGTAATACAAGAAAAAAATAGTTTTTTGGCTCTCCTGAAAAGTTGTGTTTTTTAAGATAGAGGGTTTTGAATATAGGCCCTCGATATAGATTATTTGAATTATATATTGAGTGTAGAAAAAATTAAGTTATTTAATCAAAATTAAGTTATTTCTTCACAATTAAAACTTATTTCACAATAGAATTAATTATTTATTATTTATAGGTCTGATCGAAAGCCAATGCGCTAAATTAACAATTTTAATATTTTGATCCACGCTTATAAATAAATATTTGGTGTTTGCTATATTATATTTTTAATTGTTATTTATTTTTTTTTTAAGGTATTCAATACGCGATATTGTATCCAATATACACTTTGTTTAAGGATATACGAGATACCAGTAACATCGTCCAAGAAGAAAGTAATTTAAGTAATGAACAACCACCAAATTATAGTGATATCGAAAAAGCTGGAGAAACATACAATTAAAGGAAAGATTACAAATCATAAACATTCCACCAAACTACTCTATTTTATATATATTTATTATAAAAAGAAAAAAACAAATAAATTAAAAATTATTTAGATATGTATTAAAAATACTCATGGCTATTCATTTTTCGAAACTTTCAGGGACTGACAAAGATTCTAGTAAAATCTCGGTAATAGGTTGGTATTACGGAACATGTTAAGTTAAACTCCTTACCCCTGCATTACTTCGCAACGTTTGGCGTTACTGACTGCCCATTAGTAATACCAAACTCACATGCTTAAAATGTTTTTTGGTATTCAAATAATTAAAAACATCAATATAATTATAATATAATTAAATAAATTCAACTAACATTGTCATTTGTTTTTTAATGTTCAAAAAATGACTAACAATTGAAGGGCTTATTGTAAAAACTTGATAAACCACATTTAATATTTGGTTAGTTTCGCCTTTTAAAAAGTGAATAAATTTAGGAAATATGGCTATTGCAGAACTTTTATACATTATGTACGTGTGACAAGTGTTTAAGCAAGACTTCAGTCAATATTTAATCAACGGATGGCTAGAAAACAGCGAAAACTTGAAAATTTGTAAATGTGGCTTATCAAATTTTTACAATAAGCTCTTCAATTGTAATAACCACATGGTAGGAAAAAATTAACAAACATAATTTTTTTTTTATTTTTTTAAATAACAAAAAGCTACTGTAAAAACTGAATGTAAAATAATAAAACAGTCATTTGATGTGGTTTGTTTTTTTAAATAAACTACAAGGTTAGTAAAAAAAAATTAATTTGTTCTACAAATGACTGACATTTACATTAAAAATAATGTATTACACCCTTAACAACTACATATTTTTAAAGCAGAAGTTCCCTGAGTGCATTTCATCACAGGTAGAAAATGCAAACCGTACTGGCAAACTATTGCTATTTTTGTAAAATTTAACCGTATTAAAAATGCCCAAAGGTACAACTAATATTGTACTAATAAAACACTATTTTGTTTGAAAATCATGTGTTTTGCCAGTACTCCCACAAAATTCTTTAAAAATATAGCATTTTTTTTAATGTTTTATTACATTTTACACATTTAAATGTGATGTATAAGGCTAAGACAGAGCTATATTGCTGCCTCTTAAGCTATATTGCTTTCACCACAGTGCACGATGCTAAAATGTGGCCAAAAGCAATAAAATAATTTTTATTTTTTTTTATAAATTTTTATGCTAAACTACATATTATTTATGCATGGGATCCCTAAGGCTGCGGGAGATTGGCAGCATGAGACGTGGGGATCTGAAGGGGCATCTTGAGATTGCGAAAATGTTCGCTGATGACCCGGTTATTAGGGTCAGTGACAGGATACTGCCTGTGCAGGTATTTGTGAGGCACTTTGTTGTTGTGATTTTCGACAGGAGCATGTGGTTGACTGGATCTTGGGTACCGGAGGTTGGTGCACAGGTCTGGTTCACGGATGGCTCAAAACAGTCGAACATGAATACGGGGGCGGGTGTCGTCGGACCCGGATTTCAGCGTGCTCTGCCTATGGGCAAATATCCCTAAGTTTTTCAGGCGGAGGTCTTCGCTATCTGTATCTGTGTAAAAGAGTGTCTGCGGAGGAGGACACGTGGGGCCACGATCTACATTCTATCGGACAGATAGGCGGTACTTGGTGCCTTGAGGGCTCAAGATGTGTTGTCGGGCCTGGTTAAGGAATGTATCGACTCTCTAAATCGTCTGGGACTTAACAACTCCTTGACACGGGGCTGGGTTCCTGGCCATGAGGGGCATGAGGGCAACAAAAGGGCTGACTGTTTGGCCAACTGCGCAGCTCGTCGACAATTCATTGGCTCTGAACCCTTCTGTGGCGTACCCAATGGGTATGTCAGAGAGAGCCTAAGAAGATGGAGGGAGTCAGAGTTTGGGGGGGAGGCTCAGAAGATGGAGGGAGCCAGATCGCCTGGGCAGCGACAGGCGAGGCTGTTTATATCTTACTCTGGGGAGAGGTCACGGAAACTCTTGTCTATGACAAGGGGCGAACTAAGGACCGTGACGGGTTACCTCACGGGATACTGTGGCCTTAGGTACCAATTTTACAAGATGGGACGATCCTCTACGGATACGTGCAGGTTTTGTGAATTAGAACCCGAGACCTCAGAGCATGTTCTCTGCAAATGTCCGAGGCTCTCCGACAGGAGGGTGCGTTATTTTGGTGGTCGAATAGTGACGCCATCGGACGTTTGGAATTGTTTACATGGTAGGATAGTTGGCTTCGTAGGGAGCCTGAACCTATAGGGTGTATTCGTTGGCATCACAAAATACCAACTTCTGGTCGCGGTGCATAGTGCCACTCTAGTCAAATATAATCTAATCTAACATTTATATTCCAAATAAAAAGAATACGCACAATTTGTTATTGTAAGTGGGCTATATTAAATTTTATGATACTCGTACATCAAAGTTGCAACTTTTTATCGATTTCCTAATCAAAAATTTAATTTTCAATCTTTTTTTTTTTTGGTTTCAGGTTTTCATAAAACTATTTCTATATCATTGTATGGCGATTTTAAGTATTTCGAGTATGTAAGAGACATATTTCGAGACAATATATGAGGAAATTTATTTGGATGTAATACATTTTCTGAAAATCATTTTGTTTTTTAAGACTATCGTATAAAAATTATCGCATTAAACTTATTTCCTAATGTGAAAACCATGCGATTAGCCCAAAATTTAAACTTACTTTTGTGTAGGATTGCCGCAAAAAATGTGGCTACCCTATACAAAAATCTGACAACCCTACAAATATTAAGCTTCTTTTTCAGACTCCGTGCATGAATTTCACCTTAAAACGGCTTATTATTTGTATCGCCAAAATTGTATACCGAACTAGTTCCAAAGAATATGAAAATCTAAACAAAGTTCTTACTTTTAAACATAACTTGTGAATGCGTGGACCAAATTTGATAATTTTTTGATATCAGACATTAGGCAATATTAGTAAATAGTTTGCCTAAATGCCAGACAAATTGTAAAACATTCAAGTGCATCATCAATGCATTTTATATCCATATGTCGTGTCCTACTAGCTTGGCCAACCCCTGTATATATTGCAGCCAAATTTAGGTGTTAGATAAGAAAATATATTCTTTTTTGTATGTTCCAAATTTCAGTTATTTAACTTAATAAACAAAGAAGTTAAAGAGTTATGACCATATTTTACCACCGTGCACTGTGGGCATTTTAAAATTTTAAACAATTTTTAAAATGTTTTTAAATAGTGAAAAAGAAGACAAAAGTTTGAAATTATATATAGATTATGGCGACACTTTGGTTTTTTTTTTCTTGGAAAACCTCACTATCTTTTAGAATGTTTTCTTATTATTCCAGGATGACTCTTTCTTTGAGTTATTTTCTGGTAATGACATCATCTATAAATATGTTGAGATTTAACAATAAACTAAAAATACAGCGAGGTTAAGTCCAGTAAAGTAAAAAACAGAACTAGTTTATTTAACTATTTGGAAATATTTTTCATTAAACAAAGGAGGGGTTATCAATACAGTTACAGTAAAAAAATACACTCATAGAAATAAAACTGTAGAAATAGCAGAGAAAGCTACTAAAAATGCTTTAAAAATGACGTTGCAGAAAAGCAACAGAAATTAGTAGATTTAAATATCAGTAAGATAAAAACGAAAAAGAAATTAAATTGTTTAATATTTATACAAAATTTTAGTTATATGAGGAATTTCAAAAATCTTCGACACATGGAGGCAACATATTTTCAATTCAATATGGTATGCTTAAACATCGACTAACAGATATATATGTTCGCCGACGTTTAAGCATGCCAAATCCATTCGCTTTTATCATGTAAATTTAACAACGCAATAATTACAATTACAGTTTTTGCTTAAATTTAATTAAAGACACATAAATTTATAGATCCCATACCCAGTAAAAAAGTTTGTATATATGTTCAGAAATAATTTTATACAATTAAATGTTTCAATGCATAAATTTATATAGTCATATATACATATCGCACACCCAGTTTAAAAGTGACTCAACTCAAAATTTTAATTTTTCGGTTTTATATGTTTGAGCTATGCACAATATACTTGTTTATCTATAAAAAAAATATCAGTGTATTTTGTTGTTGTTAACTGTCTTTATGTTTCAATTTGTATAAAGTTGCAAATATATTTTTTCGATTTCTGAAAAATGAAAAATTTTAAGTTGAGTCACTTTTGTACTAGGTGTGCGTTATATGTTAAAGCATAAATATTTGCATCTAATTGTATATAGCTTTGTGTTGTTTAAAAATCTCTTACATTGGGGTATATATAGCAATATATTATAATATAAAGTTATATATAATTCAACATAAATGTACATTAAATTATATAAAACTTGTGAACCGAAATTAAAAATATTTTTTTTATAAGTTTTTTTTGAAGTCATATGCTGATGCACACAAAATTTTATGGAAATATATGAGGGGCAATGCTTTGATTATTGTATTTTTTAATTGAATTCAGATATGATTTTATATGGTCTATTACAAAGCTACATTCAATTATATGTGGCGCCATATTAATTATATTTTTTAAGTGATTTTAGATATAATTATATAATTCCGGAATTGAGATTTCTGAGTTAGTTAACTTACAAAATTTTGAGTTTTAATCACAAGAACGACTCTAGCTATGTTATTTTAGCTGAAACAAACAAAAAGTTAAGTCTGTTCCGCAACACACCTTATTTTAATAGTAAAACAAACTGAAATAAGCTAATTTTTCAAAAAAAAAAAAAATTCAAACAATTTTACGAAGCAAGCCGGTTTGGTGTTAATTGTTGCAAAAAACTAGGAAATGTTCGTATCAACTTTTATCTCATAATATCTAATTATATCTAATTTGATACATTTATATATAAAACACAAAATTCGGATGAATTTTGCTACATACAATTTAAATAACATAAAATTTGTCGATGTCTTTTCGATTTTTGTATTAAGCTAATCAAAATCTTTTCTTTTTTTTTTGTACGTTTTGGCGGCATTGATACAGCGCTTTAGTTATCACAAAGCAGAATGTGTTTGAAAAAAACTGCAGCTGTACTCTCTAGGAATGAAAATAGGTTGATTTTTTGTACTTAATCAATTGAGTCCACCGCTAAGATTTACTATAGATACCTAACTATGTTCGCAAGTCATGTTTTTTTTTATAAAAAAATGCGAAAAAATATACGAGGGCGGATCAATAAATCCGTGGCTTTTCGAACTTCCCTCGTATTTATATGAAATGCACCACTACTCCCATCAAGTACCACCTGTTAATAGACTACTGCCAAATTTTGAGCTAGTTCCGTCATTTACTTTGCGTTTAACAGCTGTTCAAAATATACAACCTCGTAAATTTTTTTAAAAATGGAAAAAAGTGAATTTGGATTGCTCATTAAACATAATTTTTTGCGAAAAAAAAAACCGTCAATCAAACCAAGGAAAACCTTGATAATTACTATGGGGACCCTGCAAAATCGATTTCAATGGTAAAAAAAAGTGGTTTACTGACTTTCGTTGTGGTCGCACAAGTACAAATGACGCTGAACGTTCTGGACTGCCAATTGAGGTCAATACACCCGAAAATGTCGAAAAAATCCACGATTCTGGACTGCCAATTGAGGTCAATACACCCGAAAATGTCGAAAAAAATCCACGATATGGTGTTGGCCGATCGAAGAGTAAAAGTACGTGAGATTGTTGATGCCATAGGCATTTCATATGGCAGTGTGGTTTCGATTTTAAATGATCAGTTGGGTTTAAGAAAGCTGTCTGCAAGATGGGTACCACGTTTGCTCTCAATTGACCATAAATGTAATCGTGGCCAATAGGCCGGGTCGAAAAAAAAAGTTGTGCCGGTCACCCCCTACAATTAAAGATAATTTGAAGAAGATTTGAAAAAAAATTTTTTTTTTTTTTTGCCACGCCCCTTGACCCCCGCATTTGGTTTTTTATTTCCTGTGGCTCCATTTATAGTCCGATTGTAACGTGTGATATATCATTGTTTTTGGAATGACAATGGCTACATTCTCTACATTGATCACTTTTGACTCCGACGTCAAATTCTAAAAGTAACTTCTGGAAACTCGATTTCTACCACCCTAACTCACGAGTTTTTCTAAACGATAAAAAAGTTTTTTAAATTCCATGAAATTTTGTCTTTTACAGTATATATATTTATTCAGTAACAAAAAAGTTACGAAGGTTTAAAAAAAATCAATTTGAGTTTTATTCCAACAATCGTTAACAATAAGCTTTGGACTTTTTGTGGTTATTGTTTTTGTGGCCATTTTTAAAGTACTCTCTTTTTACTCATTTTTCTATCAAATATTGTTGAGAGAAATTTTTTTTTGTTATCATTTTTTTTAAATATAAAAAATATTGAATAACTTCACGGTTTGTTTGTAATTTTGTTTTATCAATATCACATGATTGAAAATGCATATTGTTAAAAACAATTTAATTATATTTTTAAAGAAAAAAAATATTTTAGTAATTTACACTAATTTTATCAACTGGCAACACTTTTGTTAAACATATTATTAGGGCTCGGAACTTCATGTAAATACATGTCTGTTGTCGTTAGCTAGAGAACAATGTTAACCAAATATCTTTGCGAATCATTAAAATTTGCAACAAAATGGCATCGATTTGTTAGTGCATATTTTTACATATTTTGCTATAAACGCATATTTTACTATAAATGCATATTCTTATGCATATTTTGTATTTTTTGTTACATATTTTGCATATTTTTACATGTTTTTGCATATTTTTACATATTTTTGCATATTTTAGCAAATTTTTTTTGATGTTTTACTAAAAATAAATTTTTTACAATTTAAATTTTTTTAGAAATAAAATCTTATCAAATTTATACATTTAATTTTTTTTATCAAGAAATGTTATATGACAGAAAATTCAACTACAAACTTTAAGAAGATTTTTAATTGCAATTCTCAATTTTGTAACGGCTTTTTAAAACAGAAATTACTAAAATTTAAAAATTATATAGAAAAAAATGAAAAAAATCAATAATAAATGCATATTTTTAAATTTTAAGTACATATTTTACGATTTTAAATACATATTTTATGTAAATAAAACACAAATATAAATGCATTAACTTCCGAGCCCTACATATTATTATTCCTCTTCAAGTGTTCGCGTCTACAGCTGTAGCTTTTTGATAAAATTAGTGTAAATTACTAAAATATTTTTTTTCTTTAAAAATATAATTAAATTGTTTTTAACAATATGCATTTTCAATCATGTGATATTGATAAAACAAAATTACAAACAAACCGTGAAGTTATTCAATATTTTTTATATTTAAAAAAAATGATAACAAAAAAAAATTTCTCTCAACAATATTTGATAGAAAAATGAGTAAAAAGAGAGTACTTTAAAAATGGCCACAAAAACAATAACCACAAAAAGACCAAAGCTTATTGTTAACGATTGTTGGAATAAAACTCAAATTGATTTTTTTTAAACCTTCGTAACTTTTTTGTTACTGAATAAATATATATACTGTAAAAGACAAAATTTCATGGAATTTAAAAAACTTTTTTATCGTTTAGAAAAACTCGTGAGTTAGGGTGGTAGAAATCGAGTTTCCAGAAGTCACTTTTAGAATTTGACGTCGGAGTCAAAAGTGATCAATGTAGAGAATGTAGCCATTGTCATTCCAAAAACAATGATATATCACACGTTACAATCGGACTATAAATGGAGCCACAGGAAATAAAAAACCAAATGCGCGGGGTCAAGGGGCGTGGCAAAAAAAAAAAAATTTTTTTTCAAATCTTCTTCAAATTATCTTTAATTGTAGGGGGTGACCGGCACAACTTTTTTTTTTTGTATGGGGTGCGACCCACTCTAGTGGCCAATAAGGTGATGGCAACAGTTTTTTGGGATGCACGTGGGATAATCCACATCGATTACCTTCAAAAGGGAAAAAACAATAAACGCCGAATATTATGCCAACTTATTGTACCGATTTAATGAGGATTTATAAAAGAAAGACCCCATATGGCCAAGAAATGCCTATTTTATGGACCTCGAAAAATCCAATTTTTTGGAAGGGATACGAAAATTGGAGAAACGTTGGACTAAGTGTATTGAGCTAAAAGGAGACTATGTTGAAAAATAAATTTTTTTTTGCAAAAAAAACTGTGTTTCATTCAAAAAGTCACGGATTTATTGATCAGACCTCGTATATTGAAAAATTCATAAAATTTCTGTGCTTTAAAATTTTATTAAGAACCTCAGTTCACGCAAAACCCAAGCCAAATTCAAATATAATTGTGAGTGTCAGACGCAGAAAACATACATTGTTCACTATTAGCAATGACGCCCGCTTACTCTCTGCATTACTTTCAAACAAATAATAAGGACTTATTCAGTATTTCAATACAAACAATAAAACCTTACCCATAAGTACTTATTTTTATCATTATTTGAAATATAAAGTAATGACCTAAAAACTTTTTAAAATCTTAGACTTGTTACTTTTTCACTTCTAGTAAGTACATATATAACTACTTATTTTTAATTTTTTGTAAGCTGGAACGTAATGACATTTTGTGCAAGCAAATCATTTATATTTTTATCTATCATGTATAACATGTCAAGATAGCTCAGATGGTAGATCGGTTTCCTAACAAACAGTAGGGCCGGGTCCGTATCCCCAGTGGGCAAATTTTATTAAAAAGAAGTTTTTCATTAAAAAAAAAAAAGATTTTTTTTATTAAATTAATATTTTTTATATTTAGTTTTATACTCATTATTTTTGTCCATACCGGTAAGTATATAGGTAACCACGTAGTTTTCTATTTTTTTGTAAGGCGTTTAGTAATGATATGCCATTATTTTACCTGATATCCCCATATAAAAGTAATGAGATTTGTAATGACAGTTGTAAGTACTTTCCATTACCAAATATGTACTTATATAACCACTTATATGGTAAATACACTGAGCGTACACATATTATAAATTCCATTTAAAAAAAAACTATGGTTTGAGTGATAAATACAAAAATATTAAGTTTTAGAATTTAGCAACGTCAAATCTCTCTAATTAAAGGACATACAAGTAATTTGTGGGTGTGTTTAATATTACATCCTTAAAGTAATATTACTCTGTCCACATTTTTCCAGTACTACGAGTATCATATCGTATCCTTGACATTGAAAAAGTTCGTATAACAAACTTCCAACAGCATGTGTTTACAACATTTTGCGGCGGCAATTATATTCCACAACTTGTTGCTCTTTCCATTTTATTTTGATAACCTTCCAAGAGTAAGCAAAAGGAGATGAGTTTTTTTTTTGTGCGAGAACAAAAAAAAATTAAAATTTACGAGTTTGAGAAATTATACACACAAAAGTTGGAAAGTCTGTTAAAATAAAGCCCACTATACGGTCAAATTTACTCTACTTATTTAACGGAATGTTAAAAACCGAAACCTTAAAATCGGTGGCGTATTAAAGTCATATTACGCAGATGTGGAATGTATCCAAGATTTTATTCTGCATCCCAAAAAAAAAAAAAATGTTTAGTTTGATATTGAATCGAAAACGTGGCGAATCTATTGGAAATCGCGTGTACGCAAGTAAACATTAAAAAAATAAAAGATAATAAAATATTGAATAAAAATTAATTTGATTAAAGAAATAATAGAAAAATGAATTATATAAATAGTTCAACATTTGGCGTAGTTATTGGAGGTATTAATGTATTTGGATTTGTATGTACGATTATTTACATTATAGTGGTATTAATTAAACTAGGCTATGAAGATGGTAAGAATAACAAAATTACACCGAGCCTTCGCTTAACGGTGATTTTCTATAAAATACTCTTTAAAATAATTAAAACATAATTAAAATTGCTACTAAAAGCTTACTTTTTAAGAGTTTTAAGGTATATTTTGTAGACTAAGAACAAAAAATATATCGAAACAGTTTTCAAAAAGGCCGATAAACGAAGGTTTGGTGTATATAAAATACTTATTTATTTGTAAGTAATACCCAAGGATCTATTCTAATTCTTTAAAGAGGATGTTTCTAATGCTCATGTTGTTGAATCTGCTACCACCGTTCTTTATGTTATGCTGGTTTTTTGTTTAATTGCCCTGGTTACATCGGGTCTATTAATAAGGGGAATACTTAAGGTAAATATTAAAATTTCAATTATATTTTAAAACAACTACTTTTTTTCAATTTCTTTCATCTGTAGAAACGTTGTTCATTGATGAAACCCTGGATTTATAGTGCCATCGGTGGAATTGTTATACAGAGTATACGTGTTGTTATAAATTTGTTTACTGCTTTGGGGAATGATGATAACGCTGAATTGGAAACACTTTTTTTAAATTCTATTGTTCTAAGTAAGTTTTAAACGTAGCAAAATTATTTTAATTTTAATACCCTTCATCCATCCCACTGTGCAGTAGAGTATATAATAGATTGTCAGTTCATTTAAAACTTATCGAAAAAAATTCGGGCATTTCTGTCACCATTCATTCCATGGGCTTTTAGTCCGTTTAAAACTTATTGAAACAATTCTGGCATATCTGTCATGATTCATTTCAATAGCTACCACAATGGACATACAATTCCGAAACTAACGAGCGTAAACGATAAAGCAATGTTCACATATCCGGCTGTCTGTTGAAATGCGAAATCCATTTGCAATATAGACTAGCAGTTGCTAGTCAAATAGTTTTCCGATATTATAAGCATTTTAGTATTAAAATCCGTTCATGGGTTCAAAAGTTTTGAGTCAAAATGTATAGTCACCTCAAAAATTTTAATACAAATTGTTACTTTATTTCTCTAATATTATTCTTCGAATATTTTATGTGAATTTTTTTCGTGAACTTTATTTGGCGAATTTTTTTACATAAAATTTTTTTCGTGAACTTTATTTGGCGAATTTTTTTACATAAAATTTTTTCGCAATGGTTTTTTGTAAAAATTTTTTTTCCCCGATTTTTTTTTAAGAAATATTTTTCTTTGAAATTATTTTTTACGATATCGAAATTGTTTTTGCGCAAATTGTTTTCTCGAAAAATTTTTATCCTGAGTTTTATTCCGAAAAAAAAACTTATGCTACGTTCATATTGAACCCCAAAATACGTATTTTCGATATTTTTAGGTTTTGATTTAAAATTTGTTTGGAATTTGACAGTCGAAAACTTGAAAAAAACGAAAATTCATTTTTTGGGGTTCAGTGTGTAAGTAGTTTTATCTCAATGCATGGAGGGTATAAAAAATTCGGCATAGTCGATTTCAGATTTGGGCGACGTAAATTACATTTCACAATCCTTCACTTGTGAAATTTTTCTATATCATTAATAATTTGAGACTAACGCTCACACTTGTGAGCTTAAACATTTTCTTGGAAAATACTGTTAAATTTTTAATACCGAACATGCATATTAGTATGAACTTCTTGGTATTTAATTACAGGGCAATTACTCAATTACACCCAATTACATGCAATTAGACGTAAACAAGTAATGGCCTGTAATTAAATATACAAATATTGTTGTTATGTCCCATGTCTGGTATTGACAAAATTGCGAATTTTCCAAAGAAGCGTTTTAGCACACAAGTGAGACCGTAAGTCTAAAACTGTAAATTCAAAGTAAATTAAAAAAACTATATTAAAGGATTTTGGACATTTTTCTAAATTCCCATTTGTAAATGGAAAATGAAAACATTTTTATTGAAAAATTTAAGAGACACAAGGAAATTATCAGACTGCAACAGTTTCGATCACTCAAAGGACTCGTCAATATTATGTGTCAATTGTTCAAAATACACTGAGAGAATTATCTTCACTTCAGTAAT
The DNA here is from genome assembly GCA_021234595.1 of Delia radicum. NCBI lineage: Eukaryota > Metazoa > Arthropoda > Insecta > Diptera > Anthomyiidae > Delia > Delia radicum. Next base: position 177,712,090 of record CM037855.1, on the reverse strand, counting down.
AAATTTGTTCATAGCCTTAATGAAAATTGTCTCTGGAACCCGTCCATTGAAACTTTTTATATAATCTATAAAACAGTTTTCATTAAAGTCAATGTTTAAGAAATGTTTGCAGAATTAATGAAAATATTCATTAAACTAATGAATCATTCTGACAATGAAGCGTTTATAGAGTTTTTAAAACAGTTTCATAAAATTTTTTAATGTTTAGTAGTTTCCTTGAATTAATAAAACTTTTCATGAATGTCTTAAAAATGCATTGCAACTAAGCAAATTAACCGCTTCATAAGATTTTTTAAGCAATTTCATTAAAATTCAAAATTAATAAAAGGCTGCATTGAAATAATTAATAAAATATGTTGAAATCTTGAGAATTAAAGAATAAAATTAAAGTTTGAAGTGTATGAAAATTAAAAATATTATAAAATTTTATGAAACAATCGAAAAATTAATTTAATAACTCTAAATAAAATCTTCATTAGATTTATGAAGAGGTAATTTAGAAAATCGAATGACTTTTTTTTATGAAACTATGAAGTTTTATTAAAAAAAATGTTTTAGAAACTTCTGAATATTAATAAAATTTCTTGGATATAATGAAATTCTTCATTGAATCTATGAAAAAAAATTCTATAAAATTGTTTCATTATTATCATGAAAGATAATTCTTTCAGTGTAGTTATATTAAATTGTTAAGTCTTCTCTCCATGAGAAACTTGTTTCTTCAAAGTGTCTGCGGTTACCAGAAATCGAGCCTGCAACCCTGTTCAGCCCTTGACGCGTAACATCACCTCTTAACGAGTTGAAACGGCACATCGACAGGTGTGGCGTATTGAAGTTTCGTGTCAATCACAGCCTACACTATGAATTAGGATGTCTCTTGAAAAAGATTTTTCGATGTTTGTTCACTACAAGCCCCCCTTCCCAGTCTTATTACAAATGGTTTCAAATGGAAGAAATCGATTTATTTTTTTGGAAAACTTTAGCCCGTGCCGAATTTCGGCCAAACTTAATGAAAATCTCAGAGAATGTATTTGGAAAATATCCTAGTCGGTCTTTTTTGGTCAAAAGTGAAAACAATAACCCTATGTGGATCAACTTAAATTATTATTTTTTTATCATGTGCAAATTCTTTTTGGATCTATTTAAAATCTTTGCAATTTTGTAGTCATAATAATAAACACGTTTAATAGCCCTTTTTTGTCCATATTCCCCTAAACAGGGCGAACTATCTGTCAAACTGTGATGAGTTTTAAAATTTTTTTTTCACTAAACTCATCAAATTTTCTTAAAATTAATGAAAAAGCTTCATCATTTTAATGAAAACATTTTTAATAAAATTTTTTCATTAGGCGAATGAATTTTTTAGTAAATAAAATGAAATTTTTCATAAAATTTTATGAAAAGCGGCATTAATTTAATGAAAAGTTTCAATGGGCGAGTTCCAGTTACACTTAATAGATCTAATGCAAAAATTCATTGATATCATGCAAATAATTCTCTCAGTGTAAGGGTTAAAGATTTTGTTTAAATAATTTAATAAAGATAATTACAGTTTAGTCAAAAAATATGATATTTTTCCAAAAATTAGGCAAACTTTGATGAAAACAGTAAAATTTTGTTAAAACTACATATTTAAATTATTTTGAGTGTATATATATTTGAGTGCATAAATGAAGTTGAAAATTTAATTTATTAAAAATCCGAATTTTCCCCGAGTAAAAATATTCATATATAATCACATCTTATTTACTACAATGTTATATAAAAACATATAGCTTAATATAATATAATACAATTTTGTCTTGGATTTTGTTTTTCGGAATTTTTTAATATGCTTAGTTTATATGAATGTTTGATGTTTGGCATAGGATTGTTACCGCTTTCAAAACGTGTTCTGATGATGGGAACCTAGAAAATTCCCGAAATAGATCTATCAACACATTCCTGAAAGGGTCAAAGAATAAATTTGAAAACAAAAACTATATATATATATATAGTGACAAAATTGAAGAATTCTTCATAAGGGACCTCATACTAAAGCGATCGCAACGAGTGATAGCTCGTTGGAAAGGTATTGAATCAGGCTTTAATTGAAAAATAAAATTTTCCTAATTTTTCTTGTTAAATAATTAAAAATAATTCAATTATAAAAAATATAAAAACAATGAGAACAAGGTGGTCTCTTAAATGCTCTTCTCCTGTCCAAACAAGGAATCGGGCCCATTTTTTTTATTGCTGATTCTTAAAGCAAAAATTATGAGGAATCCAAAAAAGATAAAATTAGCCGGAAAATTTAGGAGCTTCTGTGGAAAATCGGAAAATTTAATTTTCATGGGAAAATTTAATTTTCATGGGAAAATTTAATTTTCATGGGAAAAAAGGTAAATTTCTGAGAAAAATTAGGAAAATTTTATTTTTCAATTAATACCTTTCCAACGATTCAATACCTTTCCAATGAGCTATCACTCGTTGCGATCGCTTTAGTAGTTTTTTTTTTAAACAACTTTCAATGAGGTCCCTTATGAAGAATTCTTCAATTTTGTCACATGACAGTGGTGCACACCACCACTAAACCAGTCACTATAAAAAAAAAAAAAAATATGTAGGTGCATTATTTTTTGCTGGGCAATCGATTGAGACTATTTATTTTAAAATCGGAGAGGGGTCGTCCAAAAATTTGCCAATTTTGATCGTTTTCATATGGAATTGCTCTATAGATTATTTGTTAAGACAATATCCTAATAAAGAAATATAGAGTATGGCCTCGAACTTGAATAATTTTCATTTTCATTACTTAATAAATAACTATATATTAAAATGATATGGCATATAAAACTACATATGGGCATTTCCATAGAAAGGTCAACCGTAACTAAAGAATTAAACGTGGACAAATACTTGATTCTGACTGGTATTATTAATGATAAATACTTAAATTTTATTAAATTCAGAAGTCCAAAGCATATCTTACTTGCCATGATGATAAAACGGACTGCAACGTTCATGTTTCTAGTCAACTTTTTTTAATTTTCAATATCACTTTCTCTTAAATATTTAAATGATGCAAGTATACTCCTATCTACAAAAAATGTAAATGGAGTAAATCAAGATCAGTAAACGGTAAATGTTTGATTGTCTTTCATTGGCATTCTAATATCACGTTCGTCACCGCAACACAACATTTATTCTCATTACTTCTGGGTTTGTGGTAGCAGGTGCTAAAAACTTTTAATTTAAAACAAGTTTATTGTGAGTAATTTAATATAAAAAAAACAGGGATAAGAAAGAGTAATTTTTTTACAAAACTTCAAACTTTGTCACGTCACGTAACCTGGCAAATATTTAACTTTTGAGTAAAAAATTTTAAAAATTATATATTTTTTACGTAAATATCATACTTAGCTAATAAGTGGAAGAAAAACGGAGGACGGTTTAGAGAAGAATTAAAAACAGACCCACTCAAGTCCAAATAAAAGTTCATGTATTCTTTTAAAAACACAGAACATCAAAACAGAACAGCACTCCGGAAAACAAAACAAACTGAGAGAATTAATATGAATTTTTGCATTAGATCTATGTAGTGTCACAGCAATTAGTCTAATGAAACTTTTCCTTAAATTAATGCAGGTTTTTTTTTAATAAAATTTTCTGAAAATTTTCTTTTTTTTATTAAAAATTTCATTCGACTAATGGACAAGTTTCATTAAAAACTGTTTCATAAAAATGAGGAAGCTTTTTCATAATGTTTAAGAAATTTTTCATTTGTTTTGTGAAGAAAACTTCATTAGTGTATTGAAAAACTTCATTAAATCTTGTCCAGGAATATTCTCTGTGTATGTGTTTTACAGGCAGGCGTGGATCCAGGAAAAGGTTTTATTGAGGGAAGTTTTAGTATTTATAATTAAAAGTTTTATTTTGAGGTAAGAAATTTCCCATTTTCCCTCCCCCTGGATCCGCGCATGTTCAACGGTCATAACCGACAAATGTTTATTACTAGATTTAATTTAAAAAAACACTAAATTGCACAATTTATTTAATTTATTATATTAATCATAAAAATTTAATTTTTAAGTTCACCCTTATGAACACCCATTTCGTGCATATTATATTAACTTTTACTTTTTATATTTATTTTCATTACAGGTCTTCAAGTTGTGATATTTTATCCAATATTCACTCTGTTTAAGGAAATAAGAGGTCCCAGTACGGCCCAAGAAGAAAGTATTTTAAATAATCGACAGCAACCACCAAGTTATAGTGAAATCGAAAATATTGGAAAAACATACAATTGAAGGAAACATTATAAATGTTGAACATACCAGCAAACTACAACAAAACAAGAATATATATCGAAACGAATTTGGCCTGATTTTTCAGTTTACCTTAACATTTTGTTGACGGACCTATTACCTATTTTAGAGTTTTTGGTTGTTTATTAACATTTGTTCGTGCCTCATTATCCAGCATTCAAAATTCTTCATCCATTGAAATGGAGTACAATTTAGATATTTAAGCACTATTCATTTGGTATCCATTCTTGCAAAAAATCATTAAATTATAGTAAATTACAAAAAAAAAAAAATTAAAAATATTTAAAAAAAAACTTTACAATTTCGATATTTTAGCGCTAAAGATGTAGTATGTACTAAAAAGTCGACCCTAAATCGTTTCGGTATCCATTCTTGCAAAAAGCCATTAAATTATGGTAAATTACCAAAAAAAGAAAATTTGATATAGTTTATAAAGTGCTATGCCGTATATTCAATTAATTTTCTGAAACTTTGTTGATATAAACATCATATATATATGCTAAGAATATTTCTTCGCGGACTGATTGATATATTCCTAAGAGCTGCCATATGGAATCTATAGTTTTAAATAAATATAAATTTGTGTTTGTTAAAAAAAACTAGAAGTACATTTTTAAAATACATCCATGTTAAGGCTTTCGCAATATTTAAATAATCTGTACTAAATATTAGGTTAGGTCGAAAAGAGGATTCGAAGAAGGGAAATGCTTCCCTAATCCGACTCAAGTCTCTGAGGGCTTACACCTAAGCCAGAATGTCGGCTTTTTGTGCACTCTAAAAATCGGTCCCATGTCATATTCCTACCCCAGAAACTCCGTCGCACTGACGAAATTCCTCAACCTCTTCCATCCTATGCCCCTAAGATCCCCCCATGTAGATATTGGGTCACTGGATAGTATTTCGACCCGGATCCCGGCAAATGCCGCGCATTCACAGAGATAGTGTTCCAAGGTCTACTCGTCCTCCCCACAGGCCCTACACACTCCCGAGTCCGTCCTACCAATACATTGGAGATGGGCCGTCAGTGTAGAGGGTTTCCATCAAAAGACTCAGTTCCTTCCTACTGAGATTCAGAATTATCCTCGTCCTACCCTCTACTGTACTAAATATAAGTTTTTGTTCTTATTCCTTTCAGATTACAGTTTTTTTGCATTATTCCATATATTGCTTCTAAAATCTAATCTATATCGCAAAATACTTTACACTGACAAGGGGAGTCTCCCGATGGGTTCTAACTGATCTTATTGAAATTTGGATATGTGATAAAGAAAAACAAAAGAAGGGAAAGGCAAGAAAACAAACATTTTGATACCAGTATTGCCTATGTAGTATGTTATGATTGCAATTTATTTAAAATATTTGAAATAAAGATTAAAAAGCTCTTCGGAAAAAGGCGCATAAAAACCAAACAATCACGAATATCAAAAAAGAAAAGCTCAGACACCTCCTCGATTAAATACAATAGGCATTGATATAAAGGGTCCGCCAAATAAGTTTTTTTTTTTTTGAACTCCTGAACCAATTGGACTTTGTATGGCGTCATACCAAGGTCTTTATGCAAAATTCGTCTCAATGATGTCTCCGAAATGTTCAATTGTTGAGAACGACGGTGAATTGATGTTGATGGCGCTTCACGCACACTTTCTGCCGCAGCAGCAATAGTCTCGGGTGTACGCACTGTTTTTGGCTTTTCACGCTTTGGTTTATCGATGAGGATGCCAGTTTCTTTCACTTTTTTCACAATATAACGAACATACGGACTATATTCGTTCAGCGGAAGGATAAAACTAATTATCTGTCAAATCAGACATGAGCTAAGTGTTACCATTCACGAAATAAGCACTAGTTGAAAAAAAAAACGTTAGATGGCGGACCCTTTACGTTTTTTTTTTTTGGCTTAATCCAACTATAAAAACACATCTTTTGAAATTACAAAAATACTAGAAAGTTATTGAGCCTGTTTCTTTTACCAGTTAATGCATCTCCAAAAGCTTTGTCATTTGGTACTTTGTTTGTATAATTTTTCTCTGAAACAATTCGAAATCAACCGAAAAAAGCTATACATGGGGTAATTTTTAACCCCACTTTTTAGCCCCTAAACTTGAGATTGGTCCGATAAAAAAAAAAATTCCTGACTCATCATATTTTATAGGACGTCAAAGACCTGATGTCTAAAGCTAACAAATTTTTAATTGTGAAAAGTGAGCAAAATGCCTCAAATCATTTAGAAATTATTCGTTTTTATTGGAATGACCCACTATCTTTTGCACTTTTTTCTTATTATTTCAGGATGATTTAATTCTCTTTGAATTTTTGTTTCGTATGACATCATCTATAAATAAGTTGAGATTTAACAATAAAAGAAAAACACGATGAGGCTACACGCAGAAAAATCTGGGGAAATATTATCGAAGTGCTTAGTAATCATAAAACTACATAAGATTCAAGTTAGTTTTACAAATTTCTTGTAAAATATATGAAGTTTTTTAGAAATATTTTACTAGGCCTGTAAATATTTTACATAAATTTGTAAATATTTTACTAGAGCTTTGTGAAACTAACTTGAAACTTATGTATATAATACAACTCTCATATATGGGCAGGGGCTTCAGTGTCTATTCTGAAGCTTCTGGACCGTGTTCAGGGGAGGGCGGTGAAGCTTATCAATGACAGTAGTGTATCCAACACTATTTATTCATTGGAGCATCGTCGGAATGTGGGTTGTGTGACACTTTTCTATCGATATTACGATGGGAGGTGCTCATCTGAGATAAGTAAACTTATTCCTAGAGCCCGAGTTTTTATTCGTAATACTCGCTTATCTAGTAGAGCACGTCCGTTTGTAGTTGATTGTCCTGTGTTTCGCACAACGCATTAAAGAGAAAATTCGTTTTTTAGTCGAACGATTCGTATGTGGAACAAATATCCCGCAGAAGTCTTCCCTGTTACTTACAATTTAGAAAAATTTTAATCAAATATCCACAAACACTACTCCCTCTTTCCTCCCTCCCATACCCTATTTTCTTGATCAATACAATGCACTGCATGAGTAGGGGCCATCCCCTGAGTATTGGTTAAAATTAAAAAAAAAAAAAAGTTGTATGATTACTAAGCACTTCGATAATATTTCCCCAGTTTTTTTGAGTGTATGTATAGTATAAAACAGAATCATGTTATCAACATATTTGGAAATAATTTCCATTAATCGAGGAAAGAAACATTAATACACTTTTACTATTATTAGTATTGCAGTTAAAACTACACACAGAGAAATAAAGTGACAAAGTGCATTTTAATGGTAAAAACTTATAAATTCAGTTAGTACAACGATATTTACATTAGATTACTGATTATGTTGGGTGTTACAACTAAAATTCAGTTTAGTTATCCGAACTTTGTTTTGAAAACTAATGTTCAGTTGTGCCAACCGACTGAAGTTCGTAATAACCGAATTTTAGTCGTAGTAACCGAATTATAGTTGACAAATAGCAAAATTTTTCTCTGTGTGTATATGAAAAGGATCTTAACCCTTTCCTATCTGACGGTACTAATTCGTACCAATTAATTGTAACGGTAAATTTAATAAATATGAGATCGCAGCAGCTTACGCTCTGCTTCAATATCTCTTCTAAAACAATTCATCTGTCTAACAAAAAATATTCTCTTAAAAAACTGTTCAAAATTGCCATTTAGTATCACATTGAACTTGGAACTTGGAGGTGAATTGTTAGAAAAAAAATACCATTTTTCATTGCAATATATATATATATATATATATATATATATATATATATATATATATATATATATATATATGTATGCACAGCGCATAGTCCAGAGACATTTATTCGTTCCCCCGCATAGTTTAGGGACATTTCCTTACTTTGGGGACTGTCCCCAAAATTTTCGCGCCTTTTCATACATCTAGCGTTTAAGATGAGGACAATTTTTTCGATACACAGCATATTTCGGGTACAATTTTGGCCATGTCCCTAAAGTATGCGCTACGCATACATATATATATATATATGTATGCGTAGCGCATACTTTAGGGACAAGCCCAAAATTGTCGCCGAAATATGCGGTGTATAGAAAAAATTGTCCTCATCTTAAACGCTAGATGTATGAAAAGGCGCGAAAATTTTGGGGACAGTCCCCAAAGTAAGCAAATGTCCCTAAACTATGCGGGGGAACGAATAAATGTCTCTAAACTATGCGCTGTGCATACATATATATATATATATATCTATATATATATATGTATGCGTAGCGCATACTTTAGGGACATGGCCAAAATTGTCGCCGGAATATGCGGTGTATAGAAAAAATTGTCCTCATCTTAAACGCTAGATGTATGAAAAGGCGCGAAAATTTTGGGGACAGTCCCCAAAGTAAGGAAATGTCCCTAAACTATGCGGGGGAACGAATAAATGTCTCTGGACTATGCGCTGTGCATACATATATATATATATATATATATATATATTACAAGGCAAGTAATATTATTTTTTATATATAGTAAGTTTACAACCTGTTGTAAACTGTTGTTATTGTTATAAAGGTATTTTATACATTTTATGTGCATAAAATCTGCAACAACCGTTAGGGACTTACAAGTACCGACAGTGAATTTAAGCTCTGTTTTTTATATGTATATTTTTGCAATTTTTGCTTTTTAGATGGATATTTCTAAAAATATTGATCTAATAGAAGCATTATGGATCGAGGATGTAGATGTAGATGAAATTTAAGGATAGGTCTGTACTCAAACAATATCTGCGCATGAAACCCATAAAAAGAGGATACAAGCTATGGTGCTTAGTTTTATAAAAAAAATTGTTATATACCAGGGAAAAGACGATAAAATCAGCGCAAATTTTTCTGAATATACTTTAGGAGAAAGAGTAGTATGGAGTTGACTGAACAAGAATAGGGAAAAAAAAAGTTATATACTTTGACTATTTCTTCTCCTCTCTTTCTTTACTAGAAAAGTTAAAAAGTTAAAAAGAGGAGAGTATGATCACAGATTTTCAGATTTGAATATTTGCTACTGGAAGTGGAAAGATAACAAAATAGTTAATTTTGTTTCAAATTTTCATGGCAGTGAAGAAACTACTGTTTTACGAAAGCAGAGGAATGGAACCAAGTCTACGATTACTTGTCCTAGGTCTGTAAAGGATTATAACGCATATATGGGAGGTGTTGACACCGCTGATCGATTAAGAGCACTCTATTGCGTTGACCGTAAATCGCCTAAATGGTGCCATAGGATATTTTGGGGTGTGCTACATATCGCTTTTGTAAATGCATATATTGTACATGGACTTATAATTGAAAAATCTACAGTCAAATATTTTAGAAGATCAGTAGCCCAAGGTTTAATGTCTATGAAAGATGTGGGTAAGAAAAAACGAAAGCCAAAAAACAATGTTTCAAGTCCTTGTAATAAAAGGCGCAAAATATACTTCTTTTCATTCCTGACCGAAAAAAAAAAACTGTTTTGCTGAATATCATGAGGCAAATAATTAGCGTTTTTTTAAATAATGCCTTTATTTTATTTTTTTCATCTGTGACATTAATAGACTGATGGTACTTATAAGTCTAGGTCCGAATAGACTGACGGTACTTATAAGTCTAGGTCCTAAAAGTAATACTAAGAGTCCAAATAAAAAATTTTAAAAATCAATAATTACCCAGGTAGAAATTTGGGATGGTACAAAAAACGAAGAGTTTTCAAAACGTTTTTTTTTGATGGTACTAAAATAAAAGCGTTTCCAAAGCGATAATTGCAAATAATACGAAAAAAAAGCATTTAAAAACATTATTTTGGATTGCTATTCGAACGTTCGGACAAAGTATTTTAGGAATACTTTTTATACAAAACTTACAAATATTTGTGAAATAAAAACACTGTAAAAACATTGGTTCAAAGCGTTTTTCCAACGTTTGTAAAAAGTACTTTAGAAGTTCTTATCGTACAAAATTTACAACGGTTTATAAAATGAAACCAATGTAAAACCATTGCGTTAAAGCGTTTTTCTAACATTTGCCAATAGTACTTTAGAAATACTTTTTTTTTTACAAAATATTTTACTGATTAAAAAACAACACTGTCATAAGGGGGTCTATCTATATGCGAACTCGGTTTCTTATGCAATTTTTTTATATAATGAAATATATCTATTTTCCAATAGAGGGCTTTTTATTTTCATATTTGAATATTCGATTTTTAATTTCATTGATTTTATTGATATGTTTTTATATATAAAATTTAAATCTATTTTTTCTTTTGTGGTTGTCACAATATCGTTTCGTCAAAATTATGTTTTATGTTTATATTTTTTATACTAAATCACATTTCCCTTAATTTAAAACCCTGAAGTAATACTTTTATGTTTCAAGCTTATTAATTTATATTTTGTTACTTTAAAATATATTTTCATTAAATTCAATAAAAATATTATTTTTCAAAATGTAAATATATAAAATTGTTTAAAATTATTATTCTGATATTTGTGTTGAAAACAATGACAAAGTACTTTAATTGTAGCTTTTTTAACGCTTAGAGAACGTTAAAACTGTAAATTGGTATTTATGAACAATTCATAAAGATCTTTAAAATTTGTCTTTCGAGCGTTTTGACAATGTTCAAAATTACAACCCTCAAAGCGGTTATCATTTGGGTCGTTTTCATAACGCTTAATAACTGTAAGCCAAAATGTTCTGCAAATACTTATTTAACGATTGAAAAAGCATTTCAAAAATTTTGTTTTGCAATGTTTTGAGAACGTTATAAAATACCATCCTCAGACCGTAAATTTGGGTTATCATTTTGCACATTCTCAAAACGCTTTAAATTTGTAATTTGGTATGTTCTGAAAACGCTTGTACCATCATGAAAATGCTTTTAAAACGTTTTAAAGATTGTATTTTTCTACCTGGGTAGTTTCATTTATAATGTGTATACGTAATAATAAAAAAAAATTGTATATTTTGACTTAACGGCATAGCCGTTAGGAAAGGGTTAAGGCAATGTACATTAAGGTGGGTCGTTTCGGAAAAAATGAAGAGGCCCCCTAAAAATAAACTTTGGCATATTCTAAGAATGTTACCGAAATATTTCGTGTTTTGAGATGACTGTTAGTGACACGAAATGTTTGGACGACGGGTAAACTTTGTCAGATTACCTTTAAATAAGTAATAACCTCATCATATAAGTTTGGGGAAATCCAAATAATATGAAAAATAAAACTTTTGTTTATATATTAATTTTTTATTAAGCTGTGAAATTTTTGTTAGTTAACGTTTCGCTATAAAACTTTTAACAAATAAGCCCATACCAAAAAAAAAAAAATCGGGCAAAAAACTTTCTTGAAATTTTTCATAACTTCACAAAAAATATTTTGAAAATTGCAAAAACTGGATTTTTTTTATTTCGGGGATCCGGCAGGACTAATACCAGACTTTTATCCAGATATATGTGGCTTTATTTTTCCAATCCGAGACATGCACTCAGGGAAATTATTGTTTATTGAAAAAATTTCCCGAATTCGGAATGGTCTGGGGAAGAACTGTTAAAAAATCGCCGACTTATTATACTTTAATCTCATCAATGTTACCTTAAATTTTCGAAAAATATAAATACTTTGTATGTTTTTAAATAAACTAAATTTCAGAGCCAAAGGAATGTTGGTACCTTATTGACAAAATAACGATAGAGAAAAGGATTTGTTGCAACTTTCAATTTTAAAAAGGTACCGTTTTTTAACCAATCAAGATTTTTCATTCAAACTTTGCAAACAAGCCCCGCCTAAGGCAAGGCAAAAATTTAAAGCATGCTTTTTGTTCATATTTGCTAGCAGAATAATAATATGTAACAATCTTGAAAATCGGATCACATTTATAATATTGGTTAGCTTTTAAAGTTTTCTTATACACGAGGTGCCTCAATTTTGGGGCCATATGGCGCAGTTCCGGAAAACTTAAGCTAACTAGCACCTTGTTTATGATTATGCTAGATTTTATTGCAGTCGAATTACCCAGTCAAAAATGTCCGAATTATATCCCATTTTTTTGTCCATCCACCCACTGTGCATTGGCTAACCTTAATAATAAAAGGATGACATCATTGTGGTCTATACAATATTCAACAGGATTTCTAATTTGAAACAGTCCAATAAAAAAATATGTTTATGTTATTAATGAATTCCCTTTTTAATGGATTTTATGCTACTTTCTCTTTTTGGTAGAATATGTTGTTTTTTTATATTCCCGATGAGAAAAGTTCCGATATAGGTATACTATATACTCATATATAAAGGGTATTTTTTATACAAGTATAGAACTTTAAGTTAGTAACACTTTTTTAACTGGCGGCCATTTTGTCAGCTGTCAAGTTATTTATGTTTAGTTTGGTTTGGCATTTCAATGTGAATAGACTGACGCCTTAATAACGCTTCCAAATTGTTCAAATTTATTTTTAAAATCATGGTTCTGTTCGAATTTTGCGAATTTTGTTTAGCGATGAAGCTCACTTTTGGTTAATGGATACGTCAATAAACAATACTGCCGTATTTGGAGTGATGATAATCCTCAAGTGTATGTTTAGACACCGTTACATCCAGAAAAAGAGCAGGGTAAAAAAATTGATATGGGGCAGCATCAAATTATATATGAATTTAATATGCGAACATATAATTGTGTCTAAAATACATCAAATTGTATCGAATTTGATACAGTCGTATCGAATTAGATCGAATTCGATGCAATTAATTAAAATTAATACAATTTGGTGTATATTAAATATAATTTCATACGAATTGTGTCCCTATACAAAATTTTTGGTATTATATATGATTGTATCGAATTATGTATATATAATTCAATATTATAGGATAAGAGTTGATAAAAAGAGTTCCTAGTTTTTCTCAAGAATTGTATCAAATTATATATAACTTTTTAAAATTTTATAAACAATTTTATGTAAATTGAAACGAATATTTATAATTATACCTGGTATGTGTGATAACTAGAGATGTCACAAATAGTGTATTCAAATACCGAATCTTTGCCGAATAGTTCTTATATTCATTTTCATATAAATTTGATATAAAAGTACGCTGTTATTTAGATATAGACGAAATCAAACTGAATTTTTTTTTAATTATTTTAAATTTCAGACTTTTTTCACAAATCGTTTGTGAAGGATGTTCTACGCAGGATTATTAATCCATATATCATATTTCAAGATCCTTCCTTAAGCGGTTAATGAAGGGATATATTTATATACCCTTATTTTTACCACGATAATGGACATACATTTAAAATTTCAAATTTTTGGACAAAGGGGTTTGAGCCGCCATGGGGCATTTTTGACCCTCCCCACAACAATTTAATAAAATACGCTCTATACAGAAGTTTGCTCGTATTAAGTACCCAAATAACAAAATTTTCAAAACTCCTCTCTACAAAGTTGTCTTCTCCTAATTAGAAAAAAGTGAGACTTTCTCTATGTTTATCAATCCTCGTAGAAATGTCCAAAAATCTCTTCAATGCAGATGAAAGCTCGATACTGAAAAGGGACCAACATACCAAATTTTAAGTTCCTAGCTTCTGCGGTTTGACAAGGCCGCCAAGGAGAAATTTTCCCCCTTTAGAACCTTCCAGTGGGAATTGCCAGAAATCGCGTCAATACAGATGTCTTCTCGTGCTATGGTAGCCAAATACCAAACTTCAATTTCCTCGCTTTAGTGGTGTGTTCAGGCCGGGGAATACTTTTCCGCATTTTGCCCCTCCCCGTAGATATTTTCAAACATCCGCTCTAAACAGAAGCCTACTCCTGTTTAGGAACTCACGTACCAAATTTCAAGTTCCTATCATAATCGGTTTGGACTGGCCGGCAAGGAGCAGACTTTTCCCACTACTACCGCTTCCCGTCAACAAGTGATAAGTTATCCACACATCAAATTTCCAGTTCCTGGTGTTTGGCCAGGCCGCGTTTCCCATTACTGCCCCTCCCCGTAGTAATTTCCAAAAATCCGCTCTATTAAGATGTCTAATCTTGATTTGGAACCCACATACCAAATTAAAAGTTCCATAACCATAACATTTCAAATTCATAGCTTCGGCGGTTTCCCCAGACCGTCAAGGGGGAGATTTTCCCTTTTTGACCATCCTCGTAGGAATTTTCAAAAATGCCATCTACTCGTGATAAGGTATCCACATATCAAATTTAAAGTTCCTCGCTTTAGTGGTTTGGCCAGGCCGCCAATGACAAAGCTTTTCTCTAAATGACCCTCCCAGGAGGAATTTCCGAAAATCTGGATGTTAATAAATATGGCCACATATATAATTTTATCAATTTATATCAAGCTATATACACCAATATATATAAACTTTTTTCGTCGGGTTACCAAAAAAAAAAATGTTCCATCATTAACAATCAACAGAAAATTAAAAAATATAGTGGCGTCTAGTTTAGTTATATATTTGCCCACAAACCGATGTGGTTTTCTTGTTTCGTGTTCGAAAAAAATTTCCGTGAAATTATTATAAAAAATCCTAGATTAACTATTAATTGAATTTTATTATTAACTAAAACAAAATATTAACAAATTAATAATAAATAATGTTTAGTCACTCAATAATTGGTGTAACTATTGGTTGTTTAAATGTTGCCGGTTTTATGATTGCGGCCTTTTTTCTAACAACCACGTTAACAATTGATAATACAAATAAATTACAATACGATGATGGTATGTTGAACTTTCGTGGGGGCACCCTAGCGCCTAAACGCTAGGGTGCCCCCACGTGTAAAAAATCAAATACGAGCAAATATTTTTTGGCTCGTTTTAAAGAAGCGAGCGAGCTTTTTTTTGGGGAGGATCGATTTTTAAATAGAGCACGAGCCCGAGCGATCATTTTCGATCCATGGTTTTAATTGAATTGTTTAGTGCCCGTTATTAACTTATTTATCACCATCATTAATATCTTATAATCAATTACTAATATTCCAGATAGTGCAACTTCTACACCAGAAATAACACCACCTTTTCAACGTTCCATACTTGTCGGTGGTTTGATAGCCTGCATTACCATGGCCATTATGTCGGTGTTATTAGTAGTTGGTATTGTTAGGGTATGTAGAACTCTTATATTTAATAGCACAGTACAACATTTTGCAACACATGATTTTGGGACTCAAATCTGGGAATTGCACGTGAAAGTAGCCCCAAAAAATAAGAACTTCTGCATCATTCGTTTTGTCACGTTGGCAACAGTAATATTTTAATGGCCATACGAATTTTTTGGCTCATGGCGGATTTTTAGGAATATCTCTTTTGTGTCTGAAGCGGTACATATTGAATAGGAGAAAAAAAAATGCGGAACAATCCTACCCGAAAAAAGTGAATTAAAAATCACAAAAATGTCAATTTTTTTTACCAATTTTTAACCATTAACTGGATTACAAATCCACAAACTAATGATGTAGAAGTTCTTATTTTTGGGGCTACTTTCACGTGCAATTCTCAGAATTGAGTCCCAAAACTATGTGTTGTACTGTGTAATATATTTGTATATTATAATATTTATAACAAAATTTAAAATTTTTATTATTATATAATTTAGAAACGTTACTCTTTAATGACTCCTTGGATAGTTTTTTCATTTATTGCTTTAATTTGCAATAGTGTACGTTGTTTTATCTGTATGATACCATTTCGAAAAAACGATGAACCAGATTTATTTCTATTTAAATCTACGGGTGGTTGCATGACTTTATGTAAGTTTTTAAGTATTGTAATAATAAAACATTGTGGGGTTTTAAAAAATCTATGTTTGTCAATAAAATTTCAATTAAACTTTCATTTGATTTCAATCTCACCTTCAATTAAATGTTTAATAAAATCTATTAAATGTTTTATTAACAAAAAATGTTTAATTGAAATAATGACCAGAAAGTTAAAAAAAAGCCAAAATTAAAAAATTAATCGCTAAAATTGAACAAAAAATATTAGAGACAATTTAAAAAATCACTAAATTAAAAAACAAAAAATAATTGCAAAAATTTAAAATTTACGTTTTAAAGTTTATTTAGTTGATTTTTTTTAAATTTTAGGGACTTGTTCGATTTAAGCAATTTTTTTTTTCATTCCAGCGATTTTTTTTAAATGTTGAATTTTTTTAATTTTGGAGTTTCTTTTCAATTTCGACAATGTGGACGATTTTATTAAAATTGGAAATTTTGTGTGAGTTGTTGGTTAGTTCGGTTCAAGAACATGAATATTTTTCCATATTAAAATTATAATTTTATTTGTGATAATTTACTTTAATTAACAGAAAAAACAATTAGAAAAAAAGTTATTTGACACCTGCATGAATGGAGTTAACTTTCTAGCCCGCAACGGCCTTCATCAACATTCTTCGTGCCTTAAAGTGTTAAATTGTAAACATCATCTATTTAACCCAACTAGTTAGGTTAAAAACATGCCGTAACTTATTTTGAGTATGACGAAATTTACTGCGAACTTATTTTCTATAAAGCTATGTTTAGTTGTTAATTATTACCACAGTTGCCAGTTCAACTAATTAAGTTGAAATTTGACTGGCAGTTATTTTCAAATGTCATCATATTTTATCCTTTACATTGTAAGTGAAGGAAATTCAAACATTGAAGATTTTATTCGTTTTTCAACATATGTCGAGCATATATATTAAGCGAATTTTTGCACTGTACCTTGTGAGTGGTTAATAGTGAATTTTTATTGTTGATCTATATAAATTGTGTGTGAGTTGTTGGTTAGTTCGGTTCAAGATCATGAATATTTTTCCATATTAACAGAAAAATTATAATTTTATTTGTGATAATTTACTTTAATTAACAGAAAAAAACAATTAGAAAAAAGTTATTTGACACCTGCATGAATTTTTTATTAAATTTTGACGAATTTTTTTTCAATTTTAGGGACTTTTTCGATTTAAGCAATTTTTTTTCATTCAGCGATTTTTTTTTTTTAATTTTGGCGTTTTTTTTTTGTCAATTTCGACAATGTGGACGATTTTATTAAATTTGGAAATTTTTTATTAAATTTTGACGATTTTTTTTTTTTTTCAATTTTAGGGACTTTTCGATTTAAGCAATTTTTTTTCATTTCAGCGATTTTTTTAAATGTTGAATTTTTTTTTAATTTTGGCGTTTTTTTTTCAATTTCGACAATGTGGACGATTTTATTAAATTTGGAAATTTTTTATTAAATTTAGACGAATTTTTTTTCAATTTTAGCTATTTTTTTTAATTTTAGCGATTTTTTTTCTCAATTATTAAAAAACATGCATGTTCAATTAAATTTTTAATAATGTTAAGTTTTTTTTTATCTTCTTTTGTTTAATTCGTCTTAGTTTAAACGAGCTTAAGATTATTTATTTATTAATTATTTATTTCCAATATTTCGTATCCACATTGGGTGACTTCTTCAGCGAACAACTATTGCAATTTTTAAAACTTTGTTTTAATAATTTAAAACTAACATACATACATATATGTTTTTAATTATTATATACATATATATAAGTTTTTAATTATCAAAACAAGTTTTTCAAATTTGTAATAATTGTTCCCTGAAGAAGTCACCCAATGTGGAGACGAAATATTGGAAATAAATAGTAAATAAATAAATGATTTTAAGCTCGTTTACACTAAGATGAATTAAATTTTTAATCTTAATTAAAAGCAAAATCAATTAAATAGTTACATATTTTTAATTGATTCTGCAATTTCCTTCAAAGGACCAATTTCAATTTGACTTTTAATTGAATTAACAAATATTTTAATTGAAATTCGATTTTAGTTCGTTCTGTGTAGATAAAAATTTGTCAAAATTACTTATAATTTTGTCAGTTAACAAGAGATATAAAAATTAGGAAATTATTTATTAAATTTATCTTCTTTCTCTTTTCTTTAGGCCTACAAACTGTGGCATTGTATGTAATATATAAATTATACAAAAATATTTGTACTAAAACATTTATAAATGAACGTGACTTCGACAGTTTTGATGGTATATCAGAAACTGATTAACGTTATGAACAACCGATAATTTTAGCCCATGTTATTTTATTATTTTCGAAATATTTTGTGTAAGCATGTTTAGTGTAATTTTTTTTTCTGTAAGGATCCAATAAAATAAAAAAATAAAAAATTTCATTTATTTTCTAATTATTTTAATATGTTCATACTATCTTATTCACTCTAAAAAGCTTTGGGATAATTCTATATTAACACTAAAGACGTGCATCAGTGGAACTGTTTGTATTAGCAAAACAAATAAAACAGATACATACATGTTAAATATGTTATAAATAAGAGAATGAGTGTAACTGATATGGTATGGTTTTACACATGCACACTAACCCAACTCATAAAACCAATAACAGATATTTGTGGTTTTGCATGAAATATTTGTTTGTATTTGTTTTTTGTTCTCAAATAACTGTATTACAACAAATATTTTTAAATCACTGTAGTACAACATATATTTTACAAACAACTTTAGTGAATTTTGTATTTAAAAATGATCAATAGTGAAATAAAATAAAAAATTGTGGCTAAAAAAAAAGACACTACAATGGAAAAAATAGCCAAAAAATAAAAAAAAAACGCTAAAATTAAAAAAAAAATCCCAAATTGCAAAAAATCACCAACATTAAAAAAATCTAAAAATTTAACAAAATCGCCAGAAATTAAAAACAAATAAAAAAAACTCGACCAAACTGAAAAAAATTGCTAAAATTTAAAACAAACGTTAAAAATTGCTAAAATTTAAAACAAACGTTAAAAATTGCTAAATTAAAAAAAAAAATCGTCAAAAATTAAAAAAAAAAATCTGCCAAACTGAAAAAATCGCTAAGACTGAAAAAAATCGTTTAAAATGAAAAAGATACTAAAATTGGAAAAATCGCCAAAAATTAAAAAAAAAAACGCTAAAATCGCCCAAACTGAAAGAAATCGCTAAAATAAAAAAAAAAAATTGCCAAAAATTAAAAAACTCGATACAATTGCAAAAAAAAAAATCGCTGAACTTGAAAAAAACGCCAAAATTAAAAAAAATCGCAAAAAACTGTAAAAAATTGCTAAAATTTAAAAAAAAATTGTCATAAATTAAAACAATTGCTAAAATTGAAAAAAATCGACAAAATTGTAAAAAAACGCTAAAATTAAAAAAAAAATTTTAAAAATTAAAAAAATCAAATATTTTACTTTTAAGTTTTAATAAATTAAAACCAAAAGTTTATTTTTCGATCTTTTATCATAAATTATGATGTGAGCAAGATTATTCAAGTTCAAGATCATTTGTTTTTTGTTAAACAAAAAACCGTGCAACGATATTTATTAATCAAAAAATTCTTCATCCGCAACTGGATTAAAATCTGCATTAAGTTGCGGATGAAGAATTTTTGATTAATAAATATCGTTGCACGGTTTTTTGTTTAACAAAAAACAAATGATCTTGAACTTGAATAATCTTGCTCACATCATAATTAAAAAAATCACTAAATTTGAAAAAAAATCGCGCAAAACTGAAAACAAAACACTTTGAGATAAAACTGCCAAAATTAAAGGAAAATCGCTAAGCTTAATAAACCGTTAATATTGAAAAAATAGACAATTGTCGGTACAATTTGAATATGTACATTAGGGTGGGTAGATTTAGCAAACGATATTGTGCCATCGATTTTTCGACATTCACTACAACATATCAAAAAAATAATTTCCATTTTTTGACTTTTTTCGAAGTGAATGTTATAAAAAAAGTAAGAACGTATAGTTAAGGGTTCATTTTTGACCAGGCGGTGGTCAACACCTTTCTAAAGATGTATTAGAAGTGAAAATCGGACAACAAATGGCAAAGTTATTTAAATTTTCATTAAAATTATAAACTTATAAATATGCAAAAGCCTTCTAAAAAATTGATGATAACCAAAAATCAAATTTTCAAAGTGAACTCTAATAACTATGTATGCTTTTTTTCTAAAACACATAAAACATTTTTTTAATTATTTTTTGAGCAATTTCATATGCTTTTAGATCATTTTTACCCACAGTAGTGAAATTTTTTATTTTACTACTAGTTGCACGCTTTTTAACTTTTTTAAGTATTTTCTTTGAATTGTTTACAAATACAATGTTTATCTATGGTATAACCATAAATAACAGTTTTATTTGTTTGCTCGAAAAAAATACAACCAGTGTAATTCTCTCGTTCTCTTTTTACTCACTACACTATATCTACTTGAGAGCACACCACTACCTACATGTAACAGAAACAAAAAAACACACACCAATATCTACTCAAACCCAAAATATTAAAGAACTGGTATAAACAGATATAACTGTGCACGTGTTTAATTAACACACGGCGTATGATTAATATAAATTTATATGTATCACATTGTCAGAACAAATTTATGACTGATATGTAACATAAAATGACTCATACCACTATGCGTATGAGTAATTTTATATTATGTATAAAAATCTTTAGGGACTAATTACACTGTGCTTCAAAATCTACAAATTTAATAAATTTTTCAAATGGCCTAGTGTAGGTTGTATGTGTGAAAAATATGAACCGATACACAATTGTTTGTAGATTTTTCTATAAACGTTTTTATTTGAATGAAAAGAAAATTTAATTTTTAGTTTTCAATAAATAAAGTTTGTACAAAATGTTGCTATGTTATAAATAAACAAAGTATGAAACAGTAAAGTATTATTTGCTATTTATAACACTTACCCTCAAAAATTACTTTACAATGTTGAATTTTAAATATTAACCAATCCTACACTCAAAAAAATAAGTTAGTAGAAAAGTTAGTAAAACGTCTTGTAAATCAGGTATACTATTTTTTAGCAAAATTTTTTGCTAAAATCGTGTTTTCAGCTAAAATTTTTGTTATACTTATTCAGCACTTAACTGTTTTATACTAATGCTTTACTAATATACTAATGTTTTACTAATTAATTTTGCTAAAAAAAACATGTGCTGATAAGCACATTAATAGTGTGGACGACAACCAGATTGAAAGATATACGCAGAATGAAGTAGATGTCGCGGCATGTCAAGATGTAGTAGAGAAGAGGAA
Organism: Delia radicum; assembly: GCA_021234595.1. Taxonomy (NCBI): domain Eukaryota; kingdom Metazoa; phylum Arthropoda; class Insecta; order Diptera; family Anthomyiidae; genus Delia; species Delia radicum. The sequence goes on along the minus strand of CM037855.1, from coordinate 177,690,638 downwards.
AATGAAATGTAGACAGAGTAAATTGAAAGACAAAGACACCAGACAGAATAAATTGAAAGACAAAGACACACATCTTAGGTAGATTTTTTATGGTTCCTTTTGCTTATTGCAAAAAGGGTTGTTTTTTTCGTTTCGTTTGTTTTTGTTTATTTCTTCATTTCGTGTCTATAATTATCTTCGGCAGTTGCGATAGCATCATTTAAACGATAGCATCATTTAGGCAACCATTGATGTAAGTAATTGAAAGACAATTTTTGTTATGTTATATATATTTATTTCTATATATTTTCAGATATTAAATAAATTCATGTCGTCAATGTGGAAAATGAAAATTTTTATATTTCGTTATTATAGTTAATTATTTTTAAAAGAATCACTAAAATATATTTTATGATTTTCAGCAAATAAATTAACTAAATTACAATTTTTCTACAAATTTTTTGCGTTTTTTTCAGTCTACTAAAATTCAGCAAAAAATTTATTAATTTTTAGCAAGGCTTTTGTATTTCTAATCTACTAAGTGTTAACAAAACTTTTGCTGAATCTACAAATTTTGTTGCTAAAAATCAGCTCGCTGATTTTCAGCAAAAGATTTTGCTGACATTAGCAACTTTTTTGCAAGCATTCTCCTGACTAAATTTTTGCTGACTCAGCAACATTTTTTGCTAACTTTACATACTTTTTTTTTTTGAGTGTACTTTAGAAATACATTTGTTATGCTTTGGACTTGATAATCCTTTTGTTAGAAAATCGGCTGGCATTTCATTAGTAGGCATATATTCTATTTTGATAGTTCCACCAATTACATTCTCCCGAACAAAATGATGTCTGATGTCCATATGCTTTGTTCTATTATGAAATATAGGATTCCTGCTTAACAATCCAGCACCTTGATTATCATTGTATATTACAGTTGAGTTTTGTTGACCCGTAACTTCTGCTAAAAAACGTTTTAAATATATAGCTTCTTTTGTAGATTCGGACAATGACATATATTCAGCTTCTGTACTTGACATGGCAACTGTTCTCTGCTTACGTGAATCCCAACTTATAGCCGCATTCGCCAATTTGAATATATAACACGTATAGGATCTTCTGTCATCTATATTTGCTCCCCAATCTGCATCAGCAAAACCAGTTAGTTCATCTTCTTCTGATAATTTATAATGTAAACCGAAATTCTCCGTTTCTTTTAAATAACGTAACACCCTTTTTGCAGCTACCCAATGTTCTTTACCATAATTTGTGTTATATTGACTTAAAACACTTACCGCGTGAGCAATATCTGGTCTTGTTGAAACTGCCAAATACATAAGTGAGCCAACGAGATTTTGATAAGGTAATTTTTCGACTTCAGCTTTTTCACTTTCACTTTTTGATAATTTAATACTTGGATTTAATGGTGTACTTACGGGCTTACAATTTTCCATATTAAATTTCATTAATATATTTTGTATGTATTTTTGTTGTGACATGGTAATTTCTTTTGTATTTTAGTCTTGTTTAAATTCGATACCTAAACAAAAATTCAATCTTCCTAAGTCTTTCATTTCAAATGATTTCTTCAACTCATTTGCAATGTTTATTTCATTTTCATCAATACGTGATTCATCGTCCTGTAATTTATTAAATAATTTTCTTGGCCTACCTCTTTTTCCAGTTTTCAATTTCTTTGGCCTTCCTGGTCCTCGTTTTGTTGTTAGGGGTGTTTGGAATTCTTCACGACCATCAGTATTCTCTTCTTCGTTTTTTATATTTTCATAATCTTCAGGAAAACCATAAAATTCGTCATTATCACTATTTTCACTATCACTATTTTCCGGTTCTATAGGAGTTTCATGTTGTATTTCCTGTTGTACTTCATTTATTTCATCTTCTTTTGTTAAAGATTTTCTTTTTGGTATAAAAACGACGTCAATATCATTGTTACCTTTATTTCCAAAATTTCTTCTTCTATAAAATCAGAATCATCTTCTTCTGGCTGGTACGTGTTTGAAAAAGTAACATCTCTTGAGCATATAATCTTCCTTGTTTCGGGATCCCATAATCTATAAGCCTTTGAATTTATAGAATATCCCACAAATATACATTTTTTGGATTTGGTTTCAAATTTACCTCGATTGTTTGATTTTTGCAACATAAAAGCGGTTGTACCAAATTTTTGAAAATAGTTTACCAGTGGATTTCTTCAAAACCATATTTTGAATGGAGTTTCACCATCAAGACTTCGCGAAGGACATCTATTTTGTATGTGATTAGCTGTTAGAACTGCTTCAGCCCAAAAACTTGGAGCTAGACCAGATTGTATCATCATACAATGCGACATTTCTACTAAAGTTCTGTTTTTCCTTTCGGCCACCCCGTTTTGTTGTGGGGTATATGCTGCAGTAAATTCTTGTTTGATGCCTTCCTTCTTAAGATAATTTTTAAATTCATTGTTTGTATATTCGGTACCATTATCCGATCGTATAGACTTAATTTTTCTACCAGTGCTTTTCTCAACCATACTTTTATATTCTTTAAATTTTTCAAAAACTTCATTCTTCTTCTTTAGAAAATATATTTCGCACCATCTTGACTTGTCATCGATAAATGTTAAAAAATATCTTGATCCACCAATTGAATTTATTCTCATGGGACCACATACATCAGTGTGTATTAGTTCAAGAACTTCGGATGATTTGGAATTTGATCTGGCAAATGGCTTCTGGGTTTGCTTTCCCTTGACACATGTTTCGCAAATCTGTAATTTTTCATTAATATTAAAGTTGATACCATTTACCTTGTTTTTGCGAATTAAATCCTTAAGATCGTTTTCATTAAGGTGTCCATAACGTTCATGCCATTCTTGTATGGACGACGACTGCACTGCTTTACAATTTTCAGCTTCATCTTCTTCAAAGTAATATAAATCTTTATTTCTTTTAGCAATCAATATGTTTTCTCCAGTTTTGTTATAACATTTGTTATAACAGCTTCTTTACGTGTAAATTTAACTTCAAGACCATGATCTGTTATCTTTGCAACTGATAACAAATTCGATCTCAAATCAGGAACATACAAAGTATTTTCTAATCTTGTTGTACGTCCATTTGTGATTTTAAATTTCACAATTCCTTTACCTTTAATTTTTGTTGATTCATTATTTGCCAAATGTAGGACCTCTGTAGTTGGTGACTTGAGAACATGGATTTTTTTCTTTTGAGAGCACATGTGGGATGATGCTCCGGAATCTAAACACCACTTACCACATATTTCATCTATTTGCATAGCTACTTCAGCGTTTCTTGTAGATTCGTGCTTTTTATTTCCATTATTTTTGTTGTTACTTTTCGACCAACAGTCTTTTGCCATATGACCCACTTTTCTACAAGAGTGACATGGAAATTTAAATTTACCTTTATTTTTCTGAGCTTCGTTTTTATTATAAAATTTCTTTGCATTTTTCTTGACAAACATTGCATCTGATGATTCTTCATTTGAATTTCTTTTACGTGCTTCGTATTCTTCTAATAATTTAATTTTTAAAGTTTCAGGGTCTGGTAATTTATCTTGTGTTTCAATAGCAATTCTAAACGATTCATATTCCTCTGGAATACTATACAATAACAAAATTGTGAGTAAGTCATCGATAATTTTCTGATCCATTTCATTTATTTTGTCAACAATGTCAAAAAAATGTCTGATGTGTTCTCTAATGTCCTCACCATTCTTCATCTTATGTAAAATGAGATTTTTAAGCAGCATTGCCTTTCTAGCAGGATCTTTTGACTGATAAATGTTGTGTAATTTATCCCACACATCTTTGGATGTTTTGCAGTTTTTGATCTGCTTCAATTCACTTGGGGCTATTAACAAGATCAAATCCGACTTAGCTTTGGCATCTTCGGATTCCCATTCAATAACTTTATTAACGGGTTCATTTGGTTTTGGGCAGTTCCCAATTACATATTTCCAAGCATCATTTTTTATTAACAATGCTTCAACTTGGATTTTCCATATATCAAAATTTTCCTTACCCAAGGGTTCAATTTTAAAATTTGAATAACTCATTTTTTTCCGTTGTTTTCTCTTTATTTTCCGATTTCACTATTCGGTTTAAACCTCCGAATCTATTTTATTTTTTATATTCAGTTTTTCGGTCAAATTCACTGTTCCGGTTTTTCGTTATTTTAATTTTTTATTTCCCGGATTTCCGTTATTCAATTTAACGATTTTATTTTTTATAATTCCGCGAGGTTAAGTACTGGGCACATAACCTGTGAAAAATATGAACCGATACACAATTGTTTGTTTGAATAGATCACATTACAATTTTCAGAAATTCTAATACACCCTAAAAATTTGAAGATATTGGTAAAAACACTTTTTTTAACTCGTCTATCCTGTTTAAGTAAAAATTGAATGACATAAATTTGTTGAGCAGTATTGACAAATTGTAATCTTTTCTTTTGACTTTAGGACACAATATTCATATTACAATTCTTTATCTGTAGAAAAATCACATTTTGAGCGAAAGCTTTTTACTCTCATATAGCGCTAATAATTTTGATCGCTTAAGGGCTATATGAGCTATATGAGGTTTTAATGAAGTTTAAATATATTTTTTTTTCTTAAGTTTGCTAAAAACAATTGATATGGCTAAAAAAAAATTAAGATTGGAATTTTTTTTTTCATCATTTCATAAGCTTAAGATTCCACATTTGTTATGAACATATTTAATCTTGTAATATTCCGTGGAAGTTAAAAATTATGTTTCAAAAGTTATTAAATTTTTTTTGATATGAAACCAACAAATAGTTTGTGGCAAGTTTTTAAAATCTTTAGAATTGATATATGCACGCAGAGAAAAAATTTGATTGAAATACGATTGAGGACATGATCAGCAAGATAAAATTAAAATACATTAATTTTAAATAGAAAATACCATATCATAAGCAAAATAAAAGTAAGTGTTTTAAGTAACAATTTTGCAATGTTGCAATAATTTTTTAGTGTAAAAAACTGTTTTCATATGTTTGACCGAGTTCTTTTAAATTTTGAAATGATAGCGCAAATATTGAAATTAAAATTAAGATTTTTTCGTTATTAAACATTTTACTAACAATTTTATTAATTTCAAATAATAATTTCAATAAAAGTAACGTAGGGGCGAAAAAAATTGTATAAGAAAGCTTTCATTTCTTTATTTAATATGTTTTGTATTTAAACATTTTGAAATTAATTTTGTGCTTTTATCGATATTATAAAAACGCCATTTTTAATTTTTTATTAAATTTGCAAATTTTAAATTTTTCGACTTCCATGATCAAGACTTAAATGCATGATCTCATATTTCCGAACCATTTTTTACATATAGTACACTCTAATTAATTTCTGTTTAAATTTACCCAACTTATAGTAGGAAACTGTACTCCTACTATAAATTGGGTAAATTTACTCTATGTGTGTAAATTGGTACACACAAAACGTGTAAAAAATGTATAGCAACATTCTATATTACGCATAATGTGTGTAAATTTAAGTTTTAATATGCCTAATGAAGCTTTCAGTAAAGTAAAGCAATTATTTATTATTTTGCTATATTTATTTAATAAAAAAAAACGGCTATTTAGATATAAGTAAAAATTGCTTAGTTAAAAGGGAAAATACCACTAAATACTGCTGCGTAAGAAAATGTCATTCCCGGTACTTATTACAGTTAGTCTAAATGTGAAACCGTATCCAACAATATAAAATAGACAAAACGTTAATTGGCTCAACATGGCCTTATAAAAGAGAATATCAAGATTAGCTGAATAGAAAAAGCAACACCAATACAAATCAATTTTACTGGAAAAAATAACCAAAAGTCTCAAATTTTGTTGATTCAATTCAGAAAGGACTGGCACAAGCATCACTATTGAACATGATAGATGTTCAGAACAATGATTCGATTATATCAAAACCTTATCTGTGAACAAAACCACTAAAAATATAAAACGGACACATTCTTTAATTAGTTTTGATAATATTTTTAATTTATTTTTAGATATTTACCACAGCTATTCTTTTATTTTTCCTCAAATACAGCACCAAAAATAAAAATATATTGAATTAAACATTTTTTTTTCTTCTGTTTGAAAAAGTTTGACAAATTTTTCAAATAAATAAAAACAAAAATTGCACACATTTAATGTAAGTTTACCTATTTAAGTGCTTAAAATTCAGAAACATGTTTATCAACATACATAATACCATAATTCGTGTGCGTTATTGCTAACAAAATTTAGTAAATTGTTTTTTTAAGCAGTTTGTGCTTAAAATCACGCATTGTGCTTGATTTTACATATAAATTTACTCCCATTATAGCAGTAATTTTACAAGCATTTTTTAGAGTGTAGTCATATGAAAAGGTTTATTTCTTGAGAAAAATACAGAAAAATGTTTATAATAACATGAAAATTGATTTTTATTGAAAAATAGGGTTTGTGGCCAAATGGCTACACTATGCATTTAAGGGTTAATCTATATTTTTTGATAGTTCTAATGCAAAATTGGAATTATGTTTGTTATTTCATAAACTTCAGATCAATATATTACGCTTTCTGCTGAGAATTTAAACAGAAAAATTAAAAATGAAAATATTATTTTAAAATTTCGTTAAACTCAATTAAATTAGAAATTTTCTAAATTTCTAATTGTAAGCCACTATTTAATTTATATTATTTTACATGTCCAAAGAGATATTTAAGGTTAAATTTAAAATTCAAATTGTCAATAAACACTTTAGATTAGATGTAAAATTAAAATTGTATATCGCACACCTAGTTCAAAAGTGACTCAACTCAAAATTTTTCGTTTTTCAGAAATCGAAAAAAAATATTTGCAACTTAATACCAATTGAAACAAAAAGAAAGACATAACTGTTTTTTAGCAACAGTTAACAAAAACAAAATACACTGATATTTTTTTTTTTAGATAAACAAGCGTATTGTGCACAGTTTAAGAATGTATACAAGAAAAATTAAAATTTTGAGTTGAGTCACTTTTGAACTAGGTGTGCGATATATACGTAACATTGCAATAAGGCATATACAATTATATATGAAATCATGCTAATTAATATATACCATGTGAAATATATGCCACATAAAGGGTAATATCAATAATATATACATAGACATTAATATATATTTTACCATATCAAATATTTTCGAAAAACCAAATACAAGATAAAATTATATATGATCATATGCGTCATCACATATAACCATATTAAGCTATATAAAGCTATATGTTTTTTTATAGTATTATATTAAGATAGATATGATTGTATATGAATGTTTTTACTGGGGATTTAATAGTTTCCTATTTTTTTTAAATAAAAACCAATCACTTTTTGGCTGTTTTTTAAAATTTTTGAGTTTAAAAATTTAAAAATAGTTCTACGTCAGGAACTAAAGAATTTATTCGTCTGTTTAAAAACTATAAATTGTGTTCTCAGTTCAGTACCCACACGATTCTACCTTTCAATAAAAAGGTATATAATGAAATGCCTCCAGGGTTGCCATGGTAGTCTGAATTTTTAAATTGTGTCTTTCTATAACAAAAATAATATTTTTAATATACCATTTCTTTATTTTTGTATAATTGTTTAAATATTGTTATTTGCATTGATTTTTAGAAAGAGTAAACCGCTTAAGGTACCCAAACACTAAGCAATATTATTGCGAAATTTCTGCTATTGTGCAAAATATTACCAGTGTGTATGACATATTGAAAGGTTGTGCAATATATTGAAAAAAATCAAAAAGGTTTTGATTCTTATTGGGCAACTAAGAAATGTGAAAAATATTTTGTAGCGTGTTGGTCACATTCTGCAATTTTTATATCTCTCCACAACAGAACAAATGAGTGGTGCCATATTTTGTGCAAAAGTATTGAACATCTTATTGAAATGTGTATGACAAAATGACAATAATACTGGCAATAATATTTGCAATAATATTGCAAAGTGTATGACTACCTTTAAACTTTTAACCGCCATAATTTTTGCGCGGTTGAATACAAATAATTAACTCGGAATGATTTAGCTTGCTTACACATCGACTGACAAATACGCAAAAGGTTAATCATTTCATAATAAAAAAAAATCTAAATATTTTCTCCTCAACGTTTCGAAAATGTTTGAAACTGCTCATATATAATCCCAATTTCACATGGGACATTAAAAAGCATTGCTTGATTAAAATAGCTGCAGAATAAACTTAAAAAATCTATAAATTATGCATACTGGTACTCATTATATACACTCAAAAAAAAATTAAGTAAAGTCAGCAAAACATGTTAATGAGTCAGCTTGCAAAAAAATTGCTAATGTCAGCAAAATCGTAGTAAATTCAGCAAAAACGTTGCTAACATTTCAGTTGAGTAAAAAAAAAATACTTGCTAAATATTAATAAAATTTTTGATGAATAAACTATAAAAAAATGTATTAAAATATACTTCGATTATTTTATTTACTGAAAATCCTAAAAAAATGTTTGTGAGTCTTTAAAAAAAAAAATCGACAATACATTAAAAAAATATAAAAATGTCCATACATTGACGACAAGAATTAATTTAATATCTGAAAGTATAGCCTTATTTTGTTCCTCACACTTAACATGGATGGGAAAAAACCGATTGGCAGCACTTTTAATATATTTGAATATAAACTGACAACTTAACGACGCACAGTGGCTGACAATTTGATTTCACTGGTAAAAAGTCCAATTTTCTTTTGTCACCGATTTTTAAAATTTTAACGTCATTTTGTAGCTAGTATGTCCAAATTAAGGTAGCCAAAAAATTAAGTCAAACTATTGCTAATTGTGGGCATGGCATGCTGTCAAACTTAACTGTTTTTTTAATTTCAGAAAAAGGTGATTTTTTTGTTTTTTTTTATCAAAAATAAATGGTTACTACTAGCAAGTTATCATCGATAATGACCTGCGGCCTTTTTTATAAGGTTGGTAGGATTGTAGTCTTTAGTTGTTGTATGTGGTCACAGCACGCACTACCGTTTATTATTAGGGTGTTTATTAAATTTATTTATTAAACTACTATATTTTTGTCAAATTTCAATTTCAGTGGAATAGAACTTCTAATGGAAACAAGTTGGCAGGAAACGAATTCTACCCGGAGAAAGGTGGAACTGTTCTCTTTAACCCTATATATACTTTTGCACCCGAAACGACCCGCCGGTAGAACACTTTTTTCATTTTAATGAAATATCTCAAAAAAAAAATTTAAATGACGCACAAAATGGCCAAAATTCTGCAACTTTTGGCTCAGTTTTAATTTCATTAACATTGATTGAGCACTTCTTAAGGAATTCAAGGTCAAAGTTGAACTTTTGATTTTTTTTTAACATTTAGCGTAAAATATAGGTTTTTTAATTTTTTTATTTATTAAAAAATGTCATATTTGGATTTTAATAATAATTATAAAAATTTTTTGTGATAATGGGAGTTTTTAATGTTTACACTCAAAAAAACAAATAGTAAAATTAACTGAAAATGTTGCTATTATTACTTAAAAACTAACCATTTTTTCTGTCAAATTTGCAAATTAGTTTACATTAAAAAAATATTTACACTTAAAAAAGTTAGTAATATTATCTAAGAATTTTGCTATTACTACAGAAAAATTTATTATTTCTGACAAATTTGTTAATTTTAGCAAAATAAATAAATCTGCTGAACATTAGCGCAATTATTCTGATTTTTTTTTTTTTAATTTTGATATGAAAATATGGGTTTTTATTTACTAAACCTTTCTTATTTATTAAAACATTTCATATGTGGATAAAAAAAAACCTTTTTAAAATAAAAACGGCAATAGATTTTAAAATATTTGTAACAATGGGAGGTTTATGTTTATTAATATTTTTTACTAATTCTATGTTTTTCGTACTTTAATAACAAAGAAGAGGGTATCGGAAGCGAAACGGCGGCTGCATAGGCTGTGGTAGCTGCGGCTGTATGAGTTGTGGCAGTGGCAGCTGATTCGGTGGCAGTTGTGACGGTGGCAGCTGATTCAAATATTGATTGCAAATATTCCATATTCGGTTCTGTGTTATTTCTGTGCTGTAATAGTTTTTTGACTTCTTCATGTAAATCCCGATGTTCCAAAATTACTAAAATATTTTGATCGGTTCAAAAGTTACAGAATTTTGGCAAATGAAAAAGAGTTACCACTTAATATGCCCAATGTAAATTTTTGTACATGATTTCTTAACATGTATAGCAAAAAACAAAGCCTTATATAGAAATAATTATTTATAATATTAACAAACATATATTTCAACTACTTACAACCACGGTTGTCTAAAATGATGACAATTTTTAATGAAACCAAATGCCGTAGATAATTCTAAAAACAAAACTAAAAAATAACAAAATATGACATACACATAAACAGTCCTTTTTCTGCAAATAACCTGACAAGAACTTTTCCATAAAAGTTCACCAGTTATTTAAAAAGTGAATCGTTAAAGACGTTTCAATGGAATAAACAGTTAAAGTACCAAAGAAATATATATTTTAACTTTTTGCCTGTTATTCAATAAACAAGTAAACGATCTTTCGGTAATATGTAGTTAAAATATTCAGTTAAAATTTTCTATTTAAAACAAGAACTTTTTATATTATATTGAGAATTGATAAAACCGAAAAAAAATCTATTGTTTTTACCGATTTTGTCAATTAATATTTTAACAGTTGAAAATTAACTAAAAAGTACCAATTGTTTTAAACGAAAAGTAAGTAGTCCTGTTTTTCACTGATTTTCAATTAATTTAATATATATATTCAGTACACTTAAGAGAAAAAAGTTAGTAAAGTCAGCAAATAAAATTTGCTGAGTCAGCAACATTTCAGTCATTAGAGTGCTTGCAAAAAAATTGCTAATGTCAGCAAAATCTTTTGCTGAAAATCAGCGAGCAAAAGTTTTGCCCATACTTAGTGGATTATAAATTAAAAAACCCTTGCTAAATATTAACAAAATGTTTGCTGAATAATAGTAGACTGAAAAAAAACTCAAAAAAATTTGTAGAAAAATGATAATTTAGTTAAATTATTTGCTGAAAATCATAAACATATTTTTGTGATTAATTTAAAAATAGTTTACAATACGGTAGAATATATACAAATTTTCATACGCCCATATCAGAGAATATATATGGAAATAAATATATAACATAAATAAAATTCTCTTTCAACTACTTGTATAAATATACAAGCTTGTATAAATATACAAGCGTTTTTTGCAATAAGAAAAAGGAAACACAAAATAATGACCTAAGCTTTGGGTCCTTGTCTTTCGCTATAGTCTGTCTACTTGAATGTATATTTGTTTGCAATTTGAACCACTACATTATTAATCTCTATAAACATTTAGTTTACAAATACAAATTTATATTTTCTTTTATTTAATTAATAGACAATTACTTTCACAAAGCCGGCTACAACTCAAAGTTTAAGTTGTTTTAATCCACAATATTGTTTTACGATATGTATAAAAAACAGATACATAAATCTTACAGTTGATTTTTGTTTTTATATGTATGTCTTACAATAGTTGTACTTTTTAGTATAATTTCCCTTGTCTGTACTACACAGCCAAAATTTTTCTCTAACTTTTTCAATTAAATCGGTTTGTTGAAAATTTTAAAAGCTGTCAATTAAAAATTAATTGAATCAATTAAATATTTGCTCAAATTCGGAACGTGCTTGACATTTTTTTATATTATCGCTCAAAAGCAAACATCAACACATTGTTGTTGTTTTTTGTTATATTTATGTATGTACAGTGCACTCGCGATAATATGAACTAATTAAAACCAAGCCAGTTTACTTTTGCAAGATTGTTCATATTTGCGAATGGCATCTAATTTATATACATTTTTCCAATAAAAATAAAAGTTTCTTATGTGTTAATTTTTTTTGAGCTAATAAGACCTAAAATATTCATGTAAATAAAAACTAAATTTTTGTTTACAGTTTTGTCCCGACGTTTCGTCGATTATTTGTCGACTTCTTCTGGGGATACGTAAATTTCGATATTATTACATTCAAAAATTTTTTATAAATAATTTTACATTAACATGTAACATACAACAAAAAACACGAATTTAACAATAAAAACACATCCTAACTTAATATCACAGCTTATGTTAAATTTTTTATTTATTGTTTTTTGAATTAAAAAAAAAACAATTAATTTTTGAAAAAGAAGCAAAAATTTAAAAGTTACTTGTTCAAAAAAGTTACAGTTTAAAAACACTTGCACCTTTTCCCAAATGTTCTAAAATTTCAGCTTTTTCTTTTGAAGTTAAATGCTTTTTTATGCATATTTAAGAACTTTTCATGTTAAAGTTATATTCACAAAACGAACAAGGATATCTAGCTGAATCTGAGCACTAACTAAAACGTGCATGTTAGAAATTTTGATTGACAGGTGAAGACAATTCAAAAGCAAACAGCTAGGGAAATCCCCAAATTATAATGCAGTTGAATGAAAATTTAACCACTACACTGTTGATTTAGATTTAAACGCTGCGTATGTTGATAAAATCCGTTAAAAATACAAAAATAGGCTGTTCATATTTTAAAGCTTTGGCACTAAGTTCATATTTTAGAGTAGTCAATGGAAGCAAAAAAAATTTTCATATTTTGGGGGTGTTCATATATTAGAGCGTTCATATTTTCGCGAGTGCACTGTAGTTGTTTTTTTATAAATGTTTATGTTTGGTGGTATGTTTAATAAATATTTTAAATTCATTTCAATTAGATTATATAATAATTCTTATTATTCTCTTATTCACATTTAATTACTATAAATGCAATTAATGTTTATCCCGATGAAAATAAATTTAAATAACAAATATGCAGGTGCTTGTGCAAATTTAAATGTAACTGACACTAATAGAAAACATATGATTTTCTATTGTTGATTTACTTGAATAAACGTCACTACATTGCTAGGTCTGTCAAAAAAACAGAGTAGTATTTGGAAGATGACAAAGCCAATTGTGACAATTTTTTGTTGTTTTTTTTTGTTTTTTCTTTGATATTTTAAATTTTGAATCTCGCTCCTAGACGAGGACAAGAAATTCTCATTGAGTTTGTGATTTAACATAACAAATATCTCTAGGAATTATAATAACAAAGTCCCCTGAAGATTTCCTTGGGCAGGAATGAAATACGGATAGGGACACGCCTACATCAGATTGCTTTTCACAATTTGTTAAATAAGTTTTGGAACTTTAGCACATTTAATTACTATAAATGCTTATTAGGTTTATTACTTTATTAAGTTAAATAATTTAGTTTCAGTTGTTTAAATCAGTGTTTTCAACTTTTTAGAGCAAAAAGCTCAACAAAAACTGTACAAAAATGTTATTTTTTGCTTAAAAAAGCCGTAAAAAAGCACTAGATAAATTTTCTTTAGATTTGTTTTAAACTTAAAGAAAAGTTGAACACATGAAACAGTTTTATAATTGGATTTCGTGCTAAAATAAAGCAACAAAATATCGTCCCCTATTATTTCGTTGTTTAGGACAGTATTTTCTTCGTACTTTTGTAAAAATATCTCGTATTAGTAAAAATGTTTCGTATCAATGTAACAGACAGGACCATATAACGAAAAAGTGCCATTTGATTGCAAATGTCTTAAGACTGTAATAAAATGAATTTTCACATTTCTTGTACTTTTGTGAAATATTTATCAAACTGTTAAAAACTCCATATAGCAAAATAAAGCAACCGCATTTCATAGCCGACAATTTCATTGTTTATTCCAGTTTTTAGTTGTAATTTTGCGAAAATGTCTGCCATACTTTATACAATAAAAAATTGTATAAATTTAACAGACAAGACCATTTAAAATGTAGCGAAAAAGTGACATTTGATTGTAATTTCCCTTAAACTGTTAAAATTGAAGCTTTAGATGGTTTTTATTCCAGTTTTAGGGCTTCTTTAACCAAAGTACTGGACTCTAAAAAGAAATTGGTTAAAAGCACAAAAATCACTAACGATTAATTACAAATGCACCAATATGATTTTTATGTTTTGGCACCATGACCAAAATTTTGGAATTTTGTGACATCGAAAAGCACCATAAATAGTGCAAAAAGCACTAAGCTGGCATCACTGGTTTAAATCTGAATATTATTTATTCTAAAACAATATCATAAAATTGATAATGTAAATAATGTAATTTTTAAAGTTTAATTTTGTTTAATAAAAAATTAAAAAATTTGTTAATCAGAAACAAAATGCAAATTATAAATTAAAAATTATTTAAAAAAAACATTTGTAAAATATTAGTAAATCATTAGTTCAAAACAGTTAAGTGCTGAATAAGTATAACTAAAGTTTTAGCTGAAAACACAATTTCAGCAAAACATTTGCTGAAAGATAGTATACTTGATTTTCAATATGTTTAAATAATTGTTCCACTGTTTTATTTTGTTGAGTGTACAATTTTTGTAATTACGCTTAAAGTGGCAATACTACAACTTGTTGATTTAGAGCTTTTTGAAATTAAACACAATTGCGTCGATAACGACAGCGAAAAATCTATTTTTATATATATTTTGTACGAAAAGCAAAATATTAAAATGATGTCCACGGAATTGTGGTTATAATTAAACCTGTTATTTATTTATGACGCCACAACTAGTGTTTACCATATGCAACAATGTCAATTGAGCACTTTTTCACAATTGATTTAGCTTTTTTTTTTAGCACCCAGCGCTAAATTTGCTCCATTTTTGAAAATGTTTAAATAAATAAACATTTTATTACATTATTATTCAGGAACATGATAAAAATTAATTTAAACTTTTAAATGTCTGCAACATGTTTTCATTTGCTCGGTGCGAGTTTACGAAGAAATAAAAATAAGACACATTAAGAGAGACTGAGTTGGATAGAAACCCACTGATATATATGAAGTCAGTGTTGCGAAAATAATTCAATAAAACAATATTACATCTCTTAAAGACAAGCAGGTGGCAGAAATGATTTGCAAAAATAGAGGAAAACGTGAATATTTAAAAGTTATATTTTCTGTAAATATAGTTTTTAGCAAGATATATTGATATAGGTAGTTTCACTAGAACAACAACTACAACAAACAACTACAAACAATACAAAAACAACAGGGTTTTGACATTTTAAAATACTCAAGATACAGTCTTTGTTATGTCAAAACCATGTAAGAAATGTCAAAACCAGGTAAGAGGAAGATAAGCAGTTAGGCTACTAAAACTACCTTATAAATATATCTTGGTTTTTAGTGTGTTTATTAAATAAGAAAATCAAATGAAGAATATTTGAAAAAAAGTGTATTATTTATTATTATTTTTTATAATGCTGGTAATAATATATTATCTTCAGTTGTAGTTGTTTTAAATACACAGTTAATTTTGAACAGTTAGTTATTTTAAATGTTAACAATTACCTATCGAATTTAATAAAAACAACCACAAATGCAGTTAAAACAACATTAGCTGTACATTGCAGTTGATTTAAATACAATAGTTGTGTATACCTTTCTAACTGCAAATGTAGTTTTTTTAGCTGCTATTTGCAGTGGATTCTAACAATATAATTTTTTTCGTGTAATTTCGAACTTTTCCATTAATTTGAATTATTCATGCTATAAACACATAGACGACTGCAGCTACACGACTACAGCCTGTCAGAAATAAAATACACACGTTTATATGAAAACGATTATTTTGGCACCAACACAACTACACGGCTACCCGACTACTTTTGCCGCTGTAGTCAACTTAGGTTAATTTCTATTTTTGTTGGCTGCAAAACAAAAATAGTGTTGACAATAAAACAAAATATGTAAGAAATTAGTGCTTAAAAATATTTTATTTTGTTAAACACAAAAAACGTCGCAACATAAAATGGTATAATTGCATTAATATTCAAGAGGGGTTATATAAATTTATTTTCACGTTATAATAATGTATTATAAATAAGTAATTGTATTTTTAAGTGAACTTTATATACGTGTCTACAACCAAGCATGTTGTTCTATTTTAATAAAGAAAAAAAAGATGTAATTGGCACTACTGAAACAAAAATGCATTTGTATCAGGGATGTTAAATGGAGTTTTCAATTTTGTACCAACATCCAAAAAAAAATTGTACTTTTTGGACGTTGACGGTACCATTTTTTTTAAATTTATTAAAACAACAAAAAAAAAATACATAAAAATTCTCTTGTACAGAAAAAAAAAACAAAACCTTCCAATAACATACATTATATGTATGAATAAAATAAGGCATAAAAAAGTCTTATGAATATATGAGACCAAATCATGGAATTATTTGTTTAGTTAATAAACTATTTGGAATTTCTACATCATAGCAGCATAAATTTTGTCGCTCTTAACCAATCCTTAGTCTGTATGAGACTTGATAATGTTGGCTAATGTAGTCTGTTTCTTTCCTTAGTTTATATTATATTTTGAAAAGAAAAAAAACTCTTTCCACATTTGCAGACCAGTGTGGAATGGATAAAATTCCAGCAACGACTAGAAATGTCTGGAAACATATTGACATTCAGTTCATTTTGAAAATTAGCTACTACCGACCAAAAACTACAAACGTTTTAATTTTTTAACGACTTCAGTTAAAAAAATTTTAGTTTTTACTCTGGCTCAAGTAATATTTTTACTAAGAAGACAAGAATGGAGCAAAATTAATGATTAATCGGTTTTTTGTTAAAGTTCTGCCTATTATGGAGGCTATAACTTTTCTAAAACATTGGGTTCTGATGAGATCTTTAACCAGATCGAAATACTAGTATTAACCTAGCTAATATGTTTGATTTGCTTTATTTTTGTAAATATACGGGGGTTGAGAGCTCGTTCTAAATTAAACATATATAGGATTGTTTGGAATTTTCTTTCATTTCTTTAACAATAATTTAATTTTCGTTTGAGTTTGAATTTTAACGCCTTTTTAAGACAATTGCAGTTAATACTATAATTAATATGCAATTTTATTTAATTTAATTGTGAAAGGCGTGGTAGAGAAGAATGAGTGTATTTTCTAAAAATCATAACTACATTGCAAATATTCAATTTTTTCTGAATCAGACTGCGCAGTTTCTGGTATTGAACGTTCGTCAGTGACCCTGTTTTTTTTTTTTGAATTTTTGAATAATGTAATATTTGTTATGTTTTTATTTGTTCGATTGCGTCTATATGAAATTTTTCTGTGCAATCACTGACCGTGGTATAGATAAACTGATTTCTAATGCCACATGCACTCGCACTACACGTTAGATAGAGCGCTTTAGCCCTCTGAGCTATAGTTAGGTCGAGTTTTGTTGTGATTAAAACTAGTTTTATTCAATACACGGTGTTTTGTTCTTGCATACATAATCTCAGAAGTACAACTCCAACAACACAACAGTTCTATTTTTAGAAACTCACCTCACTCTAATGTCCACTGTTTTCCCAAATGTTATAAGTGATGCCATACACTCACAAGAACTTTTCCATAAAAAATCAACAGTTATTTAAAAGTTTAATCGGTAAAGTTGTTTCAATGGAATAAACAGTTAAATTAACAAAGAAATATATTTTTTAACGTTCTGTCTGTTATTCAACAACAAAAATAAACAAAAAAAACGGACTTTCCGTAATAGTTAAAATATTCAGTTAAAATTTTCTATTCAAAACAAAAAGTTGTTATATTATATTGAGTATTGAAATAAACGAAAACAGTCTATTGTTTTTATGGATTTTGTCAGTTAATTTTTCAACAGTTGAAAATAAACTAAAAAATACAATTATTTTAAACGAAAAGTAAGTAGTCCTGTTTTTAACTGATTTTCAGTTGATTTAATGGTTATATTCAGTAGTCTTTACGGACAAAATATTGTGAGTGTATCTATATATCAATTTTCACTTCTTCAGAATTTTAATAAATTCAAAATAAAAGTGAAGTTGACATCAACAAGTGTCAATATATGTAAGAGCTGCCAGATAAATTTTGTAAAAAATCGTAAATTTTTAATCGATATTAAAAAAAATTGCCAACTTTATTCTTCAAAATCCTTAAAATGATGATAAATCGTAAAATCTGGCGGATATAGTCGCATATATTTTAAGAGCTCATTACATAAAACGAATAAATGCAATGAAAAAGGACACAATAACAATTTGTTTGCTATACTAAAAATTCAAAAAGGGGAAAAATTAAAAATTTTTAAATTGTACCAAATGAGTCGCGGTAGTACCACGGTACTTTAGAAGGTCAAAATGTACCAAAAAAAGTACAATTGTACCAACTTTAACATCCCTGATTTGTATAAAAAACAGCTATTGATATTTTTAAATTGAATCGTGATCAGCTGTTTACTATGCTGCTGTCGTTTCCAAAATAATAAGTAGCTGACCACACGGCGACGATTGCAGTCAACGGCATTTGCAGTCGTGTAGCTCTGCAGTCTGCTGTGGTCTATGTGTTTATAGCATCAAGAATGATTTTTTCAAAATATATATATCCCAGCCAGCAAAATTTGGATACTTTTTTGAGGGTTCTTATTCTATAAGTAAAAAATGAAACAAATAATATACAATTTTTTTAAATTTACAAATTTTATTGTCAAAATGTATAAAACAGTGCACTCGCGAAAATATGAACACCCTAAAATATGAACACCCCAAAATATGAACATTTTTTTTTGCTTCCACTGACTACTCTAAAATATGAACAACTTAATGTCAAAGCTTTAAAATATGAATAGCTTATTTTTGTATTTTTAACGCGTTTTTCGCAAAATAACTTTTAAATTTTGTTTCTTTTTCAAAAATTAATTGTTTTTTTAATCCAATAAACAATAAATAAAAAATTTAACATAAGAAACTTTTATTTTTATTGAAAAAAACGTTTTTAAAGGTAAATTAGATGACATTCGCAAATATGAACAATCTTGCAAAAGTGAACTGGCTTGGTTTTAATTAGTTCATATTATCGCGAGTGCACTGTAATCATAAAAGACACAAAAATTAAAAAAAATTATTAAATTAAAAAAATAGTTCAGAATTGACACAGAAATGTTATTAAGTTTGAGTTCAAAAAGGCTATAAAAAAATTTGTTTTTGAGCCCAAAGGTTTTTATTAAATGTCTATTTTAAGTAATTTTTGAATAAAAAAAAATACTTTTTTTAATTGAACCATCGAAACACTACCATTCCAAAAATGACTAAAATCCAATAGAAAATTTTTAGAATGTCCCTGCTGACTAGAATGTCCTTTTGACATCAAAAAAGGTTGAAAGCGTTTTACTAAAATTTTTGATAAAAACGAAATTTCAACAAAAAAAAAATAAAATTGCTGAAAGTAAGTTAAATATAAGTTTGATATAATTTTTATTAAAAGTAAAAATTATGTTTTTCCGACCTTTAATTCCTGAAAGTGGTCAATTAATAAACTTGAAAACAAAAACTCTATAGATTATTTGTTAGGATAATATCCTAATAAAGAAATATAGAGTATGGCCTCCAACTTGAATAAATTTCATTTTTATTGTAAGTTAAATATTTTAAATAGACGTTTAACAAAATTTTCAAATAAGTTTTTTTTTTTGAGTGTAGTAACGTTGAATAACAATTTGAAATTTTGAAACAATGAAATCGAAACACTCCTATTTCAAAAACGACTCAAATTCAATCGAATTAGTTTTTTGTGACAGCGCTTTTAAGATTTAAAACTGTTTTTTTTTTCAAAAAAAGTTTAAATCGTTTAACTAAAATTTTTGGGAAAAACACAATTTCAGCGAAAAACAAAATTTCTGGAAGTTAGTTAAATATTTTAAATATACCTAACCACGTGCTTGATTACTAAGAAGACAAGAATGGAGCAAAATTGATTATTAATAGGTTTTTTGTTAAAGTTCTGCCTATTATGGAGGCTCTAACTTTTCTAAAACTTCGGGTTCTGATGAGATCTTTAGCCAGATCGAAATACTAGTATCAACCTAGCTAATATGTTTGATTTGCTTTATTTTTGTAAATATACGGAGGTTGGAAGCTCGTTATAAATTGAAAATACGTTTAACACAATTTTTAAAAAAAAAAATTTTTCTGAGCTACATATTAATTTTGAGCTTAGTAACGTTGAATTATTAATTTGCTCACTTTCAATGAAATCGAAACACTCCCATTCCAAAAACGACTAAAATCCAATCAAAATTTTTTTTAATGACCCTGTTTTAAGCTTGTTTTCTTTCATAAAAAGTTGACACCACTGAATACATTTGTTTGTTTATTTTTTTATCCGTTATACTCTTTGTGCAGCTCAGATTGTTGCGAGTACAAAAGAATATATTTTTTTTAAATATTTCAGTTGACATTTTACAACGAATCGTAGCAAAAGTGTGAGATAACGAAGAACGCAACAGTTTATATATATATATTTTCATTAAAACGCATTTAAAAAAAAATTATAGAATTTGAATAACGATTTTTACTTAAAGATATTAATTATCATAAAAAATAATGAATAATTTATGTGGAGTACGTTTGTCCACGGTTGGTGTGGTAGTGGGTTGGTTCAATTTAATCGGAGCCGTATTTTCCACCATCCTCTTATGTGTGGCCTTTACACGCCTCGATGAGGTTGTAAAACTGATTGAAGATCATATGGGCGAAAGTGATAATACAGATGTTGGTATGCGTACGGGTAAGTATCGAAAATGATGGAAAAATCTTAATTGGGAAAGATTTTAAAAAGGATTTTTTCTTTGTTTATTAACAGCTGTTATAATTGCATTAAGTGTTTATCTAACCACCAGTATTGCAAATGTTATATCTTCTGCTATGCTAATTGTGGGCACTGTCAAAGTAAGTATATCGCTCTAATGTCATCTTAAGAGATTAGTTTTGACAGTATTTCTTATCTCTTTTTTTTATTTTCTTTATATTATCTTTAGGAACGCCATTTGTTATTGACTCCATGGCTTGTTAATACCTACATCTTTATATTCTTTAATGTTTTGAATTTCATCTATATGATTTATTTTTCGATTGCAAAGAGTTTACCCATTGGGGCCATATTATCAACCCTCATTATCACCGGTATTAGTTTGGGTGAGTCATAATGACATTTTTTTTTGTTTTTCAATATTTTGCTGTGTGTGCATATTGTGAAATTATACAATTACACAAAAGAAAAATCCCCTTTGGTTGCTTTTTTTTTGTAATATTTTTGTTTATACATTTTATTAAGTTATCTTTTGTATACATTTCCATGGAATGAATATGCATATGAGGCTTTCTATAACAACTGCCCCGAAAAAAAGCAAATGTCATACTTACAGAACTCACTGTGCTATAAGATACGAATAAAAAATTAAACCACTTTTTAAATTTTTTCAAAAAGTAAAATATAATATGGGATATTGAGGGAATTTTACAATTTTAAAAGTTTTTTTTTATGTAAAAATGTCATTTTTTATTTTTAACAAATTTGAGATGTTTTTCTATCGTTTTAGACAATTTTGTTGTGATACTTGGCTTCGTTTTTGTACATTACAAGTATTCAGTAAAAATTACGGGCATGTGATGAATATCGAAAACGATCGGATTTTCACTTCTTAATATTTTACGTTGTATATTATAAAAAATATTTTTTTTTCCTAATTTAAACGTTTTGAGTAGTACAAACCGATGTTTATAAAATCGAATCCAATTCTATTTTTCTATTTTAAAAAACTAAATATTTTAGATTGAAAAACTGGTCGTATTAGTATTTGATATTCATCACGCCCCTGCTAATATTTTTATTCTATATTTCAAGTACAACAGAGCGTATGATTAATATTGTTGTTGATCATACGTACTGATGGTCTAATTGATTACACACGAGGCTGCAGTGAAAATATACTAAAAATCGTCCAAATTTCAAAGTTAAATTACATCCAAACTTTCAATAATGTTAACAATTTTGGTAAAAAATGTCCATCGTTTAGTTTAACGTTTTCGTAAATAACGTCAAATCGTTTTGAACAAGGCGATATCGTTTTTCTTAGAAAATATGTCCCCTGCACAGTGGGATATATCACAAATTATTTGGAAATAAATCGGACATTTCCTAAAATTTTGCTCGACCAGGTCGAATAGCGGCACAAAATCGGGTCCGATTTTCTTTTTAAAATAGTGGTGTTTAAAAAAAATACAGCTGTACTCGCTAGGAATGAAACAAAATTAATTTTCTTGCACTTCATTAATTAAGTCCATCGTGATGATTTACCCTAGATACCGAACTATGTTCCCAAGTCATGTTTTTATAAAAAAAAAAAATGCAAACAAAAATAATTAACATTCGCAAAATTTATAAAAAGTTCAAAAAAAGTTTGCTTTTAAAAATGCTAGCGTACCATTTTTAACCGGAGTTGCTCTTTACTAAGATTTTCAGTTCACGCAATACGATAGTCAATTTCAAATAGAGTTAGGATTAATCGTTCATTTGGTGACTCGGTCATTATCGTTCGATTCGAGTCAGTGAACTAGTTCGTTCAATCGTTCTTTTTTGATTTGACCTGTGACTGAAGTGCGTGTTGTGAACTGTGTCGTTCATTTGACAATTTATTACGAACTATTCATGTTTTTTTTCACAAATTTTACTGTAGATAAAAAAAACGTGTTTTTAAAATTGCAACTTTTCTAACAAAAATTTATTTATTTTGTGTAAAAACATTTTCTTTTTATGACATTAATTGTTTTTCCTAAAAACAATAGTATTATATTAAAAAAAAATCCTCTTGCAATTAAATTTAATGAATAGGAATGCAATTGTTCTATGACTCAAAAGAACGAAATAAACGATTGAACGACATAATCAAATATTGGTGAACGAATCATTGTTCAATTGAGTGAGTCGTTCAACTGAACTAGTTCGTTCATGAACGACACAACTCTAATTTCAAATTTAATTGTGAATGTCAGACGCAAAAAAACATAAATTTTCAAATAGTGTGCCAAAATTACTTAAAAGTTTGTGATGTTTGTATCCCGTTATTAGTGCGCTGACAACAACTTGGTGTACCACAAACTGTATAGAATTACTTCTTTTATTATATACTGTTCTCAAAACTCAACTCCATTAAACGGCGCAAAACCATATGCAAAAAACTTCAAAAGTTTAAAATTCGAAAATTTTTGGGTTCACTTGTAAACCACCATACCACTTTTCACGAAGCAGCGATATTGAAATTAATTCTCAGATGGTTTTTGGTTCTGAAATTTGAAAACTATGAACAAAAAAAAAATAATGGAAAAACTAATAAGTATCAAGCAATTTTTTTTTCGTTTTTTCGATTTTTAAATGGTGATGAATTCTTTAGTTGATGTTTTTTTAACGTAAAATTTTACATATCATAGTTTTTAACTATAGCCTACCGAACCGTGTTCATCGTTTGTCTCAACTCAAATAACCATGAGAAATTAAAGGCATCTAAAGTCAATTTCAACAGGTGTCGAAATTTTTTTTAAATTACTCATATATTTGGAATGCTGGAATATTTTATTTCCAAAACTGTCCAAATTAAAAACTGGATGGAAAATAACTAATTTAAAATTTTCATCTATTTAGTTAGAATATTACTCTACCTCGAGTCCAAAATCTAATATGATATTCTCATATTAGATTTTATTTGTTGCTTTTCAAAAATATTGATCATTTTCATGATAGACAACACAATTGTTTCATTGGCATCACACAAACAAGATCACACGAACGGACTTAGTACCCTGAAGAGACCGGACGGGTAATATACTGAATCGCCCGAGGAGACCTGTGAACTCTTACTGAATACACACTTTCCGGATTGTGTGTCACCTGAGAGGCTACCTAGGATTCCTAGGACTCCTAGCCTATCTGGGAGGGACATACGACTTGCGAACAGGGTGTTTCAGGAGGGAAGGATCTCATGGGCAGTGAGAAAATTTTCGTCGTTTAAATCTCCTGGACCAGATGGGGTGTATCCGTGTCTGCTGCAGAGGAGCATGGATCTTATACTCCCGCAACTGACCAGGATTTTTAAGTCGAGTTTGTTATTTGGTCACGTTCCATTGGCTTGGAACGAAGTTAAGGTAGTATTCATACCGAAGGCTGGGCGCAAAGCGGAACATTTGCCCAAATCTTATAGACCAATAAGTCTTAGTTCTTTTCTCCTTAAGACCATAGAGAAAGTCTTGGACCACTATATCAGGGATGTGTACCTGCTGCGCAAACCCATTCATAGGTACCAATTTGCGTATCAGCAGGGAAAATCCACTGAGACGGCTGTCCATCAAGCTGTCACTATGATCGAAAAGGCACTGGAGGCGAAGCAAATAGCCTTGTGTGCTTTCGTTGATATTCAGGGCGCTTTTGACAACACGTCCTACGATGCGATTAGGACTGCGATGTTGAGGAAAGACATCCCCAGTGTTATCGTTAGTTGGACTCTGGAGATGTTGACCTCTAGAGTCATTACATTCGGCATCGGGAACACTTCTAGGACCATAGGGGCGACTAGGGGCTGTCCTCAGGGTGGTGTGCTATCGCCTCTGCTGTGGACTCTGGTCATTGATGAGCTGCTTGAGCAGCTTAATGACCTGGGTTTCAGAACCTACGGATATGCTGACGATCTTGTTATTTCTGTCACAGGCTGGGATGACAGGACAATTTCTGAGCGCATGCAACAGGCTCTGAACTTTGCCTTAAAGTGGTGCCAGGAGAAGGGATTGACTATTAATCCCTCGAAAACCATCCTGGTGCCCTTTACTAGGAGACGTAAGTTATGTCTCACTGAGCCATCGCTTCAGGGGACGAGGATTTGCTTCTCTGATAGCGTTAAGTACTTGGGGGTTATATTGGATAGGTCTCTGAATTGGAGTGAGCACCTTGATATGATCTCTAAAAGGGCCACTAGGGCAATGTTTGCCTGCCAGAGGCTCTTTGGCAAGACCTGGGGCCTTAGACCTCAAATGGTCTACTGGTCTTTTAACACCATTGTGAAACCGATGGTCACATACGCCTCTTTGGAGTGGTGGACAAAGGTTGAACAACTCGGGGCTCAGATGACTCTTAAGGGGATTTATCGACTGGCATGTATTGGTATCACTGGTGCCTCAAAATCATGTCCGACTGATGCCATTGGAGTCATGCTGGGTATTCCTCCTTTGCATATTTCTGTAAAGGAGAACGCGTGCATGGGATCCCTAAGGCTGCCGGAGATTGGCAGCATGAGGAGTGGGGATCTGAAGGGGCATCTTGAGATTGCGAAAATGTTCGCTGATGATCCGGTTATTAGGGTCAGTGACAAGATACTGCCTGTGCAAGTATTTGTTAGGCACTTTGTTGTTGTGATTTTCGACAGGAGCATGTGGTTGAATGGATCTTGGGTACCGGAGGTTGGTGCACAGGTCTGGTTCACGGATGGCTCGAAACAGTCGAACATGGATACGGGAGCGGGTGTCGTCGGACCCGGATTTCAGCGTGCTCTGCCCATGGGCAAATATCCCTCCGTTTTTCAGGCTGAGGTCTTCGCTATCTGTATCTGTGTGGAAGAGTGTCTGCGGAGGAGGACACGGGGGGCCACGATCTACATTCTATCTGACAGCCAAGCGGCACTTGGTGCCTTGAGGGCTCAAGATGTGTCGTCTGGTCTGGTTAAGGAATGTATCGACTCTCTAAATCGTCTAGGACTTAACAACTCCTTGACACTGGGCTGGGTTCCAGGCCATGAGGGGCATGAGGGCAACGAACGGGCTGACTGTCTAGCCAACTGCGGAGCTCGTCGACAATTCATTGGCCCGGAACCCTTCTGTGGCGTACCCAATGGGTATGTCAGAGAGAAGCTCAGAAGATGGAGGGAGTCGGAGTTTGGGGCCTATTGGGCCAGATCGCCTGGGCAGCGACAGGCGAGGCTGTTTATATCTCCCTCTGGGGAGAGGTCGCGGAAACTCTTGTCTATGACGAGGGGCGAACTAAGGACCGTAACGGGTTACCTCACAGGACACTGTGGCCTTAGGTATCAATTGTACAAGATGGGACGATCCTCTACGGATACGTGCAGGTTTTGTGAATTGGAACCCGAGACCTCTGAGCATGTTCTCTGCAAATGTCCGAGGCTCTCCGACAGGTGGGTGCGTTATTTTGGTGATCGAATAGTGACGCCATCGGACGTTTGGAACTGTTCACCTGGTAGGATAATTGGCTTCGTAGGGAGCCTGAACCTATAGGGTGTATTCGCTGGCAGCACAAAATACCAATTTCTGGTCGTGGTGCATAGTGCCACTATAATCTAATCTAATCTAATCACACAAATCTTCAGTTATCCGCAATAGAAAACAATAATTGTCTTAACTCAAACCGAGACATTACATACAACGGACAAAATTAACTTTATGAGAATTTGTCTGCGTTAGCCTCACAATGTCCCGTTAGCTACTAACTGGGATTTTAACTGAAGCATTTGTTGTTGTATCCCATATAAATTTTCAGTTTATTTATTTGTTAAATTTTAGATGGACATTAAGTAATCGGGCCTCAGTGTATACACTGGCTTATTTGGTAAACCTAAATATAAAATCAAAACTATTTGAAAAGCAACAATTTTACATATCAATATACTTTGTATATCATTGTAATTGGTATGAGTGTTTGTTGTATTACAATTAGTAAACAAAAACATATCCCGACAAACATTGTTTGTATGAGAAGAGCAGTGGTATGCTAATTGTTCAAAAATGTTTTAATTATTGTATTAAAAATACAAAAGATATTTTTTCGGACTTCATATATTTAGTTAGAATATTGTTCTACCTCAAGTCCAAAATCTAATATGATATTGTCATATTAGATTTTATTTGTTGCTTTTAAAAAATGTTGATAATTTTCATGATAGACAAATTCAATTGTTTCATTGTCATCACCCTAATCTTTATTTATCCGCAATATAAAACGATAATTGGCTTAACTGAAACCTAGACATTTCATACAACAGCCAAAATAAACTTTATGATCAAATCTCATAAAGTTGATTTTGTCTGTTTTATATAGAAAGTCCGAGAAAATAATTTTTGTATTTTTAATACAAAAATTAAAACATTATTTACCATTTTTTTAATCTGCGAAGTGTTAAAAAAGGTGTTTTTAGCAATAACTTCAGAATTTGAAGGCATATTAAAGTTTGTCAAAATTGTAATGTGATCTACTCAACAAACACTTGGTCGCTTTTGAGTATATTAAAATAATTTTGATATATTTTTTTTTAAGTTGTTTAAAAATTTTTTATACAATTTCTGAAAGCCAAAATTATCACTATTCCTATGAAAAAAATAATTTTTTCAATATCTTTTACACAACAAAAGTTATGACCTTTGGAATAAAGCCCCCAAACCGCACTTTTCGGTATTCCAAAGCTTTAGTGTTGCCACAGTTTTCAAATTAAAAAAATAGTTTTACAAACCTGCGCCCACTGCTAAACATACTTGCTATATTTTATAAATTTCTCAGACCATCGGAAAATTTGACGTTGATGTAAACCTAAAATACTAATAAAAAAAAGTTGACCGATTTTTAGATAAATGGAATTCAGAACTACTTCTGAATTTTTGTCAAAATAATTTAACTTTTCGTTAAATTATTTTTAAAAAATTATTAAACTAGTTAAATTTAAAACCACCATCCCCAAATACCATTAAATTATAATAAATAATATATTTAAAATTAAGCCTTAATTGTTTAATGTTTCACCACGCCTACTTAACCCACTTTTTGAAAAAATTCAAAATGTTCCATTTTTTTATTGGTATTACTTAGACCAATAAATTCTGTAAGTTTAACAATAACCCGACTTACTTTTTCTTTTAGCGAGCCAGTTAATATGGAAAGCTTTAGATATGTTTATATATGTATGCACATAAAGTATAATATTTCATTATTTTAATTTATTTTTTTTTGTCTTTGCAGCCATACAATGCACTATTTGGAATGCTATATATGCTCTGTTCAAACAGATTCGTGCTAATCGTGATTTACAACAACGTTTATTGCCCACTTCTAGCCCTTCATATCAAAGTTACTCTAAAATGCCTCCCACTGTGGAATAAATTTCAACATATGGATTTGATATTTTTAAAATTTCCAAATATTTTTTCGAAAATTTCTTCTTTGTGAACAAATAAATATATTTAACATTTAATAATCTCTTGCTGTATTATAAAAAATGAACTTGATTCAATTCAAAAGCATTTCGTATTTGTCGTATATAACAAATTTGAAATGTTTGAGAATTGGCATATTATATGTATTCTGAATATATGATCCTCATGATATTTAACCCTTTACTTATACATCAATATACAATACACATTTATAAATATTTTTTTTTTTTAAATAAAGAACTTGTCAATCAAACATAAAAATGTATGGAAAATATTATTCACCCCTATCGTGAATAAAAAGGGAAATGTTTGTCCCATGTAGTAATTTTCATTCCCCCTTAAGTGAAAATTGGTATCGTGAATTTCCCCTGAAATTGTATTATGATATTCACGAGTAAATGATTAGACAAAGGGAACAAATTTCGAGGGAACTTTTATTCACGATTATGATTGAGTGAAAAGGGAAATCAATTCGAGGGAAAACATTTTCACGATAGGGGAGATTATGATATTAACTGGTGTTCGCAATTCAGTTAATCGATTCTTCGATGAATCGCCTCTTTTTCGGTTAATGTCAAAACAAATAATTTAAAACTCAAATAATTTTCTGAACCGATTATCCGGTTAATTTTTTTATATGCAGTTTTGAATCTATTTTCATGATGCCACACAAATCTTCAGTTGACCGCAATAGAAAACAATAATTATCTTAACTCAAACCGAGACATTACATACAACTGAGAAAATTAACTTTATGAGAATTTGTCTGCCTTAGCTTAATTTTCACAATGTCCCGTTAGCTTCTAACTGGGATGGGACTTTAACTGACACATTTATTGTTTTACATTTATATGTTTTACTTAACATTTATTACATGTTTTACTAACTTTTCTACTAACTTATTTTTTGTGTAAAGTAAACCCCTCAATGCTGTTGTTCTTTATTTCGGTTACGGCACTTCAATCGGTTATGATTTTTTGCGGTAGCCGTTTCATCCATGGATGGTATCCTAAAGAACAACAGTTTTATGGTTGCGGTTGCGGTTACATTTATTCTTTTTAATAACGATCTTTAATTTGAATCGCTATTTCAGCAGTTACGATTTTCGAGTTCCAATCCAAAAAATCAACACACATAGTTTAGATTTTTTTTTATAAGTTATACGTTTTATTTTACTAAATCTTTTAAATAGTACTCGATATATACTGAAATTTTAGCATATAAAACAGCACACTTTTATTTGAGAGGATTCGAAAACTACACACATAATAATTGGAAAATTAAATTGTTAAACGACATCAATGCATTCGTTGTTATTTTACAAAAACAAAAAATATTTAACATTTTTAACAAACTTTTACATATTTCTGTTATTTGCCCAAACCCACCCACATGTAATTGGGATCTATAAATTGTGAACTATGAGCCCATTGACCATGTGGATTCATGGCCACCAGCGAACGTATTTTCTGAGATGGCCTATAAAACCGTATGGCCTTTACCCATTCAGCTGTTTGTTGATCCGCAGCAGTTTTTGGCTTCGTTAGATGATGATGTATATTGCCAAAATTAGGATCACCTTCGAGTAGTTTTTGATCTTCGCCACCCCACTGGTATTGTTCGCTAAAATGGACATTTTTTGATAGATCACGAAAAAATTTACCCAAATTTGTCATGGCACCTAGAGAGAATAATTAAAAAGAAATTAATTTGACAATTACATTTAATTGAAGGGAGGGCTAATTGTAAAAACTTGATAAGCCACATTTATTTTTGCAAAAAATATGACTTTTGCAGGACGTTTATACACTAGGTACTTGTAATAAGTGTTTAAGCAAAACTTCTATTAAATATTTATCAATGGATGTCCAGAAAACAGCGGAAATAAATAAAAGAATAAATGTGGCTTATAATGTTTTTACAATAAGCTCTTCAATGATAAAAAAAAGTTTTATTAAATTTTATACTATAATGTGAGCAAGATTATTCAAGTTCAAGATCATTTGTTTTTTGTTAAACAAAAAAAAAAACCGTTCAATGTTTATTTACTTGAATAATCTTGCTTACGTCATAATTTATGATAAAAGATCGAAAAATAAACTTTTTGGTTTTATTTTTTTTTTTTAATTTAAAAGTAAAATATTTAATTTGTATGTTTAAAATATAAATTATTTTTATTCCTTATATTTAATTTTTTAAGATTTTCAAAGTAACTCAAATCGGCTTAAATGCCCCACCTATGGGGTAAATTCGCCAAGTTGATGCTGCACATTTGTCAGCTTTAAATATAGCAGTTCTGATCGAAAAATTATATTCAATCATAAATATGGATATCAATAGCTGTAATTTCAGAAAAAAGTTTTCAAATTCAAATTGTTTTTAAAGAAAATTACTTCTAACCCGTGCAACACATCCCAGCAAAATAAAGTGGAAGTAGTGCTTTAAGAACCTCTTTAACTTGTCTTCCAAAGCATTAGCACACGCACATTTTTTGCTTTCATGGAAGTTATTGTTAAGAACTACACACAGAGAAAAATGTATATATTTGCCAACTGAAATTCGGTTACTACGACTCCAATTCGGTTATTGCGAAAATCAGACGGTTGTTACAACTTAACATTAGTTTTCACAGCAAAGTTCGGTTAATTCAAATGATTTGTAGCTGCAACACCAAAAATATTCTAAAATCTAATGTAAATATTGTCGCACTAACTGAATTTATAAGTTGTTACCATTAATATACACTTCAATTTGGTTGACACTTTATTTCGCTGTGTGCACTAAAAATCTTAAATTAAAGTTATTTTAAATAGCATTTGCATCATCATATAAATTAATTGGTATCTAATTATTCTAAGAAGTGCTTTTTCATAAGTTCATGTATTCTGGTTTGTATATGGAGGTTGAGGTTGTAAGTGGTTGGATTTGCAATCAGAAGGTTGCGAGATAGATTACGGACTGGGGAGATAATTTTTTTTTATTCTTATTAACTTTTAAGTGTTTTTTTTTTATTAATTCAGTTTTTTCTGTACATTTTAGGATAACCAGATAATTAATACCTTTAATCGTAAAGAAAAAAATCGTAGAAAATTGTTATCCAGAGTTGACAAATAATTATTTGTTAACATCTATTTTTGGTGTTTGCGTCCCATCGCATTTTTGTAAAAATTATTTAAAATATAAAAAAAACCTAAAGTTTTATATTTTTTATTGTTATGATGATAAGATAATGCAAGAATGTATTTCACTGCTAAAAATTAGTTTATCGATTGTATGTAATCTTTAAGATCTTCCTTCTTCTTTGGCTTGAAAAATCCATTTTATATATTAATTCTATTGTTTCGGATCTCACAAAACTAGCAAAAACGATAAATATCGAAGCCAAAACTTGAAGAATGCTAGTTTAGCAATAATAATATTAATAATTATTCTTAGTTTGAACGAGCTTAAGATCATTTATTTATTACTTATTTATTTCCAATATTTCGTCTCCATATTGGGTGACTTCTTCAGGGAACAAATATTACAATTTGAAAAACTAGTTTTAATGATTAAAATAAAATAAAAGAAGATCGAAGAAAACTTAAAATTTTTAAAAATGTTATTATATATTTGAAAAAGACCATCCATAAACTGTAGAAAAAGAGCATTCATGCACTGTTTAAAATACTATTAAAGAAGTTATATATTCACTCCACCCGCCCAATGACACGACAAATCCTTAAAATTCACCCAAGTTAGCACCACATCCGGATCAGTAGATGTGGTGTTTTTACTACTTCTACCTCAACTCTTATTTTGCTAGGATAGAACCATGTAACGAATTAATATTACGTATACGTTTTTTTAAGTGATAGCAATGTACGTTGAAGGATTTGGCCAATCTAATTTTAGTAAAAATTTTAATCAAACATGATAAAGAACTTCTTATTAAGTAGGAAAATGCAAAAGGATTTCCAAATTTGTCAACAGTAATAAAGTAACGATACTTTGAACTTGAATATTTTTTAGCAAAATAAAAATATCAATAATAGTTAAAATTGACCATTTTTAAAAGCGTATAACTTTTTATTGGAAATGTGATTTAAAAACACAGTTTCTCCTCTTTCTATATCGTGTAAATGCATTTCTAGAACTTAGAACTTAGAAAGTAGTTTTTGTGTTACTCAAGTAAAGAAACAACTTTTTCGTTGAATTAAAAAAAAAAAGTTCTCTAAGAGACAAGTTATAGGGAACATAACAGATCAGCACGAAATTTGCTTTAAACAAATAGCTACAGTTGGCACTTACTTTAAGGGACAAGTTAAATCGTCTGTCGAAATTTGCCGATCTTATTATAAATCGACAATGAGTGACAACACTTCATACTAAGAAATTTTTGATATA
This sequence comes from Delia radicum, assembly GCA_021234595.1. Lineage (NCBI taxonomy): Eukaryota > Metazoa > Arthropoda > Insecta > Diptera > Anthomyiidae > Delia > Delia radicum. Next base: position 177,658,033 of record CM037855.1, on the reverse strand, counting down.
TGCCTAACAACAGCCGAAAATAAAACACTTCACCGTTATTTGGACTATATATGATAAAAAAAAATTAGCACAGGATCTTCTTCCTTAGTTTCTTAAAAATATTTTAAGCTCTTCATTGCGGGAAACTTGGAATTTAAAAAAAAATTAAATTCATATGCTTTCATTTATAAGGATTTTATTAAAGGATAGCGATTGGGTTACACATACACAGAAAAGAGTAAAAACGGGGTTCAATTAAAAAAGTTATTGAATCAATTAATGTTTTAATTTGTTTTGCACGGCAATGAAAATATCAATTAAAACTTTTATTAAAAATCAAAAAGAAAAAAAAAGTTATAAATAACTTCTACAAAAAATATAAAATACTCACAAAAAAATGTGTGAACGATGCGTTGGTATGTGTTCCTTTGGTAATGCTACGTCTGTTTGTATGTTTGTATGTGTGCTTGTTTTTTTGTAAACTTCAAATGCATTTGGTATTTTATACTGAAAATTTTGAGAATTACTTCTAAAATAAAATATGTATTTACATATTTAAAAGTCAATTAAATTATTAATTGATTCAATTAAATATTTGTTTGGAAACAAATTTAATTTAATTCAAATCTTTAATTATATATTTTAGATTGATAATTTTTTCTGTTTATATGAATAACTGTGGTTTTGCACCACTTTTGAAGCATATAACAACTCAAATTTGTTAGTGTTTTTTTTCAAAAGGCTTTTTTAATTGTTCAGATATCGCAATTATTGTGTTAGAAACCGATATTTTCAATTAATTTATATGCTGTGTGCATATTAATATGATGTATCACATTAACAGCGAAAGTGTAATACCTTAATTTGAACAGCAACAGATTGGACTTTCAGATGACATCAAAAGTATTGTGAATAAATTTTAATTGGCTGCGTTATAACGTCCCAAATATATGTCGATCTGGCTTAAGATCTCATCAGAACCCGAAGTTTTATAAAAGCTAGGGCCTCCAGACTGGAGATCCGATACGATCTTTAGTCAGATCGAAATACTAGTATCAACCTGGCTAATATGTTTGATTTGCTTTATTTTTGTAAATAAAGCTCATTATAATTCCTTGTTAATTTCAAATGAAAAGTCTAAATTTCTATTGATGATTTACAAATGTTAATTAGAAATTCTGAATGTCAATTGATAGACAATCAATGAAACTTTTTTATGAAATGATGAAGATTTATGAAACATTTAACATACATTTTTATAAAACTCTTCATCATCTATATGAAAAAAAAATTTTCTCTGAGTGTATAAATAAGGTTTTTAAATATCGTCAAACTTTAAGTGTATATTTTTTGGACTTTTAGTGAATATTTTTGTATTTTCGTTTATATTTCTGATTTTTAAAAAGTCAATGCCCTGCTGATCATATTATGATTACTGCGTCTTATTATGATTATTTGAACCATACCTCCGTCACGACGCATTACCATTCATAATATGATATTTTTAAAACATATTTATTCGGTTTGTACTAATGAAAACATTATTCATTTTCGTCCAATCAAATAATTTAATTAATTAATTGTATTTGTGAAGTATATAATGCATTGAAGCATTTAATTGGACGAAATAAATAAAATTTATATTTTTTTTTTGTATATTGGATTTTTTAAAAAAAATATTCAAGAATGTTTTTGAAACAATATATTTTGAAAATCATTTAAAATTTTTCTTTCCTACCTCCACTAACTGCTGGTAAAAATGGTGTATGACCTAACGATGTTTTAGTCCGTTTATCATATTTTAAACTCGCCCCATTGATTGTGTGTTTTTCATTTTTCTCATGATCCTTATAGTTGACATTATCTTTTTGAGCAATCATATAATTGGTATTTAGTTCATTATTGTCAGAATAATTTATATTTTCATTTCCGTTTCCGTTACTCGAAGCAAAATCATTTTCATCGTCACCTTCATGTAGAATATTTGCAATTACGGTGTCATCATCCTTTAAAGGAAATAAATTGTCCTTTAAAACATCATCTCTACTAGCATCAACAACAAGAGCAGCAACATCGTCATCATCATGATTCTCAATGATATTATTGAATGTTTTTGGATTTTTTGTAATTTTTTCTTTTGTAAAACGTTTTCCTAAAACAATTGGTAGTAAACCATTTTTATAACGGATATTTGTCACTGGTCTTTGTGTGTCAGCAATACCAGAAGCAACAGTACCATCAACAACAGCAATGTGTTGCAAACTATGACGTAGTTGTTTGCTGATATCATCATCATCATCATCTCTATTACCATTTAGTAATAGTTGTTGTTGCTGTAGTTGTTGTTGTCCCCCTGGCCAAATTGAATTTTTTATTTTGTAACTACCAAAATCATTTAAATTTTCAAAAGTAATTTCATTCGATGTCATAGAGTTTCCGTTTCTGTTTTCGGTAGCTGTTGCTTTCGTTAATGGCAAACTATTATAGTATAGTTGTTGGTGTTGTTGTTTATCTTTCGTCTGCCATATTGGTGTTGCAACATTGCGTTCATTTAACAACTCATCCGTATAGTCATCAAATATTTGATAGGGATACGGTTTCATTATCAAAGTGGCTGCAGCTGCTGCAGCAGCAGCATCTGTCCGATACTCTGCATACACGTGTAAAACTATTAAATATAAAAATCGATTAAATAGTTGTTTGATATTTAACACCATATTTAAATTAATGATACTATTATTTTTAATAAAAAAGAAAAACTATTACTACTATTATCAAATAATTAAACTGTCATGCACTATGAACCTAAAGCGATTATTGTTCTGTAAGATTTTCAGTAATAAAGTTGCGCCCCTCTAGAGGTGGTATAATCAATTAAAATATTCTTTCACACACTTAAAGGGTAATATTTTTTTAAAATTTGTTTATAGCTTTATAAGCCAAATATCTATGAAAAATTACAAAAATTGCTGATAATTTTTTTCGTCTTGTATTGTAGAATGATTCGAAAATGTTGGTAATTATATACGTTTTTTTGTTTATTTGCCAGTTCATATGAAATAGTTAGTTTTTGATATTAAAAGCAAAACCGGATTAATTTTTCGCACAATTACATTCTTTTCCCCATCCCATTGTTCAGAAGCGTATATACCAGTTTGTCAAATGTTAGTAATTCTTTTAAAAAAAGTTCTGGTACCCCATAAACTACAAGGTGGCTCAAAAATAACCTTCCGATGTTTTTTGGCTGTAATTTAAAAAAAAAATGAAAAACTTTGATTCTTCTTGTGGATTATTTTTATTTGGTATTTTAATTTGTTTTACATCAAGTCGAGAATATGATGTCATGTAAAGGGCCGCCGCCACAGTTGATTGTCATTTGAGCCCTTTTTATGGCATTTTCCATCACTTTGGCCAAAACTTCCGGTGATAGGTCCTCACATTCTTGACGTACATTGTCTTTAAGAGCTGCAAGAGTCTGAGGCTTGTTGACATAAACCCGCGACTTCAAAAAGCCCCACAAAAAGAAGTCTGGAGCGGTCAAATCAGGCGATCTTGCTGGCCAGTGCAAATCGCCAAAACGGGAGATTAGGCGCCCGGGAAATGCATCCTTCATATCGGTTGTGACACGTGCAGTGTGTGCCATTGCACCGTCCTGTTGGAACCACATGTTTTCCAATCCCAATTCATCAAGTTGGGGCAAAAAGAACTCGTTGATCATTGCTCTGTAGCGCTCACCATTCACAGTAACCGTTTGGCCCGCGACGTCTTCGAAGAAAAAAGGTCCGATGACTCCTCCAGCGAAAACAGCACACCATACAGTGACTTTGAGCGGGTGTAATGGCTCTTCGTGGGTTACACGCGGATTTTCAGTGCTTCAGAAGCGTAAATTTTGCTTATTTACGTACCCGCTAAGATGGAAATGGGCCTCATCACTCATGATTATTTTTGATGAAAAATCATCTTCCTCTTGGTGGTGATTAAGGATGGCTTGAGCGTATGTTACACGCGATTGGCGGTCAGCAGCTAACAGCTGATGCACCGTCTGGACTTTGTACGGAAACATCTTCAAATCTTGTACCAAAATTCGCTGTAAAGACCGTCGACTGATACCCATTTGCGTGGCACGTCGTCTGGTCGATGTCGACGGCGCTTCCATGACATCCTCGGCTACAGCAGCAATATTCTCTGCAGAACGGCTACTCCGGGGTCTGCCACGCCTGGCAGCATCTCGTGTTGTGCCAGTCACTTTGAGGAGAGCGGCTAAACGTCGCAGTGTTTCACCAGTAGGCGTTGGACGGCCAGGAAATCTGCGACGAAATTCACGTTGTGCCAAAGTCACCGACCGATTATTGGTCAAATAAATAGTCACCAATATTCCGCCTTCTGGAGCAGTGTAGCGTAACATTGTTTATTAACGTGTATTTCGCATGTATTTACTGCACAAATGTCAAAACAGAACTGACATTAGGGGCCAATCGCAAAATTTATAGCATTTTCTGATAGGAGGATTACTTTTGCGCCACCTTGTATATATGTTCTTGATCAGCATGAATAGCGAAGTCGTTATAGCCATGTCCGTCTGTCCGTTTGTTGAAACGGTAAGTACTCCTCCAATATAAAAGTGGCGTTGCTAGTTTTCTGTCAAATTGTTCGTTGATATCGGGAAAATTTTAGTATTGAAAATGAGCAAAATAGGTTAACGGCTTCAAAAGTTACACACAGAAAAAAATGTAGCTATTTGCCAACTGAAATTCGGTTACTACGACTCTAATTCGGTTATTACGAATTTTAGACAGTTAGCACAACTTTATATTAGTTTTCACAAAGAAGTTCGGTTAATTCAACAGAACTTTAGTTGCAACACAGAAAATTTTAAGATATCGAATGCAAATATAGTTGTTCTAACTGAATTTATAAGTTCTTACCATTCATATACACTTTTTAATTCGGTTGGAACTTTATTTCTCTGTGTGTATGAGTGAAAATGTGGGAAGACTAAAAATTTGTAAGAAAATTAATAAATTATTCTATTTCATCATACTTATGTTTAATGAGTGTATGTGTATTAGGGTGGGGCAATTTGAACATCTTAATGGGTGCTTCGCAAAAAAGTCCACTAGATCATACGTCTACGGTGAAAATCGAGCTTCCAGATTTTGACTTTTTAGCCGTATTTTGTGAAAGTAACAATGTGTGGGATGGACATATCTCAGGAAGTAGGTGGAGCTTATCCAAGATTATGATATCAATCTCTTCTTTGGAAGATTCTCTAGCAGATAAGTGAACCAATCATATTTGTGGTGGTGGGGTTTAAGGGGTTAATTTTTAATTTCAAAATAGGGCTTTTTGCCGTATTTTGTGAAAGTAACAATGTGTGGGATGGACATATCTCAGGTAGTAGGAGGAGCTTATTCAAGATTATGGTATCAATCTCTTCTTTGGAAGATTCTCTAGCAGATTAATGCACTAATCATATTTGTAGGTGGGGTTTAAGGGGTTACTTTTTAATTTAAAAATAGGGCTTTTTTGCCGTAAAGTCAAAATCTGGAAGCTCGATTTTCACCGTAGACAGTGGACTTTTTTGCTCAGTACAATCCCAAGAATCAGAAACGCGAAGAGCCCATTAAGATTTTTTTCCTTCCATACTAATCGCCCCACCCTAATGTATATAGTACCAAGGCATAAGTAATAATGTAGATTAGATTAGACAATTCTTTATTCGTTTTTTTTTTAAGTTGTTTTACAAAAATTATACTTAATTTTATAAATAACTAAATAAACATTAAAGAATTTACACCTTGGTTATATATTAACCGTCGTCAGCCTGAAAATTGGTTCTAAATATATGTTTTTTTCTCTGTTTTTTTTAGATTTAAAATTTAATTTGGAAACTAGCATATTTCTATATTTTAAAGACTCTTTTACAAAATTATACAGTCTTGGCCAATAAGCATCTTCACCGCCGTTCATCACATGCATAACTTCGTCATCTGTTAGCCTAATACTTTGAAAATACTTAAGACTTTTTTCGTTTAGCACATGTCATCTACCAATAAAATGGGTTGTAGTTTCCGCTTCTCTCAGATTACACAGTAAACAAATGGTGGCACCTCCTGTTCTAAACTGGTTTCCATTTAACCACAGAAGATCTCCTTCTGCCTTCATTATTAAAGTTATCTACTCTTGATTAAATCGTTCGTTACAGTAATTTAAGCCTTTTGAATGAACAATTAGTTTATATATTCTTTGTTGAATCTTCTGGGCATTTGTTAAATGATTTTGATATTCATTGACTTTTATATTTTCTATCAGTTCTATACAAGCATCTTTCCACTTTTTCTTATCTTGATCGATTTCGTTGCAGTTTATGTTGTGTTTTAGCAATTTTGATTTAAAGTCCTTATGCCAATATATGTTTTTTTCCATAATTTGATCTGACAGCTTGCGTGACAACCTTCTCTCGTCATAATAAAATAGCGTTTTTGCAATATAGTTTAGATGTAAGCTATAGGTATAAAAATGACCTTCTTATTGAACTGTTTCTGAAGCTAAAACAAAATTGGGGGTATTATCTGGCAACCTTAAAATCCGATTCGTGAAAAACCTCTGGAATTTATCGATCTCCTCTATTCTCTAAATAGCGCAATAAGATGTAGTATCAACCTAGCTAATATTTTTGATTTGCTTTATTTTTGTAAATATACGGAGGTTCAAAGCTCGTTATAAATTGAAAATTTGTTAATTTTACAAAAAATTTCGTTGTTTTGACATTTTTTCGTATTTTAAGCATGGATTATTATGAGTGTGAACTCATTGATGGAGGATATCCAAACACCTTGATGGAGGGTATCCAAATAATCTTTTATACTTGTTACATTAGAGAAAAGATCATCATTCGATAAGTATTTTTTTTTTTTTAAGTTCACGTAGAACGAAATGTTGAATCACGCTACTAGAAGAGAATAAAAAATTCTCATTGAGTTTGTGATTTAACTTAGCAATTATATCTAGAAATTCTCAGAATATTGTCCCCTAACGATTTTCTTGGACATAAATTAAAATCCGAATATGGACTAACATGCAACCAATTATTTTTTTACAATTTGTTAAATAAGTTTTCGGGTTTTAGGACATTTAATTACTAAAAATTATTTTTCTTTTCTATTTCTTAATATTTTCTAATAATATTCGAAATAAGCATATCACTTTTATTGCGCTGATCTTTTATACATTTTTAAATATTTGTTGAAAATTTCTGTAAAGAGCCATAAAAATTGTTTTGTTTTTCAATCTGGTAACGCTGAAAGTGCATAAAGTTCTGGATGAAACAAAAATGTTCTGTATTTTCTTTTTTACTATAAAAAAAAAACTTTAAATTAACTGAAGTAGTAAAACCATTTTTGAATATGTGTTTCAAAAAAAAAAAAAGGAATAAAGTTGAAAATTTGTTTGCATGGGTCACAAATAAGTTTTGGCTCAACGAAAGCCTTTATGTATGTCACAAAACAAAGTCGGATTCTAATTTTAAGTGCTTTAAAATGTCTTAAAGAAGTCTTTTGCGTTGTGCACGTACTCAGGGAAAACGCTTAATCATATTTATGAAAAACTTCATAAATATGATGCAAAACTTCATTGATTTTCGTGCAATGTAACACTTCATAAATATGATGAAGATGTAAATAATTTGAAACGTTTCATAAAAGTTTCATATTATGTTAAAAATATTGAATTCAAAATTAAACACGCATTAAATAATATTGAATGGGCGTTTCAGAATTTCAGATAATTTCTGGTAGTCTAAAGGGTGGAACATAGTTGGGTTAGGTGAATTATTTCAGGTGTTGGTATGAAATGAAAATTAATTGGTTTTTTTAATTTAAATAATTGTATATCCGAATTTTCGTTTCATACCAACTCAAGTCACTTAAGCTAATTATGTTTCAAATAAAAGTTTCAATAATAAATTAACATTTTCTTCACAAAGTTTATGAAACTTTTTTTATGAAATGATGAAGGTCGATGAAACATTTGTCATAAATTTGTATCAAACTCTTCGTTATATTTATGAAAACTTCATAAATATGATGAATAATTGATGACAAACGATCTATGAAACAATATCATCTGTATGATAAAACTGTGAGTGCGTACATTAAAAACTGATGGGAACACAAATTTGAACTGCGCTATTCCCAAAAATCTTGATGTGATAGAAACCATGCTCTTATACATTACACCACCCATATGTGCAAGTTTTATTTTTACCGCTCCCCGGACATTTTCCGGTACATTGGGGATAAAAAATAATTTCCGTTACAAAATCTTTCCTCTCGGCTGAAAACCGGCCAGTCAAAAACGACTTTTAGCCCTAAAAATTGACTAAATTTAGTTAAAATCTTTTTTGCGGTATAACTCTTAAACTTGTGGTTTTATAAAAGAGTGCTTTATATGCATTTTTATACAAAATAAAATGACAAATCTTTTTCTCATAAGCATTTTATAAACATCAATGACGCGTCATGGTGTTGTAAGCGGCGAAAGTCAAAATTTGTGTTATAGCTTTTTTTCAAACAGCTCCTGTATATTAATTTTTAAATTTATTTCGGTTTAGGTTTCTGTAAATTGAATAGTTTTACAAGTACCCAGTCAGAAACAGTCAGTGGTATAAAAAATTAAGCTCTGGCATACCACTGGTTAAGCTAGGAATTGTAAATATATTTCTAGTAGAACACTTGTTTAAAGCGTAAAAATTCGTTCTGCCAGTTTTTGTTTTATAATAATTTCAGTGGTCTACAAAAAAAAAACATTGGCAAGAAAAATGGGTAAAAGAGTTGGCAAAATGTGTTTCCCCAGTGCTATTAAAACAGAAATTGCCAACGGCTTTGAAGTCCAACCACTGGTAAAGCATTTATTTTATAAAAATTAAGATCTTTGTTTAGAAAAGTTTTTAGTTGAAAGGTTCTGAGTTTGATCCCGGTTTCAGGCATACATCTTTTATGTGATTTTTATACTTTTAAAATATGTTTATCATATAAAATCAATGTTTTTGTTTGTGGAAAAGCTCTTTTAAGAACAAAATTTGTTTTGTTTTCCCAACGTTAGCAAGTTGTTTCCAGCAAAGCATATGCCAGTGCTGACATATTTGTGCAGCCAACTGTTATCCAGCAGTTATCATTCACTTACGTTTTAAGCTATCATGTATTATATGTCTCGTTAGCTCAGTGGTTAGAGCAGTCGGCTGCCAATTTGGCGGTCAGGGTTTAAATCCCGGCGGGGCCAAAAAAAAAATTATTAATGAACTTTTTTAAATTTTATTTTAGAAAATCTATTTTTATACCACCTATTTCATGGTTCTACCAACATTTTACCAATGCTGGAAATTTTGTTTCCCCAGTGCTTGGCCGACACTTTTTTAACAAACGGACCTTTTGCCTAGTGATGTTTTAATTTTGGGATTGGAAAGCACTTGTTACCAGCACTTGTACTACTTGCTTTGCCTTGCCAACAGTGGTCCGTTTGTCTTTTTCTGACAGAATACTTTTCCGTAGGACAAAACGTTAAAAACATGATGTTTATAACTGAATATTTTTAAATTTTTATAACTGAATATTAAAAAAGACATTTTGTAGACATGAGGCAAAAAATGAAAATTTTTATAATATTATCCACTCTTTTGTCTAATTGAGTGCTAATACTTGCCAAAAGTGCTCATCATCAAAATCACCTCATGTAAAAAATCATTTTTCGATTCTTTATTTGTCGGCGGTTTTTTGGTCTTCGGTGAACAAGGGTTAATATTTTTTTAATACTACAGATTTACTACACTCAAAATTTTACTTAACTAAGAACTAAACATATTTTCAGTTGGTTAATTTAAACAAAATTCAGTTATAACCATCAATTTTATTGTGTGGGAGAAATTTGATTTCTGGTTAACAAGGGTTAACGATTCTTCAACTATTTCATAACTCGGAACTTAGTTATTATGATCTAATTAAACAATTTACAATGTAAAATAGGTTTCTAACACCAAAAATATATTAAAAAAAATTTTTTTTTATCAAAAATACTGACTTTCCTCCAAATACACCAAAATAAAATCGGTCCACTCACTGTGGATTGAGCGATCCCATTAATATTATTATTTTTTAATTCCCAATATGTGTTTAAAGAAAAGTGCACAAATTTTTATTCCCTATATTTGCAATGTTTAATTTTTTTTTATTTTTTTTATTAATAATTGGAACTTTGAAAATAATGATAATTTTTAGACATTTTTTGACGTAGTGTGGTTAAGGGTTATAGAAACTTAATATTTTTTCCTGTGTATTTAGGGGTTAAATATAATACCACATTTATACTACAGTTAAAAACTAGTAGTTTTTGAAAACTACTTGTAAAGTGTGTTTTTTATACAGGTATAGAACTTTAAGTTGGGAACACTTTTTTTAGCATTTAAACATGAATAGACTGACTCCTGAACAACGATTCCAAATTGTGGAAATTTATTTTGAAAATCATGGTTCTGCTCGAAATTTTCATAAGCGAATTTTGTTTAGCGATGAAGCTCACTTTTGGTTAAATGGATACGTCAATAAGCAAAACTGCCGTATTTGGAGTGATGATAATCCTAAAGTGTATGTTGAGACACCGTTACATCCATAAAATCTGACTGTTTGGTGTGCTTTATGGGCTGGTGGAATCATTGGTCCGTACTTCTTTAAAAACAGTGCTCGTCAGAACGTTACAGTCAATGGTGACCGCTATAAAGCCATGATTACTGACTTTTTCGTTCATCAATCGAACAACCATGATGTGCAGGAGCTGTGGTTTCAACAAGACCACGCAACATGTCACAAAGCTCGTGCCGCAATTGATTTATTGATGAAAACGTTTGGTAACCGAATAGTTTCACGTTTCGGACCCGTGAATTGGCCTCCAAGATCGTGCTATTTAACGCCGCTGGACTATTTTCTGTGGGGATATGTGAATTTGCTAGTCTAAGCCGATAAGCCCGAAACGATTGACCACTTGGAGGACAACATTCGCCGCGTTATTGCCAATATACAGCCACAAATGTTAGAAAAAGTCATCGAAAATTGGACCTTTAGATTAGACTACGTCCGAGCCAGCCGTGGCGGTCATATGCCAGAAGTCATATTTAAATTATAATGCCAGAAGATAATCTTTCGAATAAAGTTAGTTTCATATCAATTTAAAAAATTCATTTTTGTTTTAAAGTTTCAAAGTTATATACCTCTAAATTTTAAATCAAAAAGTAGAAGTTTTCAAAAAGTACCAGTTTTCGGCTGTAGTATAAATGTGGTGTAATTATGGTTTGGGAATACCTGAACTTTTGCGTTTCCCGGGAAAAATTATAAATTTCCCGGGATTCCAGGGAATTTACGGGCAATTGATTTTTTTATTTAAACCAGTAATTTGATCCAAAGGAATGTTTTTTTTTTTGTTGTTTAAAGGAAGTTTTTAATCAAAATATGGGAGCGCTGGTCTCCCATATTTTATTTATTTTATAGTTAACATTTGTATTTTATTTTATATAATAATTTTGTTTTAATTTTTATAAAATATATTTTTATTATTCTAAACTAAAGAAATTCACAAATCAAACTGAAAATTCTTGACAGAAAACCAACAGAAGAGTTTTACAAATTTATAATAAATTAAAGGCAATTAGGGAAATCTCCACAATAATTAAAGAATAAATTGCATTTTTTGCATTGGAAACTAAAAAAAAAAAAAAACATATTAATTATTGATTTATGATAATTTTGAATTAAAAATAAATATCATATAATATTAAATAAAAAATACTTCAGTTCTTTAAAAAAAAATATATGTTTTTTAGTATTTTAATCCATTTAGTAATTCGCTTCACATCCGATTTCGAATTTTAGTGACAAAGTTCCCAGCAACGGACAAAACCCGTTCACTACCTACCGATAGTGTTATTGCATTATATAATATATAAATCATCTCAATTTTGAGTGTGAATATTGCTTGCTTCATATAAAGCAATTTCTTTCTTTAATGCATAAAAATACGAAATTATTGTCAAAACTACAAAAAAATTCGTAAAACATACGAATTTTCGTTTATTTTACAAAAAGTTTGGTTATTTTGACATTTTTTTCGTAATTTTACGCATGGATTATAGAATCCATTCGACCTCCATTCTGAAATTTATAGGGAATATTAAGGTTATATTGAGCTTTAAGAAAATATTTTTTTCAGATTTTTCAACTTGTTCAAAGATGGTGGAAAACAGAAATTAAGTAAAAAAAACCAAATTTTAAAAATAAAAAAAATAAATTAAAAAAAAAAAATAATTTATAAAAAGAAGGTTCAAAAAACTTTAAAATAAGGTATCAAACTTTAAAATCCATTCACTAGTTTTAGAAAAACATTAGTTTCAAAGTGTCGGAAGATTTTTCACGATTTTGACAATTTTCAAATGCACATAACTTTTTGAAAAAGAAAATTTTAATTTGTTTCTGGAAACACGTGTAAAATATCGGAGACATCAAAGTCAATTTTTACCAAAAATCGTGCGGTCTGACATGGAATGACTCATATGCAGTAAAAATAAACAAACATTTATTTGTTTTATTTTTAAAATAAGAAAAAACTACTTTATAAAATGAATGTAAAATCATAATACAGTAATTTGATGTGGTTTGTTTTTTAAATGAACTACAATTGTAGTCCAAACTGAAATTTCTTCTACAAAATAACTGATTTTTCACTTAAAAATAAAGATACTGTATTGCAACTTAAACAACTACAAATATTTAAAGCAGAAGTTCCCTGAGTGTACGTTTTCAAGTTAAGGCGATGTAGTTTAGAGGTATCCTATTGAAATTATGTATGTCATTAGACCAACGGTTTCTAGCCAAAATAAATATGTTGTTATGATTTTTGATAATTTTGTTAATTTCAATATATTTATTTTTTGAAATTTAATAAAATTTGAACTTTTACACTTTCTCGCTTTTTAAACTGTGCACTGAACACAAAATACTACTCCAGATTATATTTTGTAAGTATGGTTTTCCAACGAAATAACTTAATTTCTTAATATAAAACACTCAATTGGCACATTTATGGCCAATTTAAAATACCCCGCCTGGAGGCGGGCTTGCTATTGATGTGATAATCAGCACTGGATAGAAAATTAATAAATCATAGCCAAATAAAAATAAAAATGATGAGAAATAAAATATTTCTGCATTAATTAATTATTAAAATTTTTCAAGTTCTCGCCGGAATTTTTTACCGGGAATTCCCGTACCCCACACCCTAGGTATAATACAAAACAAAAGTAAGTATTACTTTTTTTACTGTTTTTAAAAGAACTATTTTTTTTTTGAAAATGTGTAATATTTGAAAACCGGAAAACTATTCAAATTCTAATAGCGACCCCTAAATTTTTTTTTCAAAATTTTGTAAAAATTAGAGAATTTTTTTTTTATGAATTTTAATCTAACTCAGGTTGTGTTGTCCCGTCCAAAACTCGTCAATTTGTTGTTTTTTTTTAAGAAGCAGCCTATTCAACAGATATTAAACATATCTTATTTAGTTTACCTCTCAACGCAAATATCCATAAAAGCGGCGTTCCAAAATTGCACAATATTTTAATAATTTTCATTTTTTTAATTGATCCATTAAAAAATGGAACAAATTTATTTTTTTTGAGTATTTGAGAAAAATTCAGATTTACTGTTAAATATAACACATTTTAAGTTACAATTACAACCGACAAATATGCTTTTATAAATTTCCAATACTCCGATCTTGTTTTGAGGACTATATTAAACGTTGGGTGAATTCAAACTGCTCGAATTTGTGGAAAAACAATGCTTTTTATAACCGAAATAACACTAATACACACAAACAAACACGGACATGCCATATATATACAAGAAAAACTTAAAATGTCATGTTTTACATTGAATGTAAAACTGATAATAATGGCAACAGGATGTAGAGTTTAAATACCTGTTGGTTATATTAGCCAAAAATGAACGAATATAAAAGAAAATAAAGGAATGAGTGTCTGTGTGTGTGTGTGTGTGTGTGTGTGTGTGTGCGTGTTTTTGTAACACTATCAAACAATGAATGAATGAATTTTGAATGCAATACCAACATATTCGACAAGAATTATTGCACGTATTGAATGGTTGGAGTCCTGCGCATGCGTTACGTAAAAAAAGTTTAACGCGCTTATAATTTTGGGCGAACAAAAAAGTTAAAACTTTGTTTTATTTTTTTTTTTCTTTTAATATAAAAGACGTTATCTTGTATCTACATAAAAGCAATTATAACTGAAGGATTGTATAATGAGTTTTTTTTATCATTATTTTCAGTTCTTTTATGTTTAAAGTCCATTTGAAATAAAATGAGGATGGAATAGTGTTTTAAAGGTGGGTATTATCTTTTATATGTATGCATGTATGTATGTGTGTCTGTTTAAGTGTCACAATTGTATTTTATTTTTACACGTATTGTTAGGTGTTTGTTAAGTAACTTGACATATCTACATTTATAATGCTCATTCATACAACATGTTCAAAGATATCAATGGCATATTATTATTGTATTACATTTTAACACTGAATAACCGGACCAGTCAATTTGACTGGTTTTGGTATCTTTGATTAAAAACTACAAATTTTTGTTTCAACTTATTCCAGATATTATATGACTTTTGTGGGACTAAGTAGCGTAATGATTCCACATAAACAATTTTTTTGAATTTAATTTAGTTCCCGAGAAACCCTTCTATGTCCAAAACTAGTAAAAACGACTGGTGTTGTTAAAAATTCATCATAAATACATTTTTCATCGGATCATTACGGTTTAAGCAGCAATACAATCTAGAAGTCTAACACTTCAAAATTGCAGTTAAAGCATTTCGAAATGTTGTGTTGTTTAAGCGATATAGTTAGCTAGTTAGTTAAATGACTTTTATTTATAAAATAATAAAGTTTTTAAAGGCATTGACATTATGTCGTCAGCCATAATAATTACATATTAATTAATTAACAATAAATAAAACTTAAGTACTAAGTGTAGTACTCTGTGAGCAAAATTTGTCTATATCTTAAAGC
This sequence comes from Delia radicum, assembly GCA_021234595.1. Taxonomy (NCBI): domain Eukaryota; kingdom Metazoa; phylum Arthropoda; class Insecta; order Diptera; family Anthomyiidae; genus Delia; species Delia radicum. Next base: position 177,642,926 of record CM037855.1, on the reverse strand, counting down.
ATGTATTATAAATCCTGCTAAATTTCTCCAACTACATTCCACATTCATACCGTTCAATAGATTTATTAGTTCAATCTCATTAATATAGTTCTTCCCGATGTATCTTACCCGGAATTCCCTGAGTACTGGACATTTCCCCATAAAGTGCAGTAGGTTTTCAGATTCATCCAAATTACACAAGCAACAGATAGTGGTTGGTTGTATTGGATCTAATATTTCTGTTAACACTTTTCAATGGAAGAGTACCGCCACGTGCTCTCAGTAGAGCTGAAATTTCATTTATACACACAGATAAATAAAGTTCCAGCCGAATTGAAAAGAGTATATTAATGGTAACAACTTATAAATTCAGTTAGTACAACGATATTTACATTCGATTTCTAAATATTTTGGGTATTGTAACGACAATTCAGTTGAAATAACCGAACTTTATTGTGGAAACTAATGCTAAGTTGTGCCGACCGTCTGAAATTACTTATAACCGAACTTGAGTCGTAATAACCGAATTTCAGTTGGCAAATAGCAAATGTTTTCTCTGTGTGTACGTAAAGTTTGGTCACATATGTATGTTAAACCCATAGCTGGTATTAAATCTTTATAGATACGAGTATCACTTGCAGAAGCTGCTTGTGAATTTTTACTGTAGGTTTTATTTTTAGGTTGAGATACAAAATCTAAACAGCTTGAACGCCACTCTTGTCAAACTGAAGCATATACTGAACTCCTCACCAATTCTATTAATCTCTTTTGCCAAAATATATTTTTTTGAAGTATAAGTTTCGATAGTTTATGTGGTAGTCTTTCAGAATTATAGTTATATATAGTTGTGTTAATGTAATTTAAATGTAGACAGAGTATAAAAATTACTTTCCTCCACACCACACCATTTCCGAGGCCAATGCGTAATTCGGAGTACAATCTAGAACTATCAAAATTCTTTTAAGAAAATATCTTTGTAGTTTATCGACAGTTTCAAAGGATGTGAATCCCCAGACTTGCGCACCATATGATTGAATTGCCCTACATACCGCTTAAAATATTTTCCATTTTGATTGTAGTGAAATATTTGCTTTATTTAAATAACTTTTCCATCTGGCATTTATACTGTTTTTTGCCGAATTGTTTCTGCATTCTACGTGTTTTTGGAAAGACATTTTCGGAGTAAAAATTACACCAAGATAGCAAAATTGTGCTGTTATTTTAACTTGTTGTTGTTTATAAACCCATTTTTCATCACTAGCCAATCTGCCACCTTTTCTAAAAACAATCATCTCGGATTTGTCTAAATTAACTTCCATATTCCACTTTATGCAGTATATCTCGAGTTTGTTTATCATTGTTTGCATAACCTTTTTATCATCAGAAATTATGACTATATCATCAGCATATAATAGTATTCTTATATTTAAGTCTTCTATCATCAAACCTCATTCCAGTTGATCATGTATATCATTTAAATATAGAGTAAGCAAAAATAGTGAGTACGTTTCGAAATACTCAGATAATTCACTACCATTCCAAACTGTTTAAGCGATATTTGGAACAGATTGTAGAAATATGCTATTTTTGGTGAATTTTTAATGAGTTTTTTTTTGTGTAACTTCTTCTACAAATGTCCGATTTGAAATTAATTTATATATTTTAAATCTATAATTCAAAAGCTATAAAATGATTTCAATAAGTTTTTATTTATCTGTAATAGTTATTAGATAACATTTAAATCAATTACTGATGCTACAATATTTTTTACTTATACACTCAATAAAGTTTTTCAGTTCACTGAACCAAAAGTCGTAAGTGAAGTCAACATAAACCGGGGCGCACACATACAAAAAATAATATGTGGCTTATCAAGTTTTTACAACAAGCACTTCAATTATGTTATTCAAATTGGTGTGAATTTTTGTAAAACAGCTATAGAAAATAATTTTGGCCGGCTTTTAGTCTTGTCATTCATAAAAGTTGGAAAAGTTAATAAAATTATGTTAAATGTAGAATAATAAGTTCATTTTGGTGACTCGATCATTATCGTTCAATTCGAATCAGTGAACTAGTTCGTTCAAATGGTTCACTTGTTCTTTATTTGTTATGAGCTGTGATTGAGTTGTGTGTTGCGAACTGTGTCGTTCGTTTGACAATTTATTATATTTTGCATGTTTTTCACAAATTTTACTGTACATAGACAAAAAGTGTTATAAAATTGAAACTTTTCTAACCAAAATCGATTTATTTTGTGTAAAAACATTTTTTTTTTATCACTATAATAGTTTTTCCTAATTTAAAGCAATATTATTACAATTTGCTATAAAAAAAAAATAATAATAAAATTTTTTTTTTTTTTTTACGTTGAACCAACACTCAGGGAATGCCCCCTGCTAATGCATTGCATTGTGTTGATAACAGGAAAATAGGTTAGGGGGAGGAGGAAAGAGGGAGAAGTGTTTGTGGACATTTGACTTGAAGTTTTCTAAATTGTAATTTGCAGGGAAGACCTCCGCAGGGAGGCAATTCCACATACGGCTAGTGCGACTGAAAAATGAATTTTCTCTGTAATGCGTTGTGCGATTTGCCGGGCTACAGACAACAAACGGATGAGATCTACTTGACCCGGTCCCTCGGGATGAGTCGGCTTATCTCAGCAGAACACTTCCCATGGCAATGTCTATAGAACAAAGTCACACAACCCACATTTCGACGATGCTCCAACGAGTCAATAGAATTCGAAACCCTGCTGTCGTTGATAAGCATCAACGCTCTCCGTTGCACACGATCCAGAAGCCCCAAAATAGACTTTGAAGCACCTGCCCGCCACCTGCTCTTAGTGAATTATAGTGGACAGTTATGTACTTGATGTAATTTCATGCTATTTTGTGTAGGTAAATTTTAAATTTTTATTACTGTCATTACTTTATTATTTTGAAATTTACTTTTGAACCGAAAATAATCAATATAATTTTTTTTTTTATAAAACCATATAACATTTTAAATTTCTGGATATGTTGACATATAAATCACTTTAATGTAATTAAAAAAATTTTAAGCCTAATTAACATACAAATTTTGATAAGTTTTTAAATAAATACCAGGCATTTTACAGGTTTGTTTATATCTGAGCTTCAAAATGCCGGTACGCCTTTATTAATTTGAATTTCTAGATTTCAAATATGAAAACTAATTAAAAATCTTACAGTTTTAAAAGCAGTTACACTGAAAAAATTAATTAAAAATTCATCAAAAATTACATGAATCTACATTTTGTACCAAATATCGCTTAAAAAATACAACATTTCGACATGCTTTAAAAACAGCTTTCAAGTGTTAGACTTCTATATTACACTGCTGTTTAAGCCATTAGGATTGGGTTAAAAACATATTTTTAACGAATTTTAAAAATTAATTTAAAAAAATAATTAATTAAATTTTTAGAAACAGTCATTTTGACTGATCAGGTGGAAATTGCCAACTGCACAAAAAAAAATAAAACCAAAAATAGTACTGGCAAACCACTGCTATTTTTGTAAATAAAACTGTTAAAAATTACCAAAGGTACAACTAATATTGCACTAGGAAAACACTATTTTGTTTACAAAGCATGTGTTTTGCCAGTACCACCCTCAAAATTCTTTGCCAATTTTACCAATTTTTACCAATATTCCAGCAATTTAGAGGTATTTTTTTTTTAAATTTTTTATTATAGAGCAATTCCATATGAAAGCGATCACCTTTTGGACGACCCCTCTCCGATTTTAAAATAAATAGTCTCAATCGATTGCCCAGCAAAAAATAATGTACCCACATATTTTTTTTTTTTATAGTGACTGGTTTAGTGGTGAGTGTAATGTGACAAAATTGAAGAATTCTTCATAAGGGACCTCATTGAAAGTTGTTTTAAAAAAAACTACTAAAGCGATCGTAACGAGTGATAGCTCGTTGGAAAGGTATTGAATCAGGCTTTAATTGAAAAATAAAATTTTCCTAATTTTTCTCAGAAATTTACCTTTTTTCCCATGAAAATTAAATTTTCCCATGAAAATTAAATTTTCCGATTTTCCACAGAAGCTCCTAAATTTTCCGGCTAATTTTATTTTTTTTGGATTCCACATAATTTTTGCTTTAAGAATCAGCAATAAAAAAATGGGTAGGTACATATGTAGGTACATTATTTTTTGCTGGGCAATCGATTGAGACTATTTATTTTAAAATCGGAGAGGGGTCGTCCAAAAATTTGCCAATTTTGATCGTTTTCATATGGAATTGCTCTATATTTCACACATTTAAATATGATGTATAAAATTAAGACAGAACTGTATTGCTACTTTTTAAATGTGTTTTTTGGCAAGTTCGCTAAAACCAATGTTGGGCCACTGTTATTAATCGGGTAACAGAACAATTCGGTCAAGATTGTTCTGCCATCGCATAACCGATTGTCGCCAACGCTTTGCCAACACTGTGCCGAGTGTATTTTTCTGCTTGTGTGGTTTCGGCCAGAGTGACTATAAACAAATGCCGGTTATTCTAGTGTTAATACTAACGTCACTTATGGACCACTTATGTTTCGTTTTTCTTATCAAAGGCAGTGTGGGTTGTCTTTTCATAATCATTTTTTACCTATAGTAACATCGAATCAGGTGTCAAATATTTTTGGTTATAAATGGAGATTATAAAGGATTATTATATGCCATTGAAAATAATGCTTAGCTTAATTTTATACTATTTAACACATTTCTACAATACGAGTAGTTTTTAATTTAGAAAAAAACTTTAAAAAAATAAAATCAAGTTAGAATAAATAAAAAGAAAACTACTTAGACTATGAAATACAGGGTGTCTTTTAGCAAATTTATATTTTTAAATACGATTATTTGGTGGCGCCGTTAGAATTATCGATTGTGCGGATTTGTTAGTCACGATGTCGCAATGGTCGAGTGAGCATCGCGCGTGCGCTGTGGAGACATTTTTTAAGACTAATGATTCTTACGTAATTGCTCGTCGACAATTTTGTTCAAAGTTCGGTATTCGGCAAATACTTGATGGACCGAGTGGATCCCATGGATTTTTTTTATGGGGCTACCTCAAAGAGAGGGTTTTTAATGACAATCCGCAATCTCTTGTGGCTTTAAAGGAAAATTTTCGTCGAGAAATCAGCTCAATTAAAACAAGTTTACTGCGGCATGTGACGCAGAACACAAGGCTCCGTTGTTAACAGTGTGTTCAACTCGACGGAAGACATCTGGACAGTGGCGTACCCAGGGGGGGCCCTGGGGGCCAAAGCCCCCCCCCCGAAATATTTTCGATTTTATATTTTATTTTTGTTTTGGTTAGTATGTAATAAATGAATTTATAATATTTTTTTGAGACTATAATTTTTCAAACTAATGATATATTAACTGAAATTGATCTATGGAAACACTACCATAAAGACCATCAAATCCGCTAGATGCTATTCAAGATTGCAACAAGGAACTTTTTCCAAACGTTTACATGTTTTTACATTTACTGATAGTAATTCCTGTTACAACTGCATCCGCGGAGAGAAGTTTTTCCACCCTAAAAAGAGTGAAAACATATTTAAGGAATTCTATGGGTGAAGCTAGACTTGGTGCTCTAGCTCTTGCATCAGTGTATCGAGAAAAGCAGGGACCGAAAATAACAGTTATTTCCAAATTTTTAAACAAAAAAAGCAATTAGAAGTAAATGTCGGAAAACTGTTTCAAGCATACCATTTTGATCCTTATGAACTAGTCTATAATAAAATGCATTGCTTTTTAAAAATTTTGATTTTTATTTTTTTTAGCAAAAATAAAAGTTTTTTTTTGATTTTTATTTTTTTGAGCAAAATAAAAAATATTTTTTGATTTTTATTTTTTCGAACAAAAATAAAAGTTATTTTTTGATTTTTATTTTTTCGAGCAAAAATAAAAGTTATTTTTGATTTTTATTTTTCGGGCAAAAATAGAAGTTATATTTTGATTTTTATTTTTTCGGGAAAAAGTTATTATTTGATTTTTATGTTTTCGAGCAAAAATAAAAGTTATTTTTGATATTTATTTCAATTTCTTGAGTTGAAATTCCATAAGTTATAAATTTTTATTTTTATAACGAATAAATAACAAATAACGCAGTTATATTATACATATATAATATATAAATATATACATATAATATATAAATTTTATGGTTGCCTTTTGTAATATTTTCGAGTTTTATAATCAGTAAACCTTATTTTTAATATGACGATTTTTTTGAAGAATTCTTGTTTTAAAAATGACGAATTTAATTTACAAAAATTGGCGCACTGCTCGTACAAATAGAGATGTTTGTCTTGTAGTTAGATACTTAAAAAATGTATAATAATACATATTAATACAGTTATCACAAAAAATAACATTGCAAAATATTTGCTGTATATCTATCATCACTGAAAAATCATAATTACAAAGCTTATAACTTTTATTTTTGGTAAAAAAAAAAATTAAAACCAAAAACTGACTTTTATACTTGCTCGAACAAATAAAAATCAAAAAAAAAACCTTTTATTTTTGCTCGAAAAATTAAAAATCAAAAATAACTTTTACTTTTGCTCGAAAAAATAAAAACCAAAAAATAACTTTTATTTTTGCTCGAAAAAATAAAAACCAAAAAATAACTTTTATTTTTGCTCAAAAAAATAAAAATCAAAAAATAACTTTTATTTTTGCTCGAAAAAGTAGAAATCAAAAAATAATTTTAACTTTTGCTCGAAAAAATAGAAATCAAAAAATAATTATAACTTTTGCTCGAAAAAATAAAAATCAAAAAATAACTTTTATTTTTGCTCGAAAAAATAAAAATCAAAAAATAACTTTTATCATCTGGCTTTTATGAAAAAAGGAATAATTTTTACGGTCCCTGAAGAAAAGGTTGAACCTGACATTGACATTGACACTTTTGACATTGACACTTTTATGAAAAAAAATCGTTAAATTAAATTTTAAGAGCTTTGTTAACAGTATATAAGGATCTTAATTAATATGATAGCTTACTTTAAAAATCAAAATAAAATTATTTAATTGATACATAAATTTATTAAATATTTAAAAGAAAACTTGTTTGTAGATATAAAAAAACTAAAAAAACAAAGACATGTCAAAACATTTTTGCTTCAAAATTGCTATCATAACTGGGTATAACGTCAATGGTAACTTTCCCATCCAAAACTTATTTAACAGATACAAAATATTACTGTCCGACCGAACTCATTTTTTTCGGCCGAAGCAGAACTTCGGCCATAATATCAATGTTCGGCCGAAGCCGAAGCTGAACTTTTTGTTTTAATAAAAAAAAATATAAATTGTTTTTTTAGATCAATAAATTTAAACCAAAATTATATGCTTTTCAAACAAAAAAAATTTAAAAAACAAAAATTGGGCCCTCCCCGAAACAAAATCCTGGGTACGCCGCTGCATCTGGATGACATACTCTTTAAAAAATAAAATCCGTATTTCCATTCTATCGTTCAATGCTCTTAATAAAACTTTGTGTCAATTATTACGTTTTTTATTTAAGTTTGAAAATATAAATCTGCTACCAGACACCCTGTATAATGATATCGCTCATTTACTTCAAGACTGTCAGAGATCAAAAAATGGAATTTTTGAGTTAATGATGCAGATTTATAAGTTATATCATGCTTTATATTGCGTAAAAATTTCACATTAACATCATGTATACTTTTCGAGATATAGGATAATATATTTTATTTTTTCTTTAAAGTGGGTGCAAAGAGTATATATTTCATAGAGAAACTGAGCTACTCATTACTCTATAATAAGCGAATTCGCACTCAACTCTCACTAAGAGAAAAATACATTAAAACCCCCTATTTATAAAAAACGTGACCAAATAAATAGAGAAAGGGTCGAGCGAGGCCGATATGGATTTAAAACTTTAAACTCGTTTTCTGTAAAATCGTATTTTTTGAGTTATGTCAGTCTTGCAGTCAATGAGCGATATGTTGATAAATAGAGCCAGAAAACAGACTCGTTCGTACCAACCGTATTTAAAACCAATCGAATGGTTCGGTTGTAGCTACCGAAATTTTTGGTAATTATGACCGAATTTCTGTTGACACAAACGATATTCTATTGCCGTAGCAGAATTTCTGTTATTGCAATCAAATGATTGTTATAACAACACAAAAATTCGGTCGATGTTGTTATTACCGAATCTGTTTTCTGGGTGTTTATCTTAAACATTGTTTGGGAATCAAATATGCAGGCCATGAGAGCGCCATCAAATAAGCATGCTATGAAAGCATGTGATCTATTAAAATAGGATTGAAGGGTGAGATTTCGCCCCTCTGCATCATAGGCCACCCCCGATTTTCGCTGTATTTAAAAGAATTATTAAAATGTTCCTTTTCATAATTTGTACAGTTATTCATAACACGGTGTTACATATTAGAAAAAATTAATATACTTTTAAAATGACCTAGTGTAGGTTGTAAGCCTGGTTGAGTAAATCACCTTTCAATTTTCAGAATTTTGAATACACTCTCAAAATCTGAAGTTATCAAGACTATACGGCCTAAAATATTTCTAACTAACTCGTAGATTTAATTAAATTGAAGGGTGCATCTCCAATAGCTAATGAAATTACATTTAAAATTTGTTTCAAATTCCACTATTTCACAAAATATTAAAATTTGTATTGGTTTTTTAACAAAGTTTAAAGAAAACTGTAAAGAAAATACTTTTTTGGCCAAAAATTAAAATTTTTTATACATTTTTTAAATTTTGAACTTTAAGGATTTTTCACAACTAAACTCTTAAAGCTAATTTAAAAAATTTAGCTATTGCTTTTATCGTGAAGTATTGTTAATACGACGAATTTATTATTTTTAAATCGATTAAATATAAAAGTAGCAAAAAACAAAATTTTTATTTTTAAAGTTTAATTTAAATAACTTTTAAAGTAGAGGAGATAACGTATAACCAGGGCAACCAGAAATATGCTGTATAATGTGTTTTCCTGTGCGTCGTATTAAAAAATGTATGAGATATTTATCCTTTTCAGAACAATTGACGAATTTTGGCATCGATTTGTTACAACATGTTTTCGCATATTTTGCTCTAAAAATCATATTTTTTTATATTTTGATCTTAAGAGAATATTTTTAATAAAAAAAGTCTTATTTCTGAGTATATTTTTGTACTTTTTAGAACGAAAGCATATTTTAATAAAAAAAAAAAAAAAATCAGAAACCTTGTTTCCATATTTTCAGGGTTATGCAAACCGATTGCGGAAATTAAGCTATTTTCTAAAATTTAAATTTACTGTTTTACGACTGTACCAGTTTAGGTTAGTTTAATCTCTTATCTCCTCTTTTGTTAGCAATTAAAATAAAATTCACAAAAAGGTTTTCCAACTGTACTGAAAACTAAGTGTTAGAATATGATTTTTTAATGAAAAATGTGTTTATCCGTTCTTAGTGCATTTTTATGGCAATAAAATCGTTTTTTAGAGCATATTTTTGGTTGCCCTGCCCAAATAGGGCAGGGTGTTTGTCTTAGCTATCTTCTGCAATTACAATTAAATGTAAAAATCGACCCCGTATAATTGAAACTGGTTTTAAGCCATAGCAAAAATCGACCTGACTTTAGCTCAAGCGGATAAAGCGCCTGTCTAAAGTGTAGTGCGAAGTGCATGTGGCAAAGAAAGCAGGTTCAAGCTACGGTCAGGATTGCATTTAATAAAAAATTTCATATAGATGCAATCAAACAATAAAAACCATAACAAATAATTACAGTATTGTCAAAAAGGATTACTGATGAAGGTTGTGTTACCAGAAACTGCGCAGTCTAATTCAATAAAAATTTACAATGTAGTTATTATTTTTAGAAAAGTATGCTTAATCTTCTCTACCACGCCTATCTCAGGGCAGTTTTGTTTATTGACGTATCCATTTAACCAAAAGTCAGCTTCATTGCTAAACAAAATTTGCTCATAAAAATTTCGAACAGAACCATGACTTTCAAAATAAATTTTCACAATTTGGAAACGTTATTCAGGCTTCAATCTATTCATGATGAAATGCCAATCCAAACTAAATTAAATCACTCGACAGCTGACAAAATGGCCGCCAGTTAAAAAAGTGTTGCCAATTTAAAGTTATGTACCTGTATAAAAAACACCCTTTGTATATAGTTTCTTCCAACAAACAAAAAATTTTAAATATATTTGTTCGCCATATTACAATTTTTAAAAAATTATTGAAAACACCAATATTTTGAAAAATTCTGAAAATTCGTTCAAATCCGATAGATCAAATTGTGTATTGCAGTTCGATAGATATTTACTTTACATTCTTCTTCATTTCCGCTTAACTCCCTGTGGAGCATACTTTACCAATAAACAAAAATTATAATTTGAAAAACATCTTAACCCGTTAAGTACATACAAAGCATCGAAATTTTAATATTGACTGCGAATGCAACCGCTAGAGGGCACAATAAATGTACAAAAACGTTATAAAACCCTTATTGAGCCATCAGTGCACCCTTCTACGAAAATTCGTCAAAAAAATTCGCAAGGGATCGATGAGTGGTATAAAATTGGTTAATAATGAGTTCAAAAAATAGTTTAACTTCATAATTTTAGACATGTTTTCATTCAGAAATTTAATAGTTCTGATCTCATTTTTTAACCCCAAAATGTGCGATTGCGCATTAAAAACAAAAAAAAACGTGTCTAAAATGTTTGCCCTTAGCAACATATCTACGTTTCATTAGTTCCCTTGTCAGAGTATTTCCTCTACACCAAATAGTTGTCAACCTGTGATAATCGTATACGTATACGTAGGCGTATAAGTAATATTTGTATTATATTCATATTGCTCATACGTACTGTAGGACTTAATAAAATTATAAGCATAAATAAATCTTTTCATTGCATTCATATTTTATTTTAATATAAAAAAACAACAATAAATGAAAGAGCCATAAGTTTCTATAACAAAAATGTCCACATAACTTATGATTAAATGCACACGGGCGGATACGCACGTTAAGAAACACAAAAGGAATCTAATTGAATCTAGGAGGCACTTACAATTCACCTGTTAGTGTTGTTCGTTTGGCTTCGTTTTAAAGGTGTTTTAGAAATAAAAGCGTTAGTAAAAACTAAAGTAGACAACAATAAAAGGAACCAACACAAAACTTAACAAAAGAGGTAGCAAATCTAATTAACTTTGTGCGATTTTTTTTTGTTTATGCCTGTTATGGCCAAGAATTATGTTAAAGGTTGCTGCTACGACATGCTCACCAACACCACAACTGCTTCTAAACTTTGGACACCCTAATTTACAAGGATGCAAGGTACACAGAGAGAATTTTGTTGGACAAGTAATATGGAAATTTTTCATTAAGTCGATGAAACTTTTCTTCACAATATAAAAGAAAATGTTCTTAAAATGAATTAAAATCTTTATATATTTTATGAAAACAATTTTTTAATGAAACTTCTTCATTGAGTGTATTAAACTTTCAATTATTAATATAATATTTTTAATAAAAAGTTTAAATGCATGAATTCCAGTACAATTTAATTGATTTAAAGCTAGAATTCATTTATACCATGCAGATAATTTTCTCAGTGTACACAACATGGGTAGACTGTATGAAATAGACCAAAGGTTAAGTGCTGGTATTGGGTAAATTGAATGTTACGACTAAAAATTTATTCAGTATGAAAAACATATTTTATATTACGACGAGTTCATGTTAAAAAGGCGCGTCTTTTCTTGTTGTCAAAGGATTTTTGGTAGCAAAAGTGTTTACAATTTTTAACATGTTATGGAGGTTAGATATGGATTATTAGCTTACAAGGAAGGATCCCGACCTAAACTCGCAGCAAAAAAAAAAAAACAGAGACACGTATTTTTCCAGCTGCCCAATCTCATGTTTAAGGTTCAAAAAGGAGGTTTAAAAATTCAGTGGGTTTTGTATGAAAAGTTGTGTTTAAATTACGAAAACTAGATTTATTTTTACTCAGGGTTAAAGTACTCAAGAAAGCAAAAACTTTCATACCCATACCCTATATAGTGGACCCAGAGTTGCCACATTTTTGATTTATTTGAAATATAGGCGAAAAAGGCTCTACGGGAAAAGTTGCATGAAAACTAAACGGTTTCGAATATGGGACCAACACTCAGACCATCTCTCGATTAAATTACAAAGGCATTACTATGTACTATTCTTAGCTTAATACAACTAAAATTCCTTAATAAAATACCAGATTTTATGTTAGTCAAAACACATTTTTTTTGAATAACAAAAATAGTTGAAAATCTTTGGGCATAATTTGTACACTTAGGAATGTGTATTTAAAAAACTTTTGATTTGATAACAAATTTGTCTACAGTGACTTCAGTAAATTTAACTAACATTGTCATTTGTTTTTTAATGTTCAAAAAATTAACCACATATGTTAGTAAAAAATAAACAAACACTTTTTCCTTTTTTTTTTTAATGACAAAAAATAATTGTAATAAATTAATGTAAAATCATAAAACAGTCATTTGATGTGGTTTGTTTTTTTTTAAGTTAACTACAATGTTAGTAAACAAACTTAATTTGTGCTACAAATGACTTTTATTTACATTAAAAATAAAGAAACAACCCAAACAACTACATATTTTTAAAGCAGAAGTTACGTATAATGGGGTAATTTTTGAAACATGAGATTGGGCAGGTAAAAAAAAAAACCACCGAGTCGGAGGCGGGATACCTTCCTTGTTAGTACACAGAAGATTTAGTGTGTCATAACTTAATTATGCTTAAAAATTGTAAAGTTTTAAAAGGTTTTTGTAAAAAATATTGCTTAAAGCTATAAAACACGTTAAGACCTTTATTATTATTTAAATTATAAGACATATAACTAGGGCAAGGAAATTCATGTAACGCATAAGCGCTTCAAATATGCAGTAAAGAATCCAAAATATGCGCTTAAAATATGCACTTAAATCGAAATATGCACAAAAATACAAATAATATGCACAAAAAATCTGGAGTACTGAAAATCAAAAAATATGCTCGTACAATATTTAGATTTTTAAAAATATATTTTTATTACTCGAGCTTTAAAATTTAAGCTTTAAAAATTAAATCCAATATAAATGTCTAAAAAATTAAAATTAGCTGCTATGTTCAGGGTTACAATCGGTCAGATTATCAAAAACTATGCACGATTGATGAACTAATTTTTAGCGGATAAAACTTTTTCATATTGTCTCATCAATATAAAAATCAAAAATATATAATACTAGGCTTTTCTATTTCTTTGAATAATTTTTTAAAAATGTTCCATCAAAAAATATGTAAAAAATAGATTTTTCAAATAATTATTTGGCAACTCTGAACAACAACTTCCCACAAGTTTTTATTCACGCTTGTAGCGAAGATGTGTAATAAGTTAAAGATTATTAAACCGCTTAATTATACTTATTAATTAAAAAATATAACCATTTAAAAATACTGGTTTGAAAACGGAACACTTGGTCAATAATGAGTTAATAGTTTTTGTTTGTTTTTCATACTGTAAGATGTGCATTCTAATATTTTCTAACGAATCATTTTATTTGAATGATTTATATGAACTAAAAAATATTAAAAAATTAGTCCCGAATTCCCAAAACAAAACGCTAAAATTGGCAAAAATCGACAAAATTTAAAAATTCGGTTATATTTAAAAAAATCGCCAAAATTTTAAAAACCAACCAAGTACAAAAAATTGCTAAAATAAAATTAGAAACGAAAGAATTTTTAATTTTTTTTTTAATTTGGGCGATTTTTTTAAATTTTGGTAATTTTTTTAGTTTTTGGTGTTTTTTTTTTTTTTTTTTATTTCAGCAATTTATTTCATTTTAGCAATTTTTTTTAAATTTTAGCAATTTTTTTTAAACTTTAGAGATTTTTTTTCAATTTTGACATTTTTTCAAGTTTTGGCGCATTTGTTACTTAGCAGCTAATTTTTTAATTTGATTTTTATTTTAAATTTTGGCATTTTTTCTATGTTGTTATATGGGTTATAAAATTGGAAATTTTGTGTAAAACAAATTGATTTTCAATTAAACATTTAATACATATTATTAAACTTTCAATTGAAAGTTAGTTTGAAATCAAACAAATCTTTAATTGAAATTCTTTTCACAACAATTTTTTCTGTGTGTGCACTTATTGTGGGCGTTGTGGTGTAATGGTTAGCGCGTTGAACTGTTACACAGATGGTCCCGGGTTCGATTCCCGGTGACGACAACATCAATTTAGAAAAATAATATATATGAGTTTTCTATCACTTATATGTATAGCTGCTCCCAACTTCGGTGTTCCCATAGCACTTAACCCCACCGAAGTAAAATAATGAATCAGGGCTATGAAACAAAAAAAGCTTCAATAATTTCGCCAACTCTACATCAGGTGGCGAGCAACAACTGTACTAAGACTTATCATCTCGCGCAATTACAGTGTTGCCATGTTTGAAGCCCTTCATTTTTCACAACCTTTCATCTCTCCACTATCCCCTTTCCAAAGAAAGCAACACATAATTAATAGGAAGACTTTCCTGAGTGTTGCGTTTCTTTAAAAAAAAAAAACATACATTTTTTGTCTTTTTCAGAACAATTCCAAACAATTCTAGATCAACTGCATTTAAAAGTCTATTATATGGACTTCTAAATAGCGGAATTCAATTTTGGAATATATTCTGAGTTTTTAATAAAAATGTATAATCGATTTTTATAAAATAGTTTCATTTTTTCGAAGTTGCTGGGAGCCAAGTATCGTATATGTGTTTTAAATTTTAAATAAACATTTTATTAAATTAATATTCAAAAACATGAAAAAAATTGATTTAAACTTTTAAATTTCTGCAACATGTTTTCATTTGCTCGGTGCGAATTTACGAACAAATAAAAAGAGAGCAGATTGAGAGAGACTGAGTTGGATAGAAACCCACTGATTTTACGCATTCACGGATTAAAGGATATAAGCCAACATCAGAATTTAATGGAGGTAAATAACAAAAATATTGCAAATATTAAACAAATTGTTTTGATTTTAGATTAAATTAAATTTAGTTTTGTTTTTCTTTTTAGTTGTTTGACATTTTGGGGTAGGTTATTTTTTGCATTAATTTCTACGAAGAGAACGTGTAAGTCAACGTTTAAATGATTTTGCCATGTTTTTGACGAATTAAGAATCAGCAAAGATATTGAAGGATTAAATTCTTAAAAAGAACATATTTAAAATTTTTAATCGTTAAAACTGATAACCAATGTTTTTTTTAAAAACAGAAAAAGTTCTCGTCTTTCATTTAATACCTACACTCAACAAAAAGTTTGTAAAGTCAGCAAAAAATTTTGCTGAGTCTGCAAAATTTTAGTCAGGAGGGTGCTAGCAAAAAAATTGCTAATGTCAGCAAAATCTTTTGCTGAAAATCAGCGAGCTGAATTTTAGCAACAAAATTAGTAGATTCAGCAAAAGTTTTGCTAACACTTAGTAGATTAGAAATAAAAAAGCCTCGGTAAAAATTAATACATTTTTTGCTGAATTTTAGTAGACTGAAAAAAAACGCAAAAAAAAATGTAAAAAAATTGTAATTTAGTTAATATACTTGCTGAAAATCATAAAACATATTTTTGTGATTCTCTTAAAAATAATTTACAATAATTACGAAATATAAAAATTTTCATTTTCCCACATTGACGACAAGAGTTATTTTAATATCTGAAAATATAAAGAAATAAATATATATAACATAACAAAAATTTTCTTTCAACTACTTACATCAATGGTAGTCTAAATTATGCTTTCTTTTAAAGAACGCAACTGCCGAAGATAATTATAGAAACGAAACGAAAAAATAAACAAAAACAAACAAAACGAAAAAAACAACCTTTTTTTTGCAATAAGAAAAATAAACCATACCTAAGATGTGTGTCTTTGTCTTTCGCTTTACTCTGTCTACATGTCTGTATATGTTTGTTTGCAATTTGACCACACTAGATTATTAATCTATTAACATTTATTATAGAAATACATATTAAATTTAAATATTTTCTTTTGTCTTTTATTTTATTAATAGACAATTATTTTCACAAGACGGTGACAACGCAAAATTTAAGTTGTTTTAATCCTTAATTTTGTTTTATGTATGAAAAAGAGATACAAAAGTCTTCCATGGTTGATTTTTTTATATCTTATTAGAATTGTACTTTTTAGTATCATTTTCCTCTTCTCTATTACATCTTGACATGCCGCGACATCTGCTTCATTGTGCGTATATCTTTCAATCTGGTTGTCGTCCACACTATTAATGTGCTTATCAGTACAATTGTTTTTAGCAAAATTAATTAGTAAAACATTAGTATATTAGTAAAGCTTTAGTATAAAACAGTTAAGTGCTGAATAAGTACAACAAAAAGTTTAGCTGAAAACACGATTTTACCAAAAACATTTGCTAAAAAATAGTATACCTGATTTACAAGACGTTTTACTAACTTTTCTACTAACTTATTTTTTTGAGTGTATATTGGTATCCGAAAGTGAGTTCAAGTATTTTAAAATTTATTGGAAAAATTAAAACTTTAAAGTCCCTTTAAAAGAACTTTTGACGTGATGGCGAGAAACTGATAACGTACACTCAAAAAAATAAGTTAGTACAAAAGTTAGTAAAACGTCTTGTAAATCAGGTATACCATTTTTTAGCAAATTTTTTTGCTAAAATCGTGTTTTCAGCTAAAATTTTTGTTATACTTATTCAGCACTTAACTGTTTTATACTAATGCTTTACTAATGTACTAATGTTTTACTAATTAATTTTGCTAAAAAAAATTGTGCTGATAAGCACAATAATAGTGTGGACGACAACCAGATTGAAAGATATACGCAGAATGAAGCAGATGTCGGGGCATGTCAAGATGTAGTAGAGGAGAGGAAAATGATACTAAAAAGTACAACTCTAATAAGACATATAAAAAAATCAACCATGGAAGACTTATTAAAACAACTTAAATTTTGCGTTGTCACCGGCTTGTGAAAATAATTGTCTATTAATAAAATAAAAGACAAAAGAAAATATTTAAATTTAATATGTATTTCTATAATAAATGTTAATAGATTAATAATCTAATGTGGTCAAATTGCAAACAAACATATACAGACATGTAGACAGAGTAAAGCGAAAGACAAAGACACACATCTTAGTATGGTTTCTTTTTCTTATTGCAAAAAAAGGGTTGTTTTTTCGTTTCGTTTGTTTTTGTTTATTTTTTCGTTTCGTTTCTATAATTATCTTCGTCAGTTGCGTCCTTAAAAGATAGCATCATTTAGACAACCATTGATGTAAGTAGTTGAAAGAAAATTTTTGTTATATATATTTATTTCTATATATTTTCAGATATTAAATTACTTCATGACATCAATGTGGGAAAATGAATATTTTTATATTTCGTAATTATTGTAAATTATTTTTAAAAGAATCACAAAATATGTTTTATGATTTTCAGCAAATATATTAACTAAATTACAATTTTTTTACAATTTTTTTGCGTTTTTTTTTCAGTCTACTAAAATTCAGCACAAAATTTATTAATTTTTACCAAGGCTTTTTTATTTCTTATCTACTAAGTGTTAGCAAAACTGTTGCTGAATCTACTAATTTTGTTGCTAAAAATCAGCTCGCTGATTTTCAGCAAAAGATTTTGCTGACATTAGCAATTTTTTTGCTAGCACCCTCCTGACTAAAATTTTGCTGACTCAGCAAAATTTTTTGCTGACTTTACAAACTTTTTTTTTTTGCGTGTAGTTTAACTATATGTGCTCTGTAGTTTTCCGTTCATAATGGTTTTTCCTTGTGTGAGAAAAAAAGTTAGACGAAAGTATCTTCTTTAAAAATAATTTAAAATTTTGATTTTAAGAACTCAACGGCTTCCGTCAAAAGAAGTCTGTAAAACTAGCAAAACAAGTTAGTTGAGTCAGCAAAATTTTTGCTGGGAGTATCCTTGCAGAAAAATTACTAATATCAGCTAAAGTCAACTCACTGATTTTTAGCAAAAAAATTAGTAAATTCAGCAAAATATTTTGCTGACACTTAGTTCAATGCAAATGATAATCGACTTGTTGAAGTCAACAAAATGTTTTGCTGGAAGTTAGTAAAAAAAAAATAAATAATAAAAAGCTAAGTATAAAATGTTTACTTTAGTTAATTTATTTTGCTGAAATTTAAATTTGAATATTAAATTAGGACCGTTAACACAATGCAATTAAATAAAAAATCTGGAAATAAAGAAAATTTTTTATTAATTAAATAACAAAACATAATAATTCCCAATTACTTACGCAATTCTACGCAATTCTACATTTTTCAAATAATAATTCTAAAATACAAAAAAGAAATATAAATATCATAAAAACGAACCAATTCGATGCAGGTATCGGTAAGGGGCAGGCTATTTGCTTTTGTTTCGGTAACAGTATTTTAGAGGTAACGATATTTTAGTTATTTCGGTAATGGTATTTTAAGGATACTGATATTTTAGTTATATCTACTCCTCTTTCCTCCTCCCCATAACCTAATTTCCTGATATCAACACAATGTATTGCATTATAGGGGGCATCCCCTGAGTGTTGGTCTAACGAAAAAAAAAAAAAATATCGGTAACGGTATTTTACGAATAACGGAATTTAAATTATTTCGGTAACCAATTTTAGTTATGTATGCAAAAGAAAAAATTAAATGAATGAAGGGCGTTGTGGTGTAATGGTTAGCGCGTTAGACTATTACACAGATGGTCCCGGGTTCGATTCCCGGTGACGACAACATCAATTTAGAAAAATAATATGTAGGAGTTTTCTATCACTTATATGTATCGCAGCGCCCACCTTCGGTGTTCCCATAGCACTTAACCCCACCGAAGTATAATAATGAATCAGGGCTATGAAACAAAAAGCTTCAATAATTTCGCCAACTCTACATCAGGTGGTGAGCAACAACTGTTCTAAGACTTATCATCTCGCGCAATTACAATGTTGCCATGTTTGAAGCCGTTCATCTTTCACCACCTTTCATCTCCCCACCATCCCCTTTCCAAAGAAAGCTACGCATTAATAAATAGGAAGAATTTCCTGAGTGTTGCTTCCCTTTAAAAAAAAAAAAACATTTGTTAAAAATTATTTTTATATTATTTTATTATTTTTTTAGTAAAACCGTTTAACTAAAGTTGTTGCTGAAAACTTAATTTCAGCAAAAAAATTTAGTAAAATTATTTAAAAAGATGTTAAACAAAATTTTCAACTACAAAATTTGCAAACTACCTTTTTTTTTGAATGGACTAAAAAAAAACTTTTCTTCAAATTCAAATACAACGTTTTATTTTACAACGAACATTCTTAATGTGTGTTTTCTTTTTAAATAACGTTAAAACGTAAAGCTTTTTATAAGCTTTAATAAAATCTCAATTCCATAATGTTTCTTTTGACATAAACACAAACTCTAGTTTAAGGGTATTTGGGAAGTGAATTGTTAAAAGCTTTTAGACTTATTATTAAAACTCACGTGCGCTTTACTATCATAGCAAAAGTTGTTAAATAAAACATATGTTAATGAATAAAACTTGAGCACTTGGCCACTATGGAGCACAAAGTGGTGAGCCAGCCAATGTTTAATATTCATGGGAAAAACTAGAATCAGTTGCTTCTAAGCGGCGGTGGTGACTACATGTTGTTTGGAGAGTTTAAAATTTGGAAAAAACCGGTATACCAAGAGATAATACAACAACAGCAACAACAAAAAAAAAGTAATCAAATTGTTTAATAACTAAAAAGTTCTTCACAAAAAAGAAATATATATAACTGGGTTGGTTTTTTTATTTGCACAATATTTAAATAAATAATACATATTGCAAAAAACAAAAAGCCGGTTAAATTAAATGTGTTTCGAATATTAATGTTAAAATGTTATAAGGAAAACAAAACTAGTTTTGTGTAAAAAAAAAAAACGAAAGAATTAATCAATGAATTTATTTCGTTAGAAAACTAGAAACAATTCATTGTAAAAAAATTTTGTTTGAACGCGAAAATCAAATTCCGGAAGTGCAAGTGAAAAATCAAAGAAAAACTTCATATACATCCCTTCTATATTTTTTTTTTACAAGTTAAGGGTGGTGCTTTTACCGTTATTTACTTAAACTCTCAATAAATATTTGCGTCTCCGCTCTCCTACTCGAAATTAGTTAATATGTATTTTAGTAAATAGAGCACTATTTTGTTGTGTTATTAAGTTCCGTGTTCAACTGCAGTTAAGTTGCTCATATATTTGTGTTTATTTCATAAAAAACTCGACAGAAATAAGTACGAGTAAGTTGATGATGATGTTGCTTTGATATAAGTTGGCATTAACTTACAACAACAACAACTACATCGTATACTACGTCAGGTTGACGACCCATCATTATATATTTATTCTATAGGCTGCTACTTAAAAAAAAAATCGTCGATTTTTAACAGGACAACTCCGGGTTAGATTAAGAATTATAAAAAAAAAAAAAATCTCAAAATTTTTTTAAAATTGTAAACAAACAAGTGGAAGCATTAAAGTCCGATGTGCCGAATTTGGTATTAAAAAAGATTAAATTCGGCTGTGACGAATTTTTGGATACCCTCCATCTCGGTGTTTTCATAAACCAGGGAAAGTGCAAACAATATTAATATCTATATTCTTTGTAAAAATAACAAAAATAATGTTGTTTTTATAAGTAAAACAAAATATGACTGATTGATTAATGTCTTTGGGATGTTTCAGAAGAAAAAAATGTTTAATTAAAGTTTACTAAAATGAATCTGAAATTCTGCAGTGGGTATTCAAAGGTTATTCTGATTACCTAAAGAAGAACGTGTAGTGAAAAATATATATATTTGTATAGTTCCTTATGATGTTAAAAAAACTGTTGTAAAATTCGCCTGTTGTTTGTCTCTTTGCCTATATAATAATGAAAGAAAGTTACTAATATATATTTTTGGATCGTTAGAAGAGATGCAATGAATACAAACGCATAAAAACAGTTTCGAATAATCAGAATTTTAGATAAATTTAAGGGAACAAAAATACACTTGCGGAGACATACATAATGAAATAATTATGAAATGCCAGTTTACATTACAACACATGTGTTTATACTATACATCACATAAGTAAAACGGAAAGTGTGATGAAACTAAGTTTGTCAAAAATTATAAAAGAAAATCTTTCGAGTGTTTTCGAGATACAAAAAATTAAAGAAACTGGTATTTCAAATTATTGTTTTTCAGCTCAGTTGCTTGTGCAATTCTCGTTTACGACTCCTAGAATAAGAACCCTAAGAAATTTTCCCAAAATTCGATTGGTTTTTACACATCAATACTTTAATTTAGATTATTTTTGTATGTATCAAATAAAAATTAGGGCTTTTAAGGAAAACAAATGCATATAATCAAAAGATTTTAAGATGAAGTATGCACCTTATATGTCTTAAATAAAAAAGTTCTGAAAGTGAATGTCCTTTAAATTGAATGGGGTTTTTAATAAATGTAATTAGAATGTAAGAGTTTCCTTGCAAATTTATTAAAGGTTGAGAATGAAAATAAGTAAAAATAGTGTACGAAAAAAAGTTATGAATTTACATTGTTGGATTCGGGGATTTTGTTCCTGGATATTTTTTTGATCTGATAACGATTAATGTGTCTGGCAACTCCGGTTAATGCAGTCAAATAAATAAAGAATTTTAACTAAACTATTTTGTTCTACCTTTTTCTTATTGGTGATTTTTTGATTTGTTGGGGTTAACAAAAAAAGGTATATGGCAAGCCTGGTATATGGAAAACAAAAGCATACTTTATAAATTAGCTTAACACTTTTTCGAGGGCTTCTCGCATTTGCACTTATAACCAGTGTTGCCAGGTTTGCAAAGCATAAAAACGACAAACTTTCTAGAAAAAATCGTCAAAATCGTCATCATATTTTGAAAAATCGTCAAAATAAAATATATTTGTTAGAAGAGGGATAAAGTTTTAATAAAAAATAAAATACAATAATGTTATTCACATTTCAAATGTTAACGTGTTATCGTTGTAATATAACACGATTTTTGACACTTCTCTTTGGTTTAAACTTCGAAAATCATTATATTTTACAACGATATTCATATTTATAAAATGTTGAAACAGTGTGCCCCAGTAGGCTAGTTGGTAGCGTGCTGGCTTATCAGTGCGGGGGTCGTGGGTTCGATTCCCACCAGAGGCACTGATCTGTTTTCGCTACAACACGCCGAAGGCCATAGTAGCTAGTGCTCGGTTAGGGTAATAGTATATAACTTGTAATTATATGATTATTAATTAATAAAATAACAAAAATATAATGTTGAAAGATCAAATAAATACAACTTTAAATCAAACTAATTTTACCACTTGAACTGTTAAACACTTATATCTGCATAATTCTGTGAACAACATTTCAGTGGCACAACTTTTTAAATATTAAATTCTTTTACAAAATTTGGAAATTCTTTAACAATAAGTCTGTTCGATTACTTTTCCTGTAAAGTTCAGTAAAAACTACTCAGTAACAAAATTACAAATAGTAAGACAAATTTACAAAAAAGTAAACGAACAGAAAATTTGTAGGAATTATTAAATTAGATAAAATAGCTTGTTTTAAATATTAAAAAAAAATCAACTGGTCATTATGGAAAAGGAAAAAGTTAATTGAAATTATCGACCAAAAATAATTTAAATGTTTTTTAACTTCTTCCATAGTTAATTATTTAATCATTTTCACTTTCAATCCATAAACAATTAAAATTTAATTTAATTTTTGTTTACTAAAAATACAAGCATATTTTTTTATTTTTTAGTCATATGTTTTTTTCATCTTACAAATTCTTTCTGGCAAAAATGTATCCAGTAAAAACTTGTTAGTTCTTTGGCATCAAACTGTCACTTTACTCTCTCTTTTTACCAGTTTTTACTGCGTATTTGTCTAAACGAACACCTTCCAGTAAAAACTTGAACAAATTTTTGTGTTATCGAACAAACTTAATGTTATATTTTTAATTATTAAATTTTGGCACTTTATTTATATTATTAGGCCTGTTTTTTAAGCACCGGATTTATTTTTGGATTTATTTTGTTTCATTTAAAGTTGTATATATATCATCTTTCAACATGAAATATATTCGGGCTAGAGATCTGTTTGTTTCGCAAAAAAAGTCCATGCCTTGTGTTTTAACATGAAAATTTTTTTATTTTTATTTAAATCTAACTCCAATTAAATTTTATAAAAATTTAAAGAAATGTTCTAAACATATAAACACAGAAACTAAATTAAGCTAAACCCGTAATGAATTTATAAAAAAAATAAATGCGGTTTGGATTAAGTTTTATTCAATTCTAGGATTTGCATTTTTGCAAAATTGTATTTCACATCATATTAGCATATAAAAGCTAGCTATCGATCAAAAAACAATGTTTTTGCTTTCAATTTTTAACGAAATAATATAAATTTAATAATCGAGCCGGCGATTTTATGAGAATGATAAATAAGTAGATCTTGCTGACATATTAAATTATTGTCAAAAAATCGTCATTTTGGAAGCAAAAGTCGTCAAATAGTCATTTAGTTATTTTGGGTATTAAATATCATCAAAATGACGACAAATCGTCAAACCTGGCAACTCTGCATGCGATTGCTACTAATTCATACGTACATACATATATATATATATTCCCGTCGTTCCTATAAGGAGCATAGGGCCGTACATACATACTGTATTACAAAACAAAACAAAAAAACAACAACAATATTTTGTGGGTTTTTTTTTGTTTTTAATGCCCGTAATTTCAAGCAATAGATACCTACCGGTGCTTAGATACCTACCCGATTTTGTTCGTGTACACGGTAGGTATCTAAGCACCAGTAGGTATATATTGCTTGAAATTACGGCCATAAGTGTTGATCATGACCATGGATGGTAACCGATTCTATGTGGTTATTGGTCGTAGTAACGCTATTTTCTTTTATTTCGGTAACGGTATTTTAGGGGAAACTATACTTCAGTTATTTCGGTAACGGGATTTTAGCGTTAACGGTATTTTAGCGTTAACGGTATTTTATTTATTTCGCTAACGGTATTTTAGCGGTAACGATATTTTAGATATTTCGGTAACTTTATTTTAGGGAAAAAGATTTTTCAATTATTTTGATAACGGCATTTTAAGGATAACGTTATTTTAGTTATTCAGGTAATGTTAATGCACACCACAATTTTTAACCGCATTATGCCCGAGTTTAAATGACTGTCTAGTTTATGATCACACTTTGGGAAAATATATCTATTTACAGAAGTTTTTTTGTTCAGATCTTGTTAGATTATTTCGGTAACGGTATTTTAAGGTAACGGTATTTTACGGATAACGGTATTTCAAGAATATCGGTAACGGTATTTAAGCGATAACGATAGTCAGTTGAAAGGTGTTAGAATCTGGGACGGTAATTCAGCGATATTGACAGCCATCCCTGCTTGCGTATATTCTTGTGTATAAGCATTGAATGTACGTATGTATGTATGTATGATGAAATAAAAAAAAAAAAATTTTAGAGGTCTTCCCACATTTTCACTCATAACTTTTGAACGCGTTAACCGAATTAGATCATTTTCACTAGAAAACTGCTCATGATATCAACAAACAATTTGACTGAAAATTAGCAGTACCTCTTCTGTATTGGAGGAGTATTTTGTGTTTCCACAGACAGACGGACGGACAGACGGACAGACGGACAGACGGACATGGCTATATCGACTTCTCTATCCATGCTGATCAAGAATATATATAGTTTATGGGGTCCCAGAATTTTTTTAAAAGAATTACAAACATTTGACAAAGTGAATATACCCTCCTGCACTATGGGATGGAGGGTATAAAAAATTAGGAGTCGCCACCAGACTTTGAAAATTTTCCCGATTTTGAAAAAGGACATGTCGCTCATTTACTAAACGACTGTCATAAGTCAAAAAGACGATTTTTATGTTAATGATGCTGATTTATTAGTTATATCTTCCTGCATATTGTATAACAATTTCATATTAATATCATTAATGGCGTATCCAGTAATCAGTTTTGGAGGGTAATAGTTTTCGAAAATTTTTCTATATTTAAATTTTTCTGATATTTTGAAGGGGTAGAGATGAATTTTTAGCCGAAAAATTAGGATATGAAACATATAGATTTTTATTTTTTCTAGTCTCATATTTTCGCAAAACCGTATAATTCAGAATTTAAAATTTTTTTTAGAAATGTTGAGGTTAAGAAGAAGAATAAACGTTTTTCTCTAAAAAATTATAAACACTATTAATTTTTAAATCAGACTAGACTAGTTTCTGCCTTTTTATGGACGGGCTCATAAGTGATTTTGCATTTAAATTGTATTATTATTTGTGTCTTATAATTGTTAGATTGTCTCTATATGATAAATTTTTCAGCAACCTGTGTCTGTAAGAATCAAACCTGCGATCATCTTACATTACAAACGTAACAATACCAAGTCATGACCGTTTAGCGATCACACCCAAGTATGGCCTCGAATCTAATGCAGCTAAATTGTAGTTTTCTTTCCTATTAGATTTTTCTGTTATTGTATATTATACTCAGAAGTGACAACACTAACAACACAAATATTTTATTTTTGTTTATTTTTCTAATCTCCTCCGTCTCTTTTTTTTTTGTTGTTAAATTTTATGGCGTTTATTTTCCTCGCCAAAACGTTTAAACTTCTATAAATCGTAAATTCCTAGAAGTTTTTACGGATTTTTGTCACACAAAATATATTCTGTTTCAGTGCAACCAGAAATGTGTTGTTTCATGTTTTTTTCCTGTGCGTCGTATTGAGAAATGAATGAGATATTTATCTTATTTAGAACAATTTACAAATTCTGGCATTGATTTGTTATGGCATATTTTGCTCTTGTTTTAGCATATTTCGAAAAAAAAATCTTATTTTCAATGATAAAAAAAATCTTATCTCGAAAAGGTACGAAAATATGTTCAAAATATTTTCGTACTTTTTAGAGAAAAGCATATTTTAGACTTTTCAAACTTTTTTTCTACCATTTCGAAAGAAGATTTACAACATTTGAGTAAAATTTTATAATTTTCAGATTAAAGCGATCATAAATATTTAAACAGCTGATAACCGAAAATCCGCTTACTGACACGTGTCTACACAAAATTATCTTCTGTTTGAATATAATCATGTGGCTTTTTTGTTTCAGGATATATTGTGTAGATTTATATTCTTACAAAAAAAATTCATGATTCTATTATAAAATTTTGAAAAATTAAATAAAATATACAAAATAACAGGGTGAATGATGTAAATATAAAAACCGCGAAACTGTGTAATTTATGAAAATGTTACAATGGACGAGTCCAGTGACATTTCATATCATATATCTATTGCAAAAATTCATTGATATTATGAAGATAATGGTCTCAATGTAGGCTTATTAAAAAAGATCTGTTTCGGAGTTAGGTTTTTTGGTCGTTGTGTACTGTTATAAATAGAAAATTAAAAAAAAAAAATTTAGGATTGAAAATATTACAATAAGTTCGGTCGAATTTCTTTAAACACATCATGACAGTTAAAATAAATATAATACTGAGGAGATCCTTCAGTTCGCTTAGCTTGTGAACCGATTCAATTTTGACGGTATTTTTGATAAAAAACTTGAAATTTTAAAGTTTTTAGATGTTATGTTTGGGGCATGCAAACATACATATAAAAAACATGTATTTATATATATTTGCAGCCAAATATATGTTTGGCGGTAGACGGTATTTACTTTTTAAAAACATATACATACATGTTTACAGGCAAACTTAATTATATTTGCAAGCAAAAATGTTACGTTAAAAACATGGGAAACGGAAATATTTCCCAAACAAAAGCAACAGCATTTATATATATAGCAGGGCGTTTTTTCAGCGTGTAAGTAATTTTGATCTAATTAAACAATTTCAAATGTAGAATTAGTTCCTTTCGCTAAACTATATTTTTATTTCTTTATTGGTACTAACTTCCTTGAAATCCGTCAAAAGCTAAGCAATTTGGGGCTACCTTCACTATTATTTTCTTTTTAATTCCCATAATAGAATAGCTTCAGAGATACAAACCAGATCTGAAACACATGAAATTAAACTGATACAACACATTAACCCTGAAATCCCGCTCTTTCTAAACACCTCAGGTCTGCAAAGAAGATTAAACCGCTTCAAGCCACATGATCTTAAGTGGCGCTTCAACCAGTAGGATGTTTTTATAATAAAACTCCGTTTTCTGCAACAAAATACAAATGAAATTTATGTAAAATAAATTTCACAAAATCATCCTAACTAAACAGCTAGTTAGTCAATTTTGGTTAGTCGTAGTATGTTAGTAAATTGTATTTAAAATGCTGTTTAATAAAAAAAAAATCCCATGTTGTGTTTAAAGAAAAGCTCCGAAAATTATGTCATTATTTGAAATCTTTGAATTTTTTTATAATTTTATTCATAATTTTTTATTTTTTGGACAAGTGTGGTTAAGGGTTAACAATCTTATAAAATCTAAATATTTTTTTCTAAATATAACATAAAAAAAAATAATATTCTAATATTTTTTTAAGTTTTTTTTCGGTAAAATTTTCAAAATCTGCTAGCGACTCGAAATTTTTCGAAAATTAGAGAACTTTTTTAATGAATCTCAATCTAACCCAGGGTTGGCCCGTCAAAAATACGACAATTTGTTTTTTTTAAGAAGCAGCCTATTATTATTATTATTCATATACAAATATGAATGTACTTAGTATAGAAAATAATTGTATTAATTTGTGGGATAACGACTTTAACGGCATATTTTTTATTTCCACTGCCTAAGGGTTTAAATGTGTATTGTGTTCACATCACCCCATTTGTCTGAGGTTTTTTAAAGTAAATAATCGTGTCCGATAACAAGAGTTTTATATTTATTCAGTTGTGTTTAATTGTATCCAATACAAACATTCCCATATGTTGTGCTTATACGCAGGTCACCCGAAGGAGTGCTAGGGGGCCTGTTATGAATTAAAGGAATTATTTGTGTGTGATTTATTAATGCGTTTATTCAATTACAAAATAAATTGGTAATTGTTCCTAAGTTTTTGCATAAAAATATGAATACGAATATTTGTTTGTAAAAACTTAGACAAGCATAGTTATTAAATTAAAGCATGTTATGAGGTTGTTGTTTAAATGGCATAATTTATGTGAGAAAACTATGCTTACAAGGAAGGTGTCTTAGTGGTGACACAAACAATTTTTTCTGAAATGTGGATATGTGATGGGGAAATGAAACTAAAGCACAAGTATACATTTTAATCGGCACAATTTTAAATATACCCGCTGTAGAAACGGTAATGACATATCATTATTATTCCTACTACCCGGAATGACACCAGCTTAATCTCTGTATTACTTTAACACAAATAATAAGTATATACTAATAAGTGGAGTACGCTTATAACGAACACAGGTTATAACGAACTTTTTTTATAACTAGCGATTTTTCTGGTCAAACCGCATTTACTAACATCCCAGGTAGAATCCCATACAAAAATATTAGTACTGACAAACTACTGCAACTTTTGTAAAACCAACCGTGTTTTGTTTGCAAAGCATGTGTTTCGCCAGTACCACCAGCAAAATTCAAATTTTTTAAATTTCCAACGTTATGCCAACGGTGACAAGTTCACCCAAACCAGTGGTTGGCCACTGTTATATAACGAACACATTTAAAATATCAAAATTTTGTTTATGAAAAATGTGCTGCAAATTTTAATAACTTAAGCTTTTTTTTTATAAAAAGAGAAGCAATACTCAGGAAATTCTTCCTATTAATTATGTGTTGCTTTCTTTGGAAAGGGGATAGTGGAGAGATGAAAGGTGGTGAAAGATGAAGGGCTTCAAACATGGCAACACTGCAATTGCACGAGATGATAAGTCTTAGAACAGCTGTTGCTCGCCACCTGATGTAGAGTTGGCGATTTCATTGAAGCTTTTTTTTTTTTTTTTGTTTCATAGCCTTGTTTCATTATTTTACTTCGGTGGGGTTAAGTGCTATGGGAACACCGAAGGTGGGCGCAGTGATACATATAAGTGATAGAAAAGTCATACATATTATTTTTCTAAATTGATGTTGTCGTCACCGGGAATCGAACCCGGGACCATCTGTGTAACAGTCCATCGCGTTAACCATTACAGCACAACGCTTGAAACTTCACTAACAAGAATTAAAAACTGTATGCAACGTAATTTAATGGAAAAATTGTTTCAATGTTACAAACAAAAATTTAAAAATTAGGAGAATTAAGACGAAAACCTGTAATTTTATTAATTTCTTTAAAATATTTACCACGCTAATAGAGAATTTCGCTTAAAACGAACAAAATGGTGCAGTCCCTACGAGTTCGTTATAGATGTGCTCCACAGTAACTAGTTAATTTTTCTATTACTTTAATACAAAAAATAATGCGTTACCCTTAAGTAATTATTTTTATCATCATTTGCAATATAAAGTAATTTTTTGAAAATCTTTTTTTAGACTCAATATATTACCAACTTTTAGACTCAATATATTACCAACATATATAACTACATTCAGGGAAAAAAATTTCATCATATTGATGAAACTGTTTCATAAATCGTTTGTCATCAATTATTCATCACATTTATGATGTTTTCATAGATATGATGAAGAGTTTCATAAAAATGTATGTCAAATGTTTTATAAATCTTCATCATTTCGTAAAAAATAGTTTCATAAACCGTGTGAACATATTTTTGTTCGTTTTCCTATTGAAATTTAGAATTCCCATTTAAAATTTAGAAACCCTCTTAATGGTTTCTAAATTTCAAATGGAAATTTCATTTGAATTTAAGAACTTTCATTGGAATTTAAGAAAATGTAATTTGTAGTTTAGGGTTTCTATTTAAAATTGAGAAACTATCATAACATCAACTGAGTCAGAATATTGTGAATATATATTTAATTTTTAAAAATTTAGGTGGAAACGGAAATCCCTAACATCAATTAATATTTTTAAATTCAAAATGAAAATTCTTAATTTTATTTTTCTAAATTTTAATAAAATTTAATATCAATTGATATTTTCTGAATTTAAATTTGAAATTCTGAGTTTTAATTGATATATTCTGAATTGCAGTTGCAAAAATATTGGGTTTTAAAAATAATGTATTAAAAATAAATGTTCGTCATTGGCTGTAGCATTTATTGTGTTTATACGCTTCCAAAGAAAATTTTAAATTTCATTGAAACTTATGTATTTGTTTATCATATTAATAAATCGTCTTATAACATTTATAAATCATTTCATGAAAAGCTATGACACTTCTTCATATTTATGAAACATTTCATAAATATGATGAAGCTTGTCTTCAATTGCAACTTTTATAAAACCGCTTTATTTACATTAGACGAAAATTAATGAAGTTTTCCATCATATTTATGATTTTTGATTTTTTGTAAGCTGGAAAGTAATGACATTTTGTGCAAGCAAGTCATTTATGCTTGTATCCATCAAGTATAACATATCGAGATAGCTCAGAGGGTACAGCGGTTACAGCTGTTGACTGACAACCTGGAGGGTATCTGCAAAGTTTGGCTACTATTGTAAATAAGTTTTAATCTGAAAAAAAATAATGAAAAAAAACACAATACACAAAAGTTGTAAAAAAAATTTAAATATACAACAATACAGAGAATCTAGTTTAAGATTAATGAAGAATTGAATGACATATTTTTAATATTTGGGATTAATGCCGTTTAGCAAGCACTTAGCCTTATATACTAGCAACTTAAGTCCGTTGGCGTGCATCAATCTGAGTGGGGGCCGCAAAAAGTTATTGCGGTTCAAAGTTGAAAAAAATGTAAAAATTACAATTGTTGATAAATTGTTGTTGCAGATATGTATTGAACTCATTAGTATCTAAAGAACTGCGTTTAAAGTTAGTATGTATCTCTTAAATGTAAAGAGATACATGGACCCAAAGTATTTTTGGAAATAAAGTACACGTAAATTCTAAAATTTTTTAAAAACACACATTATATATTACGAACAATGTAGAATTTTCTCCAAATTCTTTGAAGCTCATATCTTTACTCATTATTTAAACGATTATATCCTCTTGGATAAAGATAATTATGTGGTTTAAAATTACCACTACAATCGTGAATAAAAAAAAGTCTGTTAAATTGTTATTCAGAGTCGCCAAATAATTATATGATAAAGTAAATTTTTCACCATTTTGAATGCGACTTTTTTATTTAAAAATATTAAAAAGCCTATTTTTTTATATTGTCGATGAAAAAATACGAAAATGTATTTCTCTGCTAGAAATTTGTTCATCGGTTGTATAAAATTTTGAAAATCTGACCGATCGGATTATGAATTTTTCGGATACACAAAAACTCTAAAATATTCAAACATTTATTTCGTTTTCACTCTAAACATAAATAATGGATTGTAAGAAAATTTTAAAAGCTGTCAATTAAAAATTAATTGAATCAATTAAATATGTGCTCAAATTCAGAACTTGCTTCACATTTTTTTATATCGTCGCTCAAAAGCAAACATCAACATATTGTTGTCGTTTTTTGTTATAATTATGTAGTTGTTTTTTATAAATGTGTATGTATTAGTAATAAATATTTTAAATTCATTTCAATTGGATTAGATATTAATTCTTACACACAGAGAAAAGTTTAGCTATTTGCCAACTGAAATTTGGTTACTAGAACTCAAATTCGGATATTACGAATTTCAGTCGTTTGGTACAACTGAACATTAGTTTTCACAAAAAAGGTCGCTTAATTCAACTGAATTTTTGTTCCAACACCCAAAATATTCTGAAACCTAATGTAAATATCGTTGTACTAGCAGAATTTATAAGTTGTTACTATTAAAATACAATTTTTGATTCGGTTGGCACTTTATTTCTCTGTGTGTATTAGGTTTATTTCTTTATTATGTTAAATAATTTAGTTTCATCATCATAAAATTGATAATCACCTCTGACCTATGTTTCACATTCCCATGAAAGGGAAATCAATACGACTTTTTGATGCTTTGACTTTCACATACCCATTTTTATTTTCGATTAACTTTCCTGTAAAATGTAAAAAGAAAGCACTTTTTTCCTTAAATTTTTTTTTTTAAATCATAAGACTGCTTAATAAGTTAAAATTTAGCATTTTGACAGAAAACATATGTTTTCAATAATTATTCGACATTTTTCAATAATTATTTCGAATTTTATACATTTATGGGGATTAGAAAGCACTAAATTTCAATTTCATGGGTTTTTCAAATTCATTCGCATTCAAAAAGTAAGGAAACACAGGACATGGGCGAATGTAATTTTTAAAGTTTAATTTCGTTTAATAATTTTTTTTTAAACAGAATGAAAATGAAATTTCAACAAAAGCTCTAATTTCTGCAAAGAAAAGCCTAAAATAATCTTGCTGTAGTCTGTAAGAAAAAAACATAGTCTCTGTGTAAATTTGTTCACATTAAGTATAAATAAATCTGCTAACTAAATGAGAATTACATGCCGGTTTAAATTCATTGTTATAAAGTTCAAGCTGAAAAAAACATTTAGCATGGCAACAACACTTTATCCAATTGTTTTTTGCTTTTTGGGAAAGTATACAGTACACTCAAATAAAAAAGTTAGTAAATTCAGCAAAAAATTTCAGCAAAATTTTAGTCAGGAGGGTGCTTGCAAAAAAATTGCTAATGTCAGCAAATTTTTAGCAACAAAATTAGTAGATTTAGCAAAAGCTTTGCTAACACTTAGTAGATTAGAAATTAAAAAACCCTTGCTAAAAATTATTAAAATTTTTGCTGAATATTAGTAGCCTGAAAAAAACTCAAAAAATTTGTAGAAAATTTATACTTTAGTTAATTTATTTGCTGAAAATCATAAAACGTGTTTTTGTGATTCTTTTTAAAATAATTTACAATACGTTACAAAATATAAAAATGTTCATACTTCCAAATTGACGATATGAATTAATGTAATATCTAAAAACAATATAAATAATTATACATAAACGAAATTATCTTTGAACTACTTACATCAATTATTGTCTAAATGATGCTATATTTTAAAGGAACGCAAATGCCGAAGAGAATTATAGAAACGAAACGAAAAAATAACAAAATATAACATATACAACTCTTTTTTACAATAAGAAAAAGGAAACAGAAAAATCTACCTAATATGTATGTATTTGTCTTTCGCTTTAGTCTGAATACCTATTGCATATTTGTTTGCAATTTGACCACACAAGATTATTAACATATATAAACATTTAGTTTACAAATACACATTTAATCTTTATTAAATTTAAATATTTTATTTTGTCTTTTATATAATTAATAGACAATTACTTTCACAAGCCGGTGACGACGCAAAATGTAAGTTGTTTTAATCTACAATTTTGTTTTATGTATGGAAAACAGATACAAAAATCTTCCATGGTTGATTTTCTTATATTATGTCTTACTAGAGTTGTACTTTTTAGTATAATTTTCCTCGTCACTACTACATCGTGACATGCCGCGACATCTAAATCATTCGGAGTATATCTTTCAGTCTGGTTGTCGTTCACACTATTGATGTGCTAATCAACACAATTTGTTTAACAAAATAAATTAGTAATACATTAGTAAAATATTAGTGAAACATTAGTTCAAAACAGTTAAGTGCTGAATAAGTATAACTTAAATTTTAGCTAAAAACATAATTTTGGCAAAAAATTTACTAAAAAATTGTATACCTGATTTACAAGATGTTTTACTAACTTTTCGACTAATTTATTTTTTTTAAGTGTACTGATCACTTTTTAATCAAAAGAGTTATTATTTAATTAAAAAATAATTCAATTACAGAGCCATAAACTTCTAATTGAATTAGCAATTTTCGTTATTGACAGATTATCAGCAATTAAAGTTATTGAATCGGTGATTTTCGTGATTGAAATTGGTTTTTATTTATTTTTTTTTTTCTGTATCGGTGCTTGATTTGGGCCCTTTCTGTCTAACAGCTTTTTCAATAGAATCCCCCATTATTATTAAATCCAGCCACAATTTATTTTTATTTTTCGTACACTTAGGAAATTATGTTGGTAAAGACGACTGCAATTGTAGTCAAAAACAAATGAAATTTCATTTAAAAAAAGGACGACTTACATTTCATTAAATTCAACTAACATTTTCATTTGTTTTTTAATGTTCAAAAAATGACTAACAATTGTAGTAAAAATGAACCACATGGTAGTAAAAAATAAACAAACACTTGTTTATTTTTATTTTTTTAAATAACAAAAAACAACTGTAAAAAATGAATGTAAAATCATAAAACAGTCATTTGATGTGAGTTGTTTTTTTAAATGAACTACTAGGTTAGTTAAAAATTTTATTTGTTCTACAAATGACTTACATTTACATTAAAAATAATGAAACTGTATTACAACCCAAACAACTACATATTTTTAAAGCAGAAGTTCCCTGAGTGTAGTGTTGAGTTGTATAAATATTTGGTTAAATTCGCACTATTGTCACTGTTGGCAATACTGTTAAGGTGGAGGTGTTAAATTCATGAAATATTTATTTTAAACCACAAAATCAACAAATTCATATTCATATGTTGTATACAATTTATATTTAAAATTATCATTATAGGCTGACCAATATTTTTTGGGGGGTTCTATCAAGTGGTTTTCAATTACACAATAGATTTTGTTTTTTTTTTTTCTTCTTATTTTTGAAATGTAGTTGTAGTGGGTAGTTTTTGTACATGTCGTTTGAAATTGCGGTTATTCTTTTATAAGTTTTTGTTTGAACAAGATTTTTGTTTTGTCAAGTATTTGTACTTTTTTATTCACGTTAAGTAGTTACAGCCTAAAATCAAATACAGTTCATAAAATACTTTGTTTTAGGTACTAGTTTGATTGAAATGTGTTTGTTTTTTTTTTTTCTTCGATGCCAACATATTTTCAAGGGTTCTTAGCAAGGATTTACTAGATTGTATTGTATTTTATGTCCTTGTTTATCAAAGTGGTTTTAAAAACAAACGAAAAGTTTTTGTTAAAATATTAAAAATTTGAATTGTAATATTTTATAGAAATGTTAAAGGCAAATTAACTAAAAAATTTCAATTTATAAAGCAGACATGTGCAAATGCGGCCCCACAACCAATTTCGTGGGGCCCTTTATAAATTTCAAAACATTACAATTTGTTTTCTTAGTTTGAATTAATTTAAAAAATTTAACATGCTATAATTCTAAAATCAGCTAGGAATTTCTAATTCAGAAAATAGTGATAATAAACGCAAATGAAAAGTCTGAAATGAAAAAATTAACCAAATATCAGCGGAAACTGAAATACTTGTCATTTTACAATTTTTTTTATCTATCTTTTACCTCCGGGGTATATTAGGGAAAAGCTCAGGGCATGGAGAGAGTCTGAATTCTCTGGTTACTGGGAAAACTCTCCTGGTCAGCGCCAGGCTAAGAGATTGATCTCTTTTTCCAGTAGGGGGTCGAGGCGACTCTTGTCGCTTGAAAGGGTGGGGGGGGGGGGGGGAGGGGGTTGAGGTCCCTGGCGTCGTACTTAACTGGACACTGTAATCTCAGATACCATCTGCAGAGGTAGGGTCAGTCGGTCACGGATATGTGTAGGTTTTGTGAGATGGTGTCTGAGATCTCGGATCATGTTCTCTGCGAAATTTTTTAAGCAAATTTTCAATAACTGTATTTTTTCCTCATAATCAATACGTCATTTTCAACACCAAGGTTGGCCACCGATATAATTTAAATACCGTTACCCGTTTCAAAACCGATTCAAATTAATAACCGATACAATACCAATACCGAAACACCTGAATTTTAAAATACCGGTATACCGCAACCGTGTTCCTTAATCTTGAATCGATTAAAAAATAAATATTTTTTTTTTTTTGCAAAATATGCTATTTTTATACAAAAAATCCAAAATTGTTAATCAATTTCAATTTCTAACAGCCGTATTTATAAAAATGTATTTTTGATTTATTAACCGTTTTTAACCAAAATTTGCTATAGTTGTATTTATAAACGAAAAATAGTCTTTTAAACTTTTAATAAACCATTCATAAAGTAAGAAATTTTATTGTTAAATTTACCCTTCTTTAAACCAAAAATAAGAAGACATTTTGCATTTAGACATTTTGTTTAAATCTACATACGACTAGGAGTCAGAATTCTCTCTCTATTGGGAAAACTCTCTTGGCCAACGACAGGCTAAGAGATTGATTTCTTTTTCCAGTGCAGGATCGAGGAGACTCTTGTCCCTCGGGAGGGGTGACTTGAGAACCCTGGTGTCTTACCTGACTGGACACTGCAATCTCAGATACCACCTGCTCAAAAGGGGTCTTTCGGACACGGATGAGTGTAGGTTTTGCGAACTGGTAGCTGAGACATCAGAGCATGTTCTTTGCGAATGTCCGAGGCTATGTGAAAGGCGTGCCAAGTTTCTTGGCAATCGCTTTGTCTCCCCTTCGGACATTATGAAGATTTTGCCTAATAGGATTATTGGCTTTATAGGTAGCTTGAATCTTTAGGGTAACTTTAGGCAGCACAAAAGACCTAAGTTGGTCGCGGTGCATAGTGCCATATAATCTAATAATACATACGACTATTGTTTACCTTTTATAAAAATATTTCTGCTGAATATTTTTGAAAAATATTAATAGAAAGTGATTAAAGTGATTATTTTTATTTTCTCATATAAGAAATTGTAAAATGAAAAAAATTATAAGTAGGTATGTGTAATAGACATTTTTAAATATATTGAATGATCTTTTAGAACCAGCTCACGAAGCTCTTACCTTATCCTCTTCACACCAGTTTTCAGACCTTTGCCTCTTTTTTGTTTCCTTCAAAAAATAGAAAATATACAATTAAAATTATTTTGGTATGTCCATTCATAGTATTTATTAACACACATACCTTGTTTTCCACTTCTTTTATTGGTTTTATTTGTTTTTGGAAATCTAAATCCATTTTTTATTTTTTTTTTGGTACAAATCAGTCTATTTTTGGTAAAAAAAATCACAGAAATAAAATAAAAACCCGACAAAATATGTTAGTGATGTAAATCAGGTGTAAACAAACTCATTATTCGATTATTTTTGTTAAAATATACTACTAAAATAGACAACTCAAAACAGTTTTGCAATATTTTTGTTTAAATTTTTTTCAGAACTCATTTTATACGTTTTTTATTTTTAAAACATACTTTTTAAATCGAATGTTGAAAAAAAATTATGGACAAATAAACATATAATTGATTATCGGGTTTATTAATCAGTGTTTTAAAGCGTCACTAACAACTAAATGACAAGTAAATAAAAAGAGAGTTGCCATACATAAGCAAAAAATTACTACAAACGTTCAATAGTTATGGAGCTGTTATTGTTTCTTTATGAATTAAAACTTTTATGAGTGATTAATAAGACAAAAAGTCTATAATAGCTATTGCACTCTATAAACTCACAATAAGACTTTTTTATAAATACGGCTGTAAGTTTTTTAATAGAAAATTGTATTACAAACTTGACGTACGTAACTGAAAAAAAAAGTTTTAGTTTAAAAAGTTAAACTTGAAATTTTAAAAATTTTTTTATAATTTTATGTTTATTTTTTAAAAGAACATACACAAACTGTAAGTACTTTGTATAAAAGTTATTAAATTTGTGTTTTTTTTTTTTTAATTTTAAAACGTTTTTTATATTTTTGGAAATTTTTAAAATAAAACCGGTACCGTTATGTTTCGGTATCGGTTATACCGATACTTATACGAATGGAATACCGATACCTTGTTCAATACAAATACTTATTCAATATCATGTTTACTAAAATAGTAGACTCAAAAAAAAAGTTAGTAAACAAATTAGTAAAACAGTTTTCAATTCCTCTATTATAATACAAATTTTTAGAATAAAGTTATTTTTTACTACTACTATTTTTTACTAATTTTGGTTGTTAACTTAACTAATTTCATTTTACTAACTTTTGCAACCCGATTTGCTAAAATTAGCAACAAAAAAATACTAATAATATAATGTTTTTTTAATCCAAAAATTATTTTATAGACAAAAAACTTGAATTTTCTTTATGAACTTTAATATTATGAACTTTAATATTAAAATAGTTTCATCATATTGATGAAAATGTTTCATAACTAGTTTGCCATCAATTATTCGTCATGTTTATGAACTTTTCATAAATACGACGAAGAGTTATATAAAAATTGAAGACAGCAGTTTCATAAATATTCATCATTTCATAAAAAAATTCATAAACTTTGTGAAAATAATTTTATTCATGTTAAACTAATTTGATTTATTGTTGATAAGATTAGATCAAAACATATTTCTTTTATTTTAGCATATACTCGTAGCATTTACAAAAAAAGGTGATGACTCTGATTAATTTACAAAAATTTTTTTTTTTTAACTAAACGAAATCTACACTATTAGAAAGGTCTCTAAATTTTAATTAATATTCTAAATATTCATTTAAACTTAGAAGCGTCGATTAAAATATTGATTTTCCATTTTAAATTAAAAATATATTTTTTGAAATTCAGTTTCTTCTGGAAACTCAAAAACTATTTTAAATTCTGGAACATCAATTTAAAATTAGAAAATTTGCTATTCATTTTAACTGGTGTTTTCTGAAACTTAAACAACATTTTCTGAATTGCAATTAGTGTTTTTTTACTAAAAATTTTATTTCCTGAATTTTAATTGATATTATCTGAGTATTATTTGATGTGTTTTATTAAATTGAATTTTTTAATTTTTTCAATTTTCTGATTTTTTATTCAAATTTTGAATGGAAAATTTGAATAAAAATAGTAAACAAAACTTTCCAATTGCAGCAAAAGTTAAACGGCTCCTATTTTCTAATATGTAGTAAATTTGTTGCTAAACTTTAAGTTTAGTTTTCTAAAAAATTCACTAATATTTAGTTAATATTAGATTTTAAAAAGTTGTTTTCTTGCGGGCTATTAAATAAAAATTAATTTATATCTTGTTTCTGCTCAACGTTTAGTTTGTCCAAACTTCTTCAGGAGAGTAAAGTTATAAAATGATTCTTTGTTACAAAGTCAGAAAATATAATTTGTAAAAAACTGGAGAGAACAGAATTATAAATAAATAAATAAATATTAACAAGATAGTACACTGAAAATCACAGGTTAAGGTTAATGTAGTATCACAGAAAGCTAAGTTAGGCGGAGTTTTTGGGATGTAGATTATCTTTAAACTTAGATTAAATAAGTTTGTAAATGGAATACTGCTTCTGAGGTCTGGGCTATTTTCTTTTGTTATAATAAAAGCCAACACTTTAAACAAAATGAAGTTGTTTCAACAATTTATTGTTAATAAACTTGGAATTGACAGACAAAATTCATTGTGGGTTTAACTAAACCGAGTTTAACAGACATCCAAAAACTCGGCCATAAAGTTCTGTGATACTACATTAAGCTTAACCTATGATTTTTCGTGTACTGTGTTGTTGATATTTATTTAATTATTTATTTATTTATAATTATGTTATGATGTTCAGATTTTTATTTACAGATAAATTTTACAAATTATATTTTCAGACTATGTAACAAAGATTCATATTATAAATATAGGCTCCTAAAGAAGTTTGAATAAAGCAAACAAATCGTTGAACAGAAACAGAAACCGGTTATTGACCAAAATAGCCCTTAAGGAAACTCCTTTTTAAAATCTAATTCGAATATTAACATCGATAGCAAAAACTAAAAAACATGTTATTTAGTAAAAAATTTGGTTGATTTTAGAAAATCGATTTCCATTAAGAGTTTACTAAAATTTTAGTAACTTTTACTAATTTTTTATACTAATTTTACTTTACTAACAAATTACAGTAACGTTTTCCTGAAATTAGCAAAACGAGCTGCTTTTCTGTAACTTTTATAAACTTTTTTATTTGAGTGTACTTTTAAGGAAAAAATTTGTTTTTTAAAATTCAAAATTAGTTTTATCATTTTTATAAACATTAGTAATGGTATGCAACATTCGGCTTAACCCATTCTCTTATAAATGTATACGTCATTTTCTAATTTATAGTTTTAACAATATATTATTACTAAAACAATATATATCTTGTACCCTATAATTATTACGATGACTGTAAATATGCACAATAGAGCAGCAATGAAACATACCTTTGTTCTGTGGAATATCATTTTGAAAACAACTAACAACAAACAAACCGCAAAAAGTTATGATGCAAGTTTTGTTTTTACATGATTCAGTAGTAGAACATAATAAAAAATTGTATTTTAAAATTATGAAAAAACTAAAGAACCTTGAATTTATACTATAATGACAGCAAACCATCATCATAATATTAAAATAAAAGCATGTTAAACATAAAAAACACAAACTAATAATATCGTAGTACAAACAATTATCACATTACAAAACGTTTAAGATTTCTATGATACACTTAAAAAAGTACAAACTTAAATGCATGAATGAATGACATTACGAGTGTCTTTGTATATCAATAGTTCCATGATACATCCACAAATGAAATTAACCGAGCGTCTTCATATTGTGTTAATTTTTTGTACACACATACTCCATGGAGCCTATGACACATCCCCATATTCAGTTTTTCAAATTATCAAAAACTCGCGATTTTTTCACGATTTGTTTTTTCAAAAAACTGCAAAAGTATTTGTGTAATTTTGAAGAGCGCTATATTCGGATTTCTCTGATTCAGAAAGTATTCGATTTATATAGTTGTACTTTTTCACACTTATGCAGTAAAAAAAATACATATTAAAACAAAATGCATTTTTTTGGCAAATGCAATTTTTAACTGCATTTTCGAAATAGTTCTTCCCCTTCAAAGTTTTTTAAACATGTATAAATAGAAAATTTAACATTTTTTATATAAAATTAAATTTTGCCTCTTTCTGTGACGCGAATACCATCCAATTATCTATATTTTTGAGAAAAAAAACTTCATCCATTACAACAAATTAAAGTTTTTATATAATTTTTATATTTTGAAAATTTAAACTGTTTAAAACTCATAATTAGAGTTTTTCAATAGAATTCCTGGGACGGAATTTACCGAAAATTTCCGACATTTTTCAGTCCTGGGAAATACTTTGGAAATTACCGGTAATTTTTTTTTCGTAATGTTATTAATAAACATACTTTTTAAGAGAACAAATTCAACAGAGAATTTTCTTTGACGAGTTTTAATGAAATTGTTTAATAAACTAATGAAGTTTTCTACACAAAGTGAATTAAAAGTTTATTTAATTTTATGAAAAAGCTTCACAATTTTTATGAAATAAATTGTAATGAAACTTTTTCATTAATCGTATAGAGATTTAAATAAATAAAATGAAATTTAAAAAAAAAAATGTATGAAAATCTGCATTAATTTCATTATAATATAGTTGCTATGATCATATTATGATTGCCAGGCATTACAGTCATAATATGATGCTCTTAAACTATCATAACATGATGCTCTTTTCTTGGCTTACAATCTCAAATTCAAATTCACTCCATAACGAATGAATTAAATCTGTTTTAAGGTTCCTTATTGGCACCAATTGTACGAATATTATTTGATTCGAAGATTGAAATGAATTAAATCAGTTTTAAGGATCCTTATTGGTACCAATCGTACGGATAATATTTGATTCGATAACCTTCTGCAGAAATTGTTCGAATGAATGTTTTGAAATCGCATCGACTTTTGGGTATAATATACTATTCTCAGCTTACTTATTAATCATCTTTCGGTTGCTATCAGCTATCTAATTTAACAGTTGTCTCAGTACTGAGAGATTTGCAATTTCTCTTTCTTTACTATTCAATATGGATGAGTCCACACTGAGAGAATTATCTTCACTTTAGTAATGAATTTCTTCATAGCTTTAATGAAGATTGTCACTGGAACGCGTCCATTGTAAGTTTTCATAGAATCTATGAAATAGGTTTTATTAAACTCAATGTTTATTAAATGTTTGTAGAATTGATGAAAATCTTCATAAAACTATTAAATCCTTCCGAAAATGAAGCGATTATAAAATTTATGAAACTGTATAATAAATTTTTTTAATATTAAGAAGTTCTTTGAATTAATAAAACTCTTCATGCATGACTTGGAAAATACATTGAAACTAAGACAGTGAACTGCTTCATATGATTTTTTAAACTATTTGCTAGAAGCCCAAAATGAATAAAAGGTTACATTGAAATAATAAAGCACTTTAATATATGTTTAACTTTAATATATGTTTAACACTTACGAATTAAATCTTAAAACTAAAGTTTAAAATGTATGAATATTAATAAAATTATAAAATTTTATGAAAAATTAAAAAAATTAAGTCTTTGATATAATTTCATAGCTCTAAAGGAAATTTTAGTTAAATTTGTTTGACACTATTAAATTTTATTAAAAAAAGTTTGTGAAAAATTTCTTAATATTAATACAATTTCTTGAATATAATAAAATTCTTCATTAATGTCATGAAGGCTAATTCTATCAATGTATGAATTGTGTTCATGAAAAAAACTCTTATAAAATAAATTAACAAAAAATAATGTAATTTTTATTTAAAATATTAAAAAATTTAAGATTCTGATTAAAAGCGTTGTCAAAATTTTACCAATCAACCGGATATAATGCGATTTTTATGTAATTTTGCTTGATCCTTCCTATGAACGAATCTTTTTAAAGGAAACTTTGTCAATTAAAAAGAAACTTTAATCATTTTCTTACCGAGCGGGAATTCAGGGATCCCGAGATTTTAAAAAATAAATCCCGATTTCCCGGGAAATGAAAAATCCCAGGAAAAGAAAAACCCTACTCACAATACATTCTCTATAAAAAAAAAACTATTTTAGGTTTATCAGTCAAAACAATGCATTTTTGATGCAAATGCAACTTTTGCACATTTTGCAAAATGCGTTCAAAAATTGGATCTGTATCAAAAAAGTTTTTAAGGCAAATTTACTTAAATCACGTTTTTGTATTGTTAATAGCTTGTCCTGATTTTTAAACTGTTTTAAAACCTATTAAAAATTACAAATTATAAAAAAACATCTATGGAAATAATAGATAATTTATAAAAAATCGAGAATATTAGATGACATTCGCATCACAGAAAAAGCGAAATTAAGTTTTATATAAAAAATTGTAAGATTTCGATTGATGCATTTTTAAAAAATTTTAAAAGGGGACAACAATTTCAAAAATACATCTAAAAATTACGTTTGCGTCAAAAATGCATTTATTGTAATATGTATTTTTTTTTATTGCATAATTGTGAAAGAAGATAACCTTATAAATATGTACAGTGGGGAGCATTTTTGAGTACATGTAAGTACTTTTTTACACCTAAAGATTCAGGCCGAAAAATGTTTGACACTAGAACTAAATTATACTTTTCTAAAGGTACAAGGTACGCTGAATCCAAATCTGGCCTTAGATTCGAGCTATATTAACGAGAAAAGTGTATTAGCGTTCGAGCTATATTAACGAGAAAAGTGTATTTTTGATCAAAGTGCTCCGATTTCCTGGAAATACATTTTTCATAATACTTGGAACGTCACCTGAACAAACTACTCTTACCATTTTTTTTCAGTTTTTCAATTTTTAAGATAACTTATTTCCTTACGACATTTTCGTCGGTTGAACTTGATAATAAATTTGAATTTTTTAAAATTTTTTTTTAAACTTTAAAATTGCTGTTACAACCTCAATTTCAGTTTACAATAATGTCGTAAGGAAATTAGTTATCTTAAAAATTGAAAAACGGTAAAAAATGGTAAGAGTAGTTTGTTCAGGTGACGCTCCAAGTATTATGAAAAATGTATTTCCAGGAAGGTCAAAATCGGAGCATTTTAATCAAAAAATACACTTTTCTCGTTAATATAGCTCGAACGCCTGATGTCGGAGAGTGAATCTAAGGCCAGATTTGGATTCAGCGTACATTGTACCTTTAGAAAAGTATAATTTAGTTCTAGTGTCAAACATTTTACGGCCTGAATCTTTAGGTGTAAAAAGTACTTACATGTACTCACAAGTGCTCCCCACTATATAATGATTTTTGAATAAGAGAAACTAGATAAAAACTTTCGAATA
The DNA here is from genome assembly GCA_021234595.1 of Delia radicum. Classification (NCBI taxonomy): domain Eukaryota; kingdom Metazoa; phylum Arthropoda; class Insecta; order Diptera; family Anthomyiidae; genus Delia; species Delia radicum. The sequence goes on along the minus strand of CM037855.1, from coordinate 177,598,564 downwards.
TATGACTCTCCAAAATTATATAATTTTGGGATTTTTTTAAATTTTCTTAAAAATTCAAACTGTGAAAAAATAGACAATGTGTGTGTTTTAATATAGACAAAATCACAAGACATGAGTTCAAAAAATTTCAATTTTTTGTCTTCTTTCATAGAATGAATGATATTGTACACAATATGAACTATAGTAAACCATCATTTATTATAGTCATACAGACGACAATATGACCAAAACACAAAAAACCTAAAACGAGACTCTTGTTAAGCCATTTGATTTTGCTAAACATATTTTCCATTTGCAAATTTTATTGAATTTGAATATAAACAATTGTATTGTAAATTTTTGTTTTGAATAGTGAAATTTTTTTGCGACAATATTTTTTACGTTTGTAATTTTTTATGTTCTCGTTTTATTCAGAAAATGTTTATAAAAAATAAAAAAAATAGTAAAAAAACAATACAACAAGCATTTAAATAACCATAAAAAACGTGCCACATGAATTAATGTCCGTATAGTGTTTTTTTTTTATACGTACTAGAAGTAGTAGTACTACAAACTTATATGAATGCATTACCCCCCTTTTTTTATTTATTTTATTTTTAACATGCTTAAATGAACAATTACATACAATTATAAAGAAAATTAAATAGAAAACAAATTGTGGGCAAGATATTACCATTTAAAAACCCTACACTGATGTTAGAAAAGAGAATTTAGCAAAAATTCTATTACTTGACAAAAAAACTACAAAAATTTCGCTGAAAAAGTTTTGTGGTAAACAAAATTTGGCAAAAATAAAATTTGTTACAAAATCAAATTTGGCAAAAAGAAACGAATATTTAGAGTTTTGTGAATGGTTAATTTTCATTACAAAGCAAAACTATCTATAACTACACTCAAAAAAATAAGTTTGTAGAAAAGTTAGTAAAAACATGTTGTAAATCAGGTATACTATTTTTCAGCAAACATTTTTTTCTAAAATTATGTTTTAAACTAAAATTTTGGTAATTCTTATTCAGCACTTAACTGTTTTGAACTAATGTCTTACTAATATTTTACTAATGTTTTACTAATTTACTTTGCTAAAAAATTGTGTTGATTAGCACATCAACCACACTGAAAGATATATGCAGAATGAATTAGATGTAGCGGCATGCCACGATGTAGTAGTGCCGAGGAAAATTATACTAAAAAGTACAGCTCTAGTAAGACATACACAGAAAAAATTATCAACCTAAAATATCTTATAAAAGATTTGATTTGAATTTAATTTAATTTGTTTCTAAACAAATATTTAATTGAATCAATAAATATTTTAATTGACTTTTAAATATATAAATACATATTATATTTTAGAAGCAATTATCATATTATTTTTGCATACACTGTATGCATAAATAGAAAATTTTCAGTATAAAATACCAAATACATTTGAAGTTAACAAACAAAACAAGCACACACATAAAAAGACTCAGCATTGCAAAAAACACACATACCAACGTATAGAACACACACTTTTTTTTTGGGTATCATATTTTTTTTTTTGTAGAAGTTATTTATAACTTTTTTTCTTCTCAATTTTAATAAAAGGTATCATTGCCGTGATAGGTGCAAAATCAATTAAAATATTAATTGATTCAATACATTTTTTAATTGAAACCCGTTTTTGGTTTTTTCTGTATAATAGAAAAAAATTAACCATGGATGATTTTTGTATCTGTTTTTCATACATAAAACAAAATTATGGATTAAAACAACTTAATCTATTAATTAAATAAAAGACAAAATAAAATATTTAAATTTAGAAAAGATTAAATGTGTATTTGTAAACTAAATGTTTATATATATTAATAATCTTGTGTGGTCAAATTGCAAATAAATATGCAATAAGTAGACAGACTAAAGCGAAAGACAAAGACATACATCTTAGGTGGATTTTTCTGTTTCCTTTTTCTTATTGCAAAAACGGTTGTATATGTTATACTTTGTTAGTTTTCCTTTCGTTTCTATAATTCACTGCGGCATTGTCGTTCCTTTAAAAGATAGCATCATTTAGACAATAATTGATGTAAGTAGTTTAAAGATAGTTTCGTTTATGTTATATATAATTATTTCTATTGTTTTTAGATATTACATTAATTCATATCGTCAATTTGGGAGTATGAACATTTTTATATTTTGTAACGTATTGTAAATTATTTCAAACAGAATCACAAAAATATGTTTTATGATTTTCAGCAAATAAATTAACTAAAGTATAATTTTCTACAAATGTTTTAAGTTTTTTTCAGTCTAATAATATTCTGCAAAAATTTTATTAATTTTTAGCAAGGGTTTTTTAATTTCTAATCTACTAAGTGGTAGCAAAACTTTTGCTGAATCTACTAATTTTGTTGCTAAATATTTTGCTGATATTAGCAATTTTCTTGCAAGCACCCTCCAGACTAAAATTTTGCTGGCTCAGCAAAATTTTTTGCTGACTTTACTAACTTTTTTATTTGCGTGTAGTTACTTTTCTATCACAAACCCTATTATTTTAACAAGGGCATGTTCATGCTGGTGACACCTTACAAAACACATATTACCTCCAGTATAAATGTAATAAGTTTTTTTTTTTGAAAATTCCCAGAAAAACTTTTTATTACCCGGTAATAAGTTTGGGAATAAGAAATTAAAGTCGGTAACTGGTTACTTTTCTATTACAAACCCTATTATTTCAACAAGGGCATGTCCATCGCGGTAATTATTTAAATCGGCATCATTCCCCACTTACAGGTAAAGAGTTATCAAAAACTTTATATTTAAGTCTTCAATTTTAAGATAGAATATTATTTTAGAACTGTCAAATTTGTAGTTTTATTATATAGTCCTTTCCATAATAGATCGGTGAAAATCTGATCGGGGGATATTTGAATTCCTTTATATTTTGTGCACGTATTCTCTAGAATGTCTTTTAGTCACTACAGTTTCTTCAAATTTTATTAACTCGCGTTTTTATCACCGTTTAAAAAAAAATGCCTAAAGTAGTGAACTTTGAAAAATCATATCTCCCAAAGTAGATAGACTATTTCAAAGATTTAAAAAGCATATGAAAGTTGAAAATGTCTTCTTTAGGATTTGTTATTAAAAAATTTTTAGCGAAAATGCATTCATAATGCAAATACAATTTTCGATTGCATTTTGCATTTATTACCATTTATAACATATCCAAATTTAATCCAAATATAAGAGTAGTCATTCTTTAAATTTTCTAGTTGGCATTTTTTGGTTAAAAGTGAAAACGTTAACCCTGTATGGATAAAATTGTATAAAATAATAATTTGTATCAAGTGGATTTTTTTTTATCAATGTAGTCGTAATATAAATTATGTTTTATGGAACTGTTTTGTCCCCAGACCACTAACGAATAAATATTTTTTATATAAAATGTAAGATAATTATAGTCTTATCAAATTTAAGTGATATTTTTTCGAAGACTATGCTAACTTTAATGAAAACATTCAAGTTTTGTTAAATTTTTGACAAAATAATAAATTTTTATAAAATATCCTGTAAAGGAGTCGTTCCTCACCCAAACCCGAATAATAATTTTTTCACTTTATATGTTTTCTTTAGTTACAATTGTTATATTATAAAACTAGCAATCTCCAAATTAGGTATTTTTAAAAATCTTTAAAAATAATTTTTAAAAAACACTTTTTTACATTTTTGTCAATTTGAATTCCATATCTAAATAATTTTGAGTATATTAAAGGAATTAGAGAAATGAAAAATTGTTAAAAATTTTGAATTTCGCGAATTTTTTATATTTTGGGTATTTTTAATTTGGCACGTGTTAACGCTTTCCAAAAAAAACCGCAGTTAAAAATCGACATATATGGATATATACATGAACACACATACTCATACATTTCCGGATGTGCTTATAAAAATATTCTAATATGTTCATATGAGGAATCATATACATATTTTCATCTGTGTGCATTAATGAAAATTGAGGTAATATTAACATATAATCATACATGTCTATACAGTTGCATACATGGTCATATGTGTACTTTTACGAATATTGAGATAATATTTATAAATATATATATGATCTCATATGAACTCATATACATATGTTCATCTGTGTGCATTAATGAAAATTGAGGTAATATTTACATATAATCATACATGTCTATACATTTGCATACATGGTCATATGTGTACTTTTACGAATATTGAGATAATATTTATATTTATATATATGATCACATATGAACTCTTATGATCATATATGGTGGTATATGGACATGTATGACTTTGAATCACTTCATATATTAGCATATAAATTGATTTTTATTCGGGTAATGAGAATTAATAAAATCTAATTAAAATAAATGTAAAGCATTTATTACTAATTAATAAACATTTATAAACAAAAACAATTGCATACATAAACATTACAAAAAACAACAACAATATGTTTTGTTTCGATAGTATAAAAAAAAAATGTCAAGCAAGTATTTAGTTGATTCAATTAATTTTTAATTAACAGCTTTTAAAATTTTCAACAAATCGACTTAATTGAAAAAAGTAAGGAAATAATGTTTTTTTTTTGTGTACCCGGGTAAAATTTTTAATATGAATATTATCTCATTTGATAAGTTCTCATATATAAACACATACAAATTGGTCCGAAAAAGGGGTCATCAACACGTATCTATATTAAATTAGATATAACTTGATAAAATGTTATCTAAGATATGTCCATATCCGGGACATTTAATTATATCTAATTAGATATAAATATATCTGGTTGTATACAATTTGAGCAGATAGTAGGTATCCTTTCTCTAACTTGAAGTTATGCTAACGTATTTAAGTTGAAAATTAAAATTTCTAGAAATCAACATTTTTAAAGACCCAAATTTGTTTAAATGATATATAACGAAATTTTTAAAAATAATCCAGAATAAATTTAGTGTTTCAAATATGTACATATTTTTAATTTGAAATTATATAACAGAAATCACTTGAAAATTATTACATTATAAAATGAATTATGTTATATGTGCAGCCATATGTAATAAAGTCTTAATTCGCAGATAACTTAATTTGATATTGTATGGGATTATATATAATGCTATATAATATTATAAGAAATATATTTTTAGTATGACGTCAGATATAGTTTAATAAGCATTAACATGGGACCATATATATAATCATATCTAGCACTGCATATATTTAGATTATTATTATATGGCTTATGTAGTTACATATGGATTAAGATTTGGAGACATATAATAATATCAAGTGCCATATAAAAAATTATCTCAATAAAAATTATCATATATATTGGTATATAATTATATAAGCCGTATTGTGACTCCATTTAAAGTTAGATATTACTTAAAAATTTAGATATTACTTAATTATATATGACTAGATATAACTATTTTTACACGGAAAGTTAATACCAAAATGTGCACTACTAGTCGTATGAGTAATATTTATTTAATACCATAACTCATACGACTAGTTTAAGTTTTAAGTTAATTTAGTGAACAAATCACAAAATTTAACAAAAAAATGTAAAAACATAATGTCAGAGTTGCCGCATATTTCCAATATTGTTAAAATGCTGGTCGGGAAAAGTCGTAACAACCCAAAACTAGCACAAATATCAAAAATAAAATTAAAACACATATTGAACAAAATCGAATGATGTCAAATAATGCCCCAGTTGTCAGCACCATTTTTACTTGCTTTATACGGAATTGGGCCCATAAGAAATAATACAGGTCAATGAGATTTATCTTCTCTATAAAAAAAAAAAAAACAAAATTTAAGAGCAATCGCTGTTTGAACCAAAGGATATTTTATTTACAAGTAAATTTTCGAATATAATAATCAACACAAAATTCAATATTAAGGAGCCACCACTATAAGTAAACTTTTGAAAGAAAAAAGTACTTAACTTTTTATATTGGCTTATAGCCAAACTTAATTGTGAACCAACAACTCCTTTTAAATCAAAATAGGGCTTAAATAACAACAATAATAATGGCACTAACTAAAAACGACACTTTAAAGTTAACAACAATGAAAATGTACTGCACTGCACATTTTTATGAATAATGTAAAAAGTCCAAGTGTTTTATTATTTTATATGCATATTGTTGTTATTGTTTAGGTTTAGGTTTTGGTTTTTTTTTGCCTTTTTTGCAAACAAAAGTTAGTAGAATTAAAGCGAAAGTTTGTAGTTATGCATATGTATGCAAAATTAAAAAACAAAACAAAAAACACTAAAAATGAATGAATATTTTATAAAGAAAATAAACCCATGTACAACTAAAGAAACAGGCCACATTACAATTGCAGTGTAAAAACTGGGGGGAACAAAACACGAAAGAAATAGTGAAAACTTGGTTAAATGTTACTAAAAGTTTTAGAATACTTATTGTATGTGTATAATAGGATGTCTCTTTAAGAACGATTCGTCGATTTTCGTTAATTACACCCCAGTTTTATTGCAAATAGTTTCAAATGGATGTAATCGGGTTTTTTCTGCAAAGCGTTTATTACACAAATTAGAAATTTTGAAAAAACTATTAACTGAGAACATATAAAATCAACCACTCGGTTCCTCCATCCCTTCTGATTTCTACCAAACTTGGTTTAGAAGATGAACATCATATAACTACAACCTTGTTCAAATGTTGAACAGCCAATCCCAGCGTATCTTAAAATATCGGCTTTACCTACGAAGATCATTGATACCTAATTTTTTTTAAAACTACTTAAATTGTGGTTTTATTAGAGTACCCAGGTGAAAAAGTTCATATATTATCATATATGGCCACATATATGAGTTCATATATTAATACATATATGTTCGGATCCTAAATTTGAGGGTATATGGACATATATGCTCATATATGGACATATATGAATGCTCATATATGAACATATATGAATGTTCATATATTGTCATATATTATTACTTTTCCTATATTCTCGTATATAAAAAAGCTTTTTTTAGTTTTTTTTTCCAAATTTTTTCAAATTTTAAGTTTTGTTTTGCGTTTTATACAAAAGTTCTGAATGATCTGCATCATTTAGGCATCATCGGAAAGGTGTTTTAAATATATTTCCAAAGAGTAATATGTCCCCATTCATTAACAGATTACGAGTCAGTTTAACATTTAGTATTTTTTTTTAATTTCCCTATCTTTTTTATTTATTTTAGAAATTACCTGTATTATAGGTATATTTTGAGTCCAGTAATTTATAAACAAGATATTGAGCTTTCATTTAAGGTATAATACGACCCTGTTAGTATATAAACTTGGTTAAACTTAAACTTGGAGGTTTTATTAGTTTTCTAGTTGCGAATTTTTAATAAAAAAAGATGAAAAAATTTTAAGATAGCTTGTAATGGGTTAATGAATGGGGACATATTATACCTTTCCGATGGTGCATAAACCGTTCCGACCCATTCACAACTTTTGGATAAAATCGCAAAACAAAATTCTAACTTTGAATCCCTCACCCGGAAAGGAGGTGCTCGCCAACAAACTTTACCAATGGTATATTAAGCGTGATAATATCAGTTGATGGACCAATTTCCATCAATTTTCAACTCAAATTTCAATTGAAAACTCGTTCTCTGCAATCGTCTTTATAAATCAATAAAACATTAATTTATATATTTTTGTCAAGAACTCGTAGACCGGCAGAATAAGGGTTAAAAATAAAAAAATGTCATCCTCATATATGGTCATATCCGATCAATAACTAAAACATATTAATCATATATGAATTCATATATGGAGATATATGGCATATATGAACCAATATATGCAATATATTATCATATATTATCATATATCGTGTCATTTATATCCATATATGAACTTTTCATTTGAATGTATTTACCCATATATGTTTCCATACATTACATATATGTTCATATATGCTCATATACGGAACAATATATGCTCATACATGAAACTATATATTGCAATATATGATCATATATGAACATTTTCACCTGGGTATACAAATTATTCACTTCTTTACTTCAAAATGCATTGTTTTCAAAAACCGCGGTTCAAAAAGCTATAGTTTAAAAAAACTGGTTTTTAAAATGTTTAAAATAATATATGTTAAAAATAAATTACTTCCCTATGCAGTGTCCAAATTTCTATGTGGAGCTCTATCAGTATCTTGCGTTATGAATACAAATATGAAAAAATTTGTCTAAAAGCCGATAACTAAGAAACATGCAAGTTTACCACATACGGACTTGGTGACGGTATAGAAGAATAATTTATAATTAACATATATTATATTAAAAATTTTAGAAAACCACACTCAGGGAACTTCTGCTGTAAATATTTGTAGTTGTTTACTTTTAAGTGAAAAAACAGTCATTTGACTACATATGTTCATTCATATGTTCATTCAAAAAAACAAACCACATCAAATTACTGTATTATGATTTTACATATTTTTTTTTTAATTAAATAAGAAATGAATGTTGGTTAATGTTTTTACTACATATGTGGTTCATTTTTACTGCAATTGTGGTTCATTTTTGGAAAAGTAAAAAACAAATCACAATGTTAGTTGAATTTACTGAAATGTAAGTTGTAATTTTTTTCAAGTGAAATTTCATTTGTTTTTAACTATATTTGCCGTGTTCTTTACCTACATAGTATTCTAAGAGCAGTTATTTTAAATACAGCGGTATGAACCACGGAAAATTCATTTTACCGTCAAGAAGTGAATTATTTTTGTATATATATTACAAGACATGACGGATTCTCAATTCGTTTCCAGTACTGGCAACATTAACAGTTGGACTGGCAACCCTGCCAAATAAAAAGCTTTAAGATTTTTAAGCTCTTGGCTGAACATATAAGAAAATGACGAAAATAACTCATGTTGTTCGGGTAATCAATTAACATCACCGATTTTATGTGGTTGATTAATATACATACATATACCTGATCAAAAATTGAGATCCTTGTGGGTGGTTGATTAGAATAAGACTGAAGAAGACAAAGTCGCTTAGGTCGAAAGTGCGGCACTCGCTCTAAATTAAATAAGTATTTTGATCATTTGGAAATTGTTTTCAGCAATTTAAAAGCTGTACACACTTGTAGTCATAATATTAATTATGTTTTATTGGTCATTTATGACCCTAGGCCACTAAGGGCCTAGTGGTTTCCTAATGGTTTTCTAAATAAAAGTAAAGATAATTATAGTCTAATCAAATGTGATATTTTTCTTAAAATTATTGCAAATTTGGATGAAAACATTAAAATTTTGTTCAATTTTTATTAAAGCTATTATATTTAACTAAAATAACAATCGACATCACCAAATAAGGCACTTTACAAAATCTTCAAAATTAATTTTAAACAAATACGTTTTTGCATTTTTATGAAATTCGTGGGTCTAAGGTGGGTTAATGTTGTCCGATAAATTCAGAATTACATATCTGAATAAATATGAGTGAATAAATGAAATGAAAAATTAAATTTTTCAAAATTTCTAATTTTGGGTATATTTAAATAAAATACACTTTTTCACAAATGGACCATTTGCGTCCGAAATTCGGCACGGGTTAACGTTTTCTATAAACAAAAACATTGATTTCTTCCATTTGGTAACATTTACAATAAAACTGGCTAGTGTAATGACAAATCTATTTTTTAGGGACACCCTAGTGTACAATTCTTTACTTCATTTGAGTATTCTAACCCATTAACTACGTTACAAATACGATACAAATAAAATGTATGAAATAATGTATTCATCAGATTAAAAACGTGACTTTTGGGTTAACAACCAACAATTATAACAGAAAACACCAGAAGTGTACCGTATCGTACGTACCGCATGAGTGTTGTGAATTGAATTAAATTATCTAAATAGAACTATTGTTGAATAGTGTACATATGTATGTATGTAGTACATCAGTACGTATGTTTTGTAATATAAAAGTGGGTTAAAATTTAAAAGAACATGTTGGAACTGTACTACTCTATGGCTTTTAACATTTATTTCATCTAATTTATGTTTAATATTTTGTTATAAATTTCTCTTTATGATGGTCATAAATAAATCAATTTTAGTTTGTTTATGCCTCATTCCCTGTCCATAGAAATATTGATTTGTTTTTGTTGTGTTGAATTTATTTGGGGAGTAAATAAGGATACACATACCAAAAAAATAATTTCAAATGTACAGAGACACAGTGGGTTATAAGTACATGATTTTAGAACAATATTATTAATGCAGGGTGGAAACGAAAAAAATTTACCATTTCCAAAGGCGGATTGTGCAAAAGCTATAATGGCTAGGGATAAAATTTAAATTTGGTTAAATTCACTGACTTATAGTATTTATCTACAGTGACAACATTTTAGGTCTAAAGATTATTTATAGCTGTCTCTTTGGAGTTACGTTCTGAACCACTGTTCTCTAACTGTATGTATACATTTAATAAAGGTTTCTAATTACCACCTCGAGTTTGTTATTGACAAGACGGAAGCCTAATAACTGAACATGTTAAGGAATACAAGGATATTCACTTACACGCAGCCGCTTTGAATAAAGCACTTCAAACATAGAAAATAAATAAATGCTTTTGTTGTTATTAATACAACCATATGGTAGTAATTTCTAACTATAATTAGAAATGGGTTAAAATAAATTTCTGTAACAATATTACAAGAAAATTCTACAAGAAGCTAATAAAATTTTCATAGAATCAATAATGTTTTCAATAAAGCAACTTAAATGGGAAATTATTTTTTGAAGAGAAGGTAAAGAGAATAAAAATCATATTTTGTACTTTTAACCCTCTAACGGGCAGGGTATTTTAAATTGGCCATAAGTGCCCCAAATGAGGATTTCATAAGAAGAATTTAAGCTATTTCGACAGAAAACTAAATTTAAAAAATATTATGTGAAGTATCTTTTTGTGTACATGGCACGGTTTGGAAGCAAAAAAGCGTTACAGTTAAAACTTTGTAAAATTTCAAAAAATAAATATTTTGAAATGAACACAATTTTCAAAATTCTTGAAAACATATTAATGTTGATACTAAAACGTTGATACTAAACACAAAGTAAGATAGAAGCTTAAACTTTAAAAAAAAGATTTTACTTTGGTCCAAGGACAAACATAATTCCAAAGTCCGGAAAAGATCCCAAGAGATTACTTTTTTATGAAACAGCCACAAAATGTCCCACTTTTTTGTTTACCCAAATACAGTTGAATCTCGATTATCCGGGTTGCACGGGACCGGACTCAGCACGGATAATCGAAAACACGGTTAATAGAAGTTATTTATTTTTCCCGAATTTTAACTCTTTCTATGTAGGTGAAAAGAAAAAACAAGCAAATAAATATGTGTGCTGCACGGATAATAGAGGTGAAGCACGGTTAATAGAGGAAAAAAAATAATAGCACAGATAACAGAGGTAAACACGGTTAATAGAGGTATAAATCAAACCATCAGCATGCCGGTTAACAGATGTACCCGGTTAAGAGAGGCCCGGATAAACGAGGTTCAACTGTACTTACGTGACAGTACCAATTTAATCACTCCGATAATAAAATGGAACATTGGGTAAAATGAAATGAACTGGGGAACGAGAGGAATCAGAACACATAACACATTTGAATTATCGGAAGGTGTTACATGCATTAAGTTTTGCGATATCTCGCTTAGTTTTCGAGATACTAGCCATTTTATAAAATGGCCAGCGAGATAGGGCAACACGGACAACCATTTTGCTGCACAGGAGTATTTATAATAGGCTAGGTCCGAGAGAGATTCCGAGAGTTAAATTTTTATAAAACGGCCACATAATCATTTATTTATTTTTCTTTGCTTATTTACGTGATAACTAATACAAATAAACATACTCGAATAATAGAAAGTTAGTTCCTCGCTTCATTTCGTTTCTCGTATTCATTGTTAAAATTCCTATCGACCTCCGTTCCATTCCTATGTAAAGCAAAACTTATAAATAATTAGTTTTTTATGCATTAGTGTGATTTCATTAGCATTAGTAGGATAAATGATTGACATTAAGGGCTCTGGGTCTAGCCGAGTTCTACGCCAGTTCGAGTGGATATCCAGGATTCTCCCCCCCCCCCCCCCTTAAAAGTATCGCCACATCGTCTGCGTAGCAGACAGGTTGGAAACCTTCACTGGATAGAATCTTCAAGAGACTATTAATCGTGGTCACCCATAGGAGTGGAGATAGGACCCCTCCTGAGGAATCCCACGGTTAACCCTGTCTCTGATCACTATGCCATTTGCCTCGCAATTTATCCATCTATTCCGTAACATATGACCGACCCAGGCTACTATGTCCCGGTGTATGTCAAACTGGTCTAGAGACTGGATAAGTACATTGGTCAATACATTATTAAAAGCCCCCTCTATATCAATAAAAATTGCCAGAGTGAAGCAGTTCAGATCAAAAGATCTCTCCACATGAAAAACCACCTCGTGAAGAGCCGTTTCTACTCAACGCCCCTTCAAGTATGCATGTTGTCCAAACCTAAGTAATTCCCTAGGAATTTGACTCTTAACCATGTCATTTACTAACCTCTCCATGGCCTTGAGTAAAAAGGAAGTTATGCTTTTCGGCCGATAATCCTTTGGGTATGAGGTATGAAGACAACTTTCGCCTCCTGCCATAACCTTGGAATGTACGCAAATTTTAGGCATGCAGTGAAAATGTTTACCAGACTTCCGTCGATCCAATCCTTGCTCTGCTGTAGTAGAGCTGGAAAGATCTCATCCGGTCCCGCTGCCTTGTAAGGGGCGAAACTGTTAACCGCCCTTCTCACCATCTCCCTGGTTATAAACATACTATGGCCCGATATACTTCCCGCTCGTGGTCGGTACCCAATAGGTTCAACTGTTCGCCCTAAGGTTGTTGCAAGTTGTTGGTCCTCTGAAGGTCCAACGTATGCCGTCCTTGGTTCAAGTTGGTCCCCGTTGGTTCCCGCCCTATCCACAAGAAAGTGTGTTTCCATAAGTATTCTTATAAATGAATTACAAGTAGTACTTAATTCGATTGAAATGAAAAGTACTTATCTCTAAAACATTTTCAATTATTTTTTTTTTTCAAATTAAAAAACTTATTAGATAAAATTGTACCAAATTATATATAAGGTGGCGCAAAAATAACCTTCCGATGTTTTTTTTTATTACGTATTTATTATGTATAGCATTTTCTGATAGGAGGATTACTTTTGCGCCACCTTATATAAGCTGATCATATGTGATAGACCCATTTTTCGGATCAAACTATATGAGATTAGTTACCATGAGATCGGCGTATGTATGCCATTTTTCGGATCAGATACTATATATAATCATATATGATTAAATCTGAACTTTTTTTTGACGGGTTGGCATCAAAATATCTAAAAAAAAATTAAATTTTTTTTTTTTTTAATTCCGGCCACATTTTACCATCGTGCAATGGATGGGGTAAATTCGCCAAGTTGATGTTGCACATTTTTCTGCTGTAAATATAACTGTTCTGATGGAGAACTTATATTTTATAATAAATAATTATAAAAATTGATATCTTCGAATTGTTCTTCGAATTGTTAAAAGAAAACTACGTCTGTGCCATGCAACACATATAATCATGTAACGAATTAATATTACGTATACGAAACTAACCCACCTGGTAGATAGGCTTATGTGCAACATGAACAGCCGCTATCTTAATTTTTTTACACTTTTTCGAAAAAAATTCGTGTTAATATTATAAAATAATGTCAACGGTTCGACATCTTGAAGAGAACACGAAATGAAAAAGTTATCCTAAATATACTAACTTTATATTATTTTTTTGCAACCTAAAAACACAAAAACATGTCAAATTTGGTGACATGAAATATAATCAATAACTAGACAAATTATGGAAAGTAACTCGTTTAAATACAGCGAAAGTCGGGGTGGCATATGTGCTCCAGTGGCGAAACCTTCCCCTTCTACCATATTCCCACAAGAATTCAAAAAATATTTTTTGTTCATTTTTAGAGCCAGGTAAGTTTAACATCTTACCCCACATTACCCTACACTTTTGGGAAATATGAAAACTTTCAAAAATTGTGTTACTTCTAGTACTTTTCAGTTGTTGGTACTTTTATAGAAAATTTACTAAATTTCTCATATTTCTAACTCTTTTTTTATTAACTAACCTTCATTTCTCACGCTAATTTGTAGTTAACATCATCATTCATTCCCCCTATACAATACACCTTCAGGTGTAAGTTTTAAACTGATTGCAGTAAACATTTGATAAGCCTTATTTCCTTATTAAAACATGTCCTTTTAAACCTGATGCGTGTCCTTTAACAGTACGACAACTGAAAACAGGCTCTTTAGCTAATGTCAGGGTTGATTTAAAAAAGTTGCATGCTTTTAAGAAATTGAATTAGTATTTTATGTTTAATATGTGCAATAAGGAGGCATTTATTTTATATTTTTGGAGTTTTGAGTACTAAAAATTTAAAAGGTACATAATATGGAATAATTAAAAAATTTTAAGATAAATTAGTATTTTATTTTATTCAAAAAAAGAAGCTTTCATTAATAATTTACAAAGGGTATCATAAGTAGTGTCTGACCGAACAGTTCGGCCAGGTCTATATGGTCTGTATTCGGTATTTTAAAGCATTATGGACAAATTTGGCGGATGGAAAAATGTTTATGGGGCTGATTAGATGCTATTTTGAGTGTCAAATTTGAAGAAAAGTCTGTAGTTAAGCAATGAATCCACTGTTCGGCCTCAGAAAGTTCGGCCAAATTGAAAATAGTTCGGCGGCCGAACTTTTAACTTTCTAGCTAAACTTCGGCTTTTCTCTTAAATTTTATACACAAAATCGAATTAAATCGGCTCAACAAACATGTTTCCAATACCAAAATTTGTCATCATTGCCTCTAGATATCAAAAAACTGACAAAATATAGGTTTTTGGCCGAACTGTTCGGTCGGACACTAATCATAAGTGCCTTACTAATGTAACAACAATATGGTAAAAGTATTTGTATGTTGTCATCATTTATCAAGCGGAAAAACAAACACTTGTTTCAGTTGGTTACCTACCTACACTTTTGTCGGGGTGGCATATGTGCTCCAGTGGCGAAACCTTCCCCTTCTACCATATTCCCACAAGAATTCAAAAAATATTTTTTGTTCATTTTTAGAGCCAGGTAAGTTTAACATCTTACCCCACATTACCCTACACTTTTGGGAAATATGAAAACTTTCAAAAATTGTGTTACTTCTAGTACTTTTCAGTTGTTGGTACTTTTATAGAAAATTTACTAAATTTCTCATATTTCTAACTCTTTTTTTATTAACTAACCTTCATTTCTCACGCTAATTTGTAGTTAACATCATCATTCATTCCCCCTATACAATACACCTTCAGGTGTAAGTTTTAAACTGATTGCAGTAAACATTTGATAAGCCTTATTTCCTTATTAAAACATGTCCTTTTAAACCTGATGCGTGTCCTTTAACAGTACGACAACTGAAAACAGGCTCTTTAGCTAATGTCAGGGCTGATTTAAAAAAGTTGCATGCTTTTAAGAAATTGAATTAGTATTTTATGTTTAATATGTGCAATAAGGAGGCATTTATTTTATATTTTTGGAGTTTTGAGTACTAAAAATTTAAAAGGTACATAATATGGAATAATTAAAAAATTTTAAGATAAATTAGTATTTTATTTTATTCAAAAAAAGAAGCTTTCATTAATAATTTACAAAGGGTATCATAAGTAGTGTCTGACCGAACAGTTCGGCCAGGTCTATATGGTCTGTATTCGGTATTTTAAAGCATTATGGACAAATTTGGCGGATGGAAAAATGTTTATGGGGCTGATTAGATGCTATTTTGAGTGTCAAATTTGAAGAAAAGTCTGTAGTTAAGCAATGAATCCACTGTTCGGCCTCAGAAAGTTCGGCCAAATTGAAAATAGTTCGGCGGCCGAACTTTTAACTTTCTAGCTAAACTTCGGCTTTTCTCTTAAATTTTATACACAAAATCGAATTAAATCGGCTCAACAAACATGTTTCCAATACCAAAATTTGTCATCATTGCCTCTAGATATCAAAAAACTGACAAAATATAGGTTTTTGGCCGAACTGTTCGGTCGGACACTAATCATAAGTGCCTTACTAATGTAACAACAATATGGTAAAAGTATTTGTATGTTGTCATCATTTATCAAGCGGAAAAAACAAACACTTGTTTCAGTTGGTTACCTACCTACACTTTTGTCATAATGAATTTTTCCACATACACACGGAGTCAAACACTTGAAAACAAACTTGAAATTCAATATAAAATATGTATAAAAAGTAAAGAAGTTTTTATTGCGTGTAAGAATATATTTGAAATATAGCGTGATGAGGTATTTTTTAAGTAAATGCTCTTAATAGAAATATATCATTAGGGTGGATCGAATTAGGACTTAGGGGATATATCGACGGCTAAATTCTATAACATGCTTAGTCGAAAAAGGTAGTTTTGAGATAATCGCCTTTAAAGTTTATTGACGATATCTCGGGAACGGTATGAGAAAGAGCCTTGAGACTTTTTGTGTTCATATTATAATTGTAATAGAATTTTTTGGTTTATTTGAAATTTAAAAATTTGTAGTAATTCATAGTTAAAAGTGACTTAGAATGTACAAAAAACTATTACCTGGTCGTCTAAGTCGTCTTTTTTGCTTAATTTGGTCATCTAAGTACAGATAGCATGTTTTAGTTTGGAAAAAAATATAAATTTATATTATTTTTTACTACTTGGTAATCATGCTAAGGGTACTTGAAACACTAGAACGGAAGACTTTTTAAACTTGATGAATTATGCTAAGTACATTTTTGCTCATAACTTTTGATAGGATAATCAGATAATTACCAAAATTTTACAGGATCTAAGTTAACAAACAATTAATTCAGATATGCTACTCCCAGCAAAACATTCTATGTCGACTTAGCATGTTATGAAATGGGGCCGTCGATATATGCAAAATATATTTTTCCAAAGTTTTATTTAAATCGAAAAGGATCTTTGACTTGCGATTTTCATTTACATATCTAAAATTTTAGAGCAAATAATTTTTTTTTTTTAAATTCTTTTGACAAAAAATATTTTTTATTTTTGCTTAATAAAAAAATAAATCAAATTTATAGTTGTTTGAAAATATAAAATTATTCAAAAACATTAAAAACTTGTTCGACAAAAAATACTTTTTTATTTTCACTATTTTTAAAAGAAACTCGAAATTTCGAATTATTTGAAAAAAAATTTTCAAGAAAATTTGATTGACAAACAACATGTTTTTATTACAAAAATTACGAGTTATTAAAAATAAAGAAAATTTTTGTAAAAAATTCAAAATATGTTTTTATTACCTTTTATAAACAAAAATAAAATGGAGTTATTTGGCATAAATGACAATTTACACCACTTTGAGTGAGACTGTGGAGACCGTAAATAATAAAACTTAGAAAAAAATGTTGACGAAAAACAAAAATTTTTAATTATTTAAAAAAAAAAAGAAAATTTTTCTTACAAAACCAAACATTTTTGATATTTCAAGTTGTTTCAATGAGTTTGAACTTATAATTTGGTCTACTTGTCTTGATTAAACTTGGACTTGCACTTTTTACATGAAAACTTCCAACCAAGTGAAAAAATTTTTTTTTTGTCAAAATCAAAAATGTTTTTTGACAAAAATAAGTTTTTCATAAAATAAATAAAGAAGAAAATTGGAAATTAAATTGTAGCATGACAGTCTAAAAGCCTTACAAGGTCAACCCAAAGTCCAAAAATTTAGTTTTTTTTAGATTTTGAAACGTTTTTGTTTATTTAATTGAAGTTTGAAGTTTATAATAATAAAAGACTAAACTTAAAACTTAAATTTTTACATCATTTTAACCCATTTGGTGCTATGAGCCAAGTTAAGGTCCAAAAAAAACAAAAAATTTATTTTTAGTCATAGGCTTAAAACTCCACTAAGTTTCGTCAAAAAATCTTCAGCGGTTTAAGTTCGTTCATCAAAGGATTAATGGGTAACATTTTTATATAAACCCTGCGATATTAGAAGACACATGTCACAATTACAATCATAGTTTAAAAAATTTCATATGAGCAGGGTAACCAGAAATAAGACTTGTTTTTCAGCACACTCAAAAAAAAAAGTTTGTAAAGTCAGCAAAAAATTTTGCTGAGTCAGCAACATTATAGTCAGGAGGGTGTTTGCAAAAAAGTTGTTAATGTCAGCAAAATCTTTTGCTGAAAATCAGCGAGCTGACTTTTAGCAACAAAATTAGTAGATTCAGCAAAAGTTTTGCTAACACTTAGTGGATTAGAAATAAAAAAACCTTGCTAAAAATTAATAAATTTTTTGCTGAATTTTAGTAGACTGAAAAAAAACGCAAACAATTTGTAGAAAAATTGTAATTTAGTTAATTTATTTGCTGAAAAACATAAAACATATTTTTGTGATTCTTTTAAAAATAATTTACAATAATTACGAAATATAAAAATTTTCATGTTCGAAAGAGTTTTGCAACCGTCAGATAATGACAATCGTAATTAATTTTTATATTAATTACTGTAGAATATTACTTTAGTTAGTCTCTTTACAGGAAGAAGAAGAAGAAAACATTTTTATTGAAAAATTTTACGGACACAAGGGATACACCAGAGTGCCTCAGTTTCGTCCCCTTCCTGGGACTCGTCAGTGGTTAATTTATGTGTCAATTGAACAAAGTATTTTATATTGTTAATTTGCTCTATATGAAAAACTTTTTTATTTTTTGGTGTAGTACTGGTATTTGAACTTACTGCCTTAGCATCAAGCTATGCATCGTAATCTCACCTCTTAACGAGTTGAGCCACGGTCGACACAGCGATGACTGTGGCTAAAGTGGAGTTTGGTCACAAATTTTCATTTTCCCACATTGACGACATGAATTAATTTAATATCTGAAAATATATATATATATATATGTATGCACAGCGCATAGTCCAGAGACATTTATTCGTTCCCCCGCATAGTTTAGGGACATTTCCTTACTTTGGGGACAGTCCCCAAAGTAAGCAAATGTCCCTAAACTATGCAGGGGAACGAATAAATGTCTCTAGAGTATGCGCTGTGCATACATATATATATATATATATATATATATAAAACAAAAATTTTCTTTAAACTACTTACATCAATGGTTGTCTAATTGATGCTATCTTTTAAAGGACGCCACTGCCGAAGATAATTATAGAAACGAAACGAAAAAATAAACAAATGAAACGAAAAAAACAACCCTTTTTTTGCAAAAAGAAAAAGAAACCATAAAAATCTACCTAAGATGTGTGTCTTTGTCTTTCACTTTACTCTGTCAACACTTTACTCTGTATATGTTTGTTTGCAATTTCCACACACTAGTTTATTAATCTAAAACAATTAGGTTAGAAATACATATTAAATTTAAATATTTTATTTTGTCTTTTATTTAATTAATAGACAATTATTTTCACAAGCCGGCGACAACACAAAATTTAGGTTGTTTTAATCCTCAATTTTGTTTTATGTATAAAAAACAAATACAAAAATCTTCCATGGTTGATTTTTATATATGTCTAACAAGAGTTGTACTTTTTAGTATCATTTTCCTCTTCTCTACTACATCTTGACATGCCGCGACATCTGCTTCATTCTGCGCATATCTTTCAATCTGGTTGTCGTCCACACTATTAGTGTGCTTATCGGCACAATTTTTTTAGCAAAATTAATTAGTAAAACATTAGTATAATATTATTAAAGCATTAGTATAAAACAGTTAAGTGCTAAATAAGTATAACAAAAATTTTAGCTGAAAACACGATTTTAGCAAAAAATTTGCTAAAAAATAGTATACCTGATTTACAATACGTTTTACTAACTTTTCTACTAACTTATTTTTTTTAATGGTTGAGTTGGAATACCTTTTGTGAATTTTATTTATTGTAAAAATTACAAAATAGACTCAAAAAGAAGACTTTTTATCAAAAAATATGCCCTGAAGACCAAAATATGCTATTTAGAGCAAAATATGCAAATATATGATATAACAAATCGATGCCAGAATTCGAGAATTGTTCAGAAAAGGATAAATATCTCATAAATTTTTCAATACGATGCACAGGAAAAAACATGATACAGCCTATCTTTGGTTGCGCTGCATATGAGTATTGATGTGGGCGTGGTAGGCAACTGCCGTTATATTAAAAAGGTTGTGTTTTTGACAATCATAATTTTTAGATAAAAGTGCAAGCCGAAAATCAATTTTGATTAGGCTGAATTTTTCGTAAGAAAATATTTTTTACATATATCTACAACTTATCTAAGAGAAATTGATCGAAAATCCTAATACGATCCACCCTAATGTACATATGTTGCGTATTAATAAACGAAGAACGGAAAGGGGCTAGTTAGAGAGGGTAGGACGTGATAATTGTTTAACATAAAATTTGATATTAACTACACGATTATCTAAGATAAAGTTTTAAAACGTTATAAAATAATCGTACTATTATAAAGTAATTAATATTTATATAATTTTGAGTGACATTAAGGTCACTATCATCGTACACGGTTAATAAATTTTAGTTTAATATTAATTTTAAAATTTTCTATTTTATTGCAGTTTTGAATTATAACTTTAAAAGACTGACTACATAATAACCACCATTTAAATGTGTTTCTAAACGGATAATATATTTAATAACTTACTCAGAATAAAGGATCAAAATATTTACAACAGCATCATGTTTTTGCCGGTTAAATCAAATCTGTAAGTATTGGTAAAATTAAATTTTAATATGATAAAAAATCTTTAAAATAACTCCCCACACATGATATGTAAAAATATTTCATCCTTTTTTTAACATATTTAAGCTTTATTTATTTTTGTTATTAAAATTCGGAGTATGATAGTGAAATTTTCCAATTTTATATCCTTTAAGCCAAAAAGGGGGTTGGTTACAATCATGTTGTGTTGTGGTTTGCAATGTTGTTAACATTATTTCTTTAATACATACATATTCAAAAGCAGACATGTTCATTCACTCGCATAGTTTCAGAGCTTTGAAAGAATTTATTCAATATTACAAATTTTATTATCACCCTTCTTACTTTTATTAAACGAATGAAATTGAAAAACACATAAAATTAAAATTTGGTGTTTTCTAATTTTCTATATATTTATAAATTTAGTTAGAATATTGTTCCATAGATTACATAGATCTCAAACTCTTTGACATTAGCTGCCAGTATACTAAAAATATTTGAATGTGTATAAAAAAGTGTGTTTGTTGATAAAATAAGAAGAAAAGTTTGAGATCTATGGAATATATATATTGTTCTATCTTAAGTCCAAAACTTAATATGATATTGTCGTATTAGATTTCGTTGCTTTTCAAAAAGTTTGTTAATTTTCATGATATACAATACAATTGTTTCATTGGCATCACCCTAATCTTTAGTTGTCTGCAATAAGAAAACTAAACCGAGACATTACATACAACATACAAAATAAATTTTATGAGAATTTGTATATATACTTTGTATATCATTATATGTAGTATGTGTGTTTGTTATATTATAATTTGTAAAATTAACATATATCCCAACAAACAGTGTTTGCATGAAAAAAGAGCCGTGGTATGCGAATTGTTCAAAAATGTTTTAATTTTTGTTCTTTTTCTTTTAAACGAGCTTAAGATTCTTTATTTTTAAATTATAAAATTGGGTGACTTCTTTAGGGAACAATTTCTATAATTAAACAAAAATGCTTAGTCAGCTACATTTTGCAGGTTCATTTGTATGAGTATAAATTAAATTATTTTATTTCTTGCTTAATTTCAACAATATTTTTATTTTTATTTTAGAATTTTAATTTGGAAAACATTTCCGTTTCCCATGCTTATAATATAACATGTTTACTCGAAAAGATAATATGTTTGTTTGCCTGTAATGCCTAAAAGGCGCTGAGGCAAAATAATTGTTATGAATTAATTTGTAACTAAAATTTATAAAAAAAAAAACACATATCGAGGGCCTATATTCAAAACCCTCTATCATAAAAACACAACTTTTCAGGAAAGCCAAAAAACTGGTTTTTTCGCGTATTACTTGAGTTATTAAAACTCGGTATTCTACAATATTTTATAAACAAATACTGAATCTCACATATAATTGGTTTTTAAAATGTTGCATTATTGGAGACTTTATGATAGATAGAGGGTTTTGCTTCTCAAAAATATTCAATGTTCATGTATGAAAATGATCAGGTGGAAGGTTTTGCATTTTAATAAAAATAAATTATTTTGATTTCATTTATGCTATTTGTCAGTTTTTAAGGTGATTTATTTAAGATAACGGCAAAAAAAAAATATTTCTGTTATGAAATTCACACCATACATGAGGGCTGTTTTACTGAACATTTTACCATCAAAAAGTCATTTTCGTGAAAATCAAAGATAGAGAGGTTTGAATATAGGCCCTCGATATATATTTTTGGAAAAATTGAAACCCGTCTACCTCCAAACATATATATATGTTTGGCTAGAAATATATATTATATGTATGTTTGCATGTCGCAAGCATGATATCTAAACATTTTAAAATTTGCAAATTTGTCTTTGTTTAGGTTTGAAAATTTGAGTCATTGTAAACATATAAATAATTGCATGCAAACATATTCAAGTGTAGGAATAATTATAACCATTTAGGGAAAATTTCGATAAATAATATTTGAGTTTAAAAAAAAATGAAATTATTTAAAGAATTCATTCTTCAAAGTTCCTGCTCCACTTTAACCCTCAAACATTGTTGTTACCCATTAACCAAACAATCGTTAGACCATTTGCCCGTCACTTTGGCGTCTTTCGTGGATGTCATCATTAATTGTAATTGAAAACTAAGAACATTAAGGTCGTCCATAAGGGTTGTACTAAATGTTGTATAGTCGTATCGAAAATCTAAATGACACAATTTTGTTTTAAAATATACAACAATAGATGATAGTAGGATACAAATTTGTACAATGTTCAAGTGTGCTAACAGGGTAAACACCCAACCCAAAAACCCAAAATCTTCGCCAAATTGAAAATAATACCATCTCTATTTTTACAATACAACATATATAAGACTTAGAACACCTTGTGAAACCCCTTATTATTACAACATTCATTTTTACTAGTATTTCAGTAAACTACATTAATGCTTAGATTTTTATTGCCAATTCACTTTAGGGTTTTAGGTTTGGGGGATGAATGTAGATTTGATGTTTGACTACAATTCGTCAATAGTCAGGATATGAATATAACAACAACAATGTATGCAATTTGGGTTAGTTGTATGAAAGAATGAACAACAAAAAAAGCCGAATTGAGGTTAATTGAGACATAAAAATGTCATAAAATTACAAATTATTTTAAAAGCTAAACTATTTGCAATGAAAAAGCAAATCAAGGGATTTAAGGACAAAATGAGCAAACAGGAAATTAAAGAAAAACATGAATACAAACAACATTGTTGACAAAAAACAAAATAAACAATTTTTTCGAATTTATTGAATAAGTTAAAGTTGTGGTACAAAAATTTAAGATCTCGAAAAATTTTAGATTCGCAGGGTTTACGCCAGTAAAAATCAATACTTTAGTAAAAAATCTGTCAAACGGATTTCAAATTGATATAACTAATTTTTTTTTGTTGAAACACTGATTCAAACAATGATATAAGTTATCGTCAACACTAAAAACTCTTAGTGCTTTATCTTTTTTGGAGTATTAACTTTCAAACTGATATACAAAATTATTAGGTTTTCTTTGATCTTCTTTTATTCAATGATTTTCCTTTAAACGAGCTTAAGATCTTTTATTTATAAATTATAATTATTTATTTCCAATATTCCGTCTCCACATTGGGTGACTTCTTCAGGGAAATTATTATTATAATCTGATTGATACAATTTTTGTTTTAAGAATTAAAAACTTATGTATAATAAAAATCTGTTATATATAAGAATTAAAATGTTATCTATACGGATTTCAGCAAAGCTTTTGACAAAGTGAATCACAATCTTTTGCTTAAAAAATTGTATTTGATGGAATTTACAAACAACTGTTTAAGCTAGAGTATCACGGTAAAAATCTCGTAAGCAGAATAAAAGAAACTGTTTCTGGACCGACTTAATTTGATCGATGTATATCTGGTATTGAGGATCCCAAATAACAGAGCCATATTCTAAAATTGGACTAACCAGAGACACGTACAATTGCTTATTGATCTTATGGCCGGTGAACTCTTTTGCCCATCGCTTTATAAAAGCGAGAGAACCGCGAGCTTTATTAGTTGTCATTGCAATATGTTGAATAAAATTAAGCTTACGGTCTAACAAAACACCAAGATCCAGGAAAACATCCACTTACTCTAGCTGAAAACCACCTAAAGAATAGAGACCATGGGCGCTAATGTTTCTAGAGAAATGCATATGTTTACACTTTTTCAAATTCAGGTTCATTAAATTTGAGCTGCACCATTCAAAGAAGTTATCTAAATCATGCTGAAGATAGATTTGATCAGAATCATTTTTAAAAGAAAGGAACATTTTAACGTCATCAGCATACATTAGAACATTAGAAAATTGTATATTATTTGGCAAATCATTAATAAAAAGCGAAAACAAAATTGGTCCAAGACGGCTTCCTTTAGGCACCCCAGATTTGAGCAGAATATTCAAAGACGTAGAGTTATTGAAACGAACTCTTTGGTTTCTATTTGTTAAATATGAATTTATCTAGCTTAAACAGTTGTTTGTAAATTCCATCAAATACAATTTTTTATGCAAAAGATTGTGATTCACTTTGACAAAAGCTTTGCTGAAATCCGTATAGATAACATTTTAATTCTTATATATAACAGATTTTTCTAATATATAAGTTTTTAATTCGTAAAACAAAAATTGTATCAATCAAATTATAATAATAATTTTCCTGAAGAAGTCACTCAATGTGGAGACGAAATATTGGAAATAAATAATTATAGTTTTTAAATAAAAGATTTTAAGCGCGTTTAAAGGAAAATCATTAAAATTATATATATGTAACTACTCAGTCAGAAGAAGACAAACGGACCACCGCTGGTAAATCACTTTAAATTATGGCAACAAGTGCTTTCTACAACCCCAAAATGGTAACATTATTACACACAGAAAACAGACTCGGTCATGGCTACCGTATTTGTCGCCAATCGAATGTTTCGGTTGCTGAAACCGAAATTTTCGGATGTGATAACAGCCATTTGATTGAAATAACAGAATCTCTGCCACGACAATAGAATTTCGGTTGCTTCAACAAAAACTTGATCATAACTACCAACAAATTCGACAACTATATGCGAAGCATTCGATTGGTGACAAATACGGTTGATACGCCGAGTCTGTTTAAAGGGTGTAGACAAAATGTATGTACGTCTGTTCAAAAAGTGTCGGACAAGCACTTTAGAAACAAAATTGGCAACATTGGCGGTCTAAAAATAGATTTTCCAAATAAAATTAAAAAAAGTTCATTTATATATTATTTGGTCCCGCCGGGACTCGAGTCCTGGCCACCAGATTGGCAGCCGACAGCTCTACCCACTAATTTAACGAGATATATAATACACAGAAAAAATTATCAACCTAAAATATCTAATAAAAGATTTGATTTGAATTTAATTTAATTTCTTTCTAAACAAATATTTAATTGAATCAATTAATATTTTAATTGACTTTTAAATATATAAATACATATTTTATTTTAGACGCAATTATCATATTTTTTTTTCGTACACTGTATGCATAAATAGAAAATTTTCAGTATAAAATACCAAATACATTTGAAGTTAACAAACAAAACAAGCACACATACAAACACACTCAGCATTGCAAAAAATACACATACCAATGTAAAGATCACACACTTTTTTTGTGAGTATCATATTTTTTGTTTTTTTGTAGAAGTTATTTATAACTTTTTTTCCCTTCTTAATTTTAATAAAAGGTTTAATTGATAGTATCATTGTCGTGATAGGTGCAAAATCAATTAAAATATTAATTGATTCAATAAATTTTTTAATTGAAACCCGTTTTTAGTTTTTTCTGTGTACTTTATAGCTTAAAACGTAAGTGGATGATAACTGCTGGGTAAAAGTGGGTTGCTAAAATATGTCAGCATTGGCATAAGGTTTCTTGAAATCAACTTGCCAACGTTGGGAACACTAAAAAAGTTGGTCCTAATAGAGCTTTTCAAGAAACAAAAAAAATCGATTTTATATTAAAAAAATATAAAAAAATCACAAAAAGTATGTATGCCTGAATATAAAATATAACTCACCTCTTGGGGTCTGGTCCAAAAAAAATATTCTTTTCAATGAGATAAAAATATGAATATAAAATATGTTGGCTTCCTATTATTCCCAATATTCTATAATATTTTATAGTTTGAAAATTGTAAAACAAATTCCAATTATTTAACTAAATTTTAAATTTTTTTATTTTAGTTCCACCGATAATACTGCCAATAGTGAAGATGTCACTACCACCAGCAACAATTCAACACAAACCCCCAGTGACCTTAGCCCACCGGGACCAAATGAAGAAATATTACCACAGGCCCATCATCAAAACCCAGGACATTGTGTGGCATCATTTGCAGCCATAAATCAAATGCGTACAAATTCGCAGGTATATTAAACTATTTTTAAAACTTAAATTAACTAAATTTAAACTTAAACGCTCGTATGCATAAAAAATTTTAATTTAGATTTTAAATAATTTTTGGTTAATACACAAAATTTTGACTTAAAACTGTTAAAACACATTATAAGCCTTAAAACTGTATTCGTAAACGAATATTAACTTTTACACAAGGTTTAAAATATGTATTTTTAGCAAGCAATCGTTTATGAATACAGTTTTAGGGCTTAAAATGTGTTTTAACTAAAATATCTCTTAAATCTGCACAGGCAGAAAATTACAATCGGCATAGTGTTGGGAAAGCGTCGATGGTAGTTTATGTGTTGACAGAACGTGGGATTAACAATCTTAACAGTATTGTCCTGTTACCCGATTGATAACCGTGGCTTACCGTTCGTTTGAGCGAACTTGCCACCTTTGGCATATCGTTGAAAATTCAAAAATTTGGTGCTTTTAAAATAGCTTAGATTAAATTAATTTTGAGAAATAATAAAACATATATAAAATGCAGCCATACAGTTCGGTCTTAGTCTTATATATCGTATTTAAAAGTGTGAAATAAAATAATATTACAAAAATGCTTCTCATTGGTTATAATATTGGTAAAAACAATATTGGCAAAGAGATTTGCGGGTGGTACTGGCAAAACACATACTTTGCGAACACAATAGTGTTTCGCCAGTACAATATTATTTGTAGCTTGGGGAATTTTTAACACAGTGGGTTCTACAAAAATAGCAGTGGTTTGCCAGTACTATTTATTTGGTACGGTTGGCAAATTACGGCTCTATGAAACAAGACCCCAATGAAATAAGTCCCCAAACCAAAAATGAAATAACGCCCCATTTTTGGGGCTTTATTTCATTATGAAGCAACACCCAAAAAAAAAAATGAAATAAACCCCCAACCAAATGAAACGAAACCCCAAAATGAAATGAAATAACACCGCAATTTTATTGCAGTAAAGCCCCATTTCGAAAATGAAATAAGGCCCCAATTAAAAAAAAAAAAAACAAAATTATATATTACTTTAAAATATTTCTTTATTCCTAATTAATACATAGTAAAAAGGCTGAAAAAATGGCGCGATTTTTTTTCAGCCTTTTTAAAATTAAAAGAACGCCTGCCGCGTTCTACGGAGGAAAAAAACCCTTAAGAGCGGCCGAAGGCCGCCACACAGAAAAACTTGTTTTTACAAATTACTTGATGTCTTAAAAATATAAGATTTCAACGGATTCGACATCTGATTTGAAAAACAAGTTCTTCTGGGTGGTTTAGGGGTTTTTTTTCCTCCGTAGAACGCGGCAGGCGGCTTCGCGAAATAAAGTTTTTTTCTGCGTGCGACATAAAAGAAACTTCAAAATTACTACACGGTAATTTTGAAGCGAATAACTATTTATTAGTGTCCGACCGAACAGTTCGGTCAGAAAATGCATTTGGTCTGTATTCGGTATTTTATGGACAAATTTGGCGGATAAAAAAAGTTTATTGGACTGATTAGATGCTATTTTGAGTATCAAATTTGAAGAAAAGTCTGTAGTTAAGCAATGAATTCACTGTTCGGCCTCAGAAAGTTCGGCCAAATCGAAAATAGTTCGGCGGCCGAACTTTTAACTTTATAGCTAAATTTCGGCTTTTCTCTTAAATTTTATACACAAAATCGAAATTAATCGGCTCAACAAACATGTTTCCAATACCAAAATTTGTCATCATTGCCTCTAGATATCAAAAAACCGACAAAATATAGTTTTTTGGCCGAACTGTTCGGTCGGACACTACTATTTACATTAATAACTTGATAATTCATGCAGTAATTATAACGGTTCTTTGCTTATTTTACTTAAAAATTTTGAATTTTAAGAAAATGAAGTAACACCCCAAAAATATTATTTGGGGACTTATTTCATTTCTCATATTGGGGCCTTATTTCATTATGAAATAAAGTCCCAAAAAAAAAAATTAAATAAAGCCCCAAAAAATGAAACAAGACCCCAATTTTTTTATTAGAAGTTTTTGGGGCCTTATTTCATTTTTGGTTTGGGGACTTATTTCATTGGGGTCTTGTTTCATAGAGCCGCAAATTACACCTGGGTGAATTAAGATTTTTTATGAATATGGGCGTAAAAGTTCACTAAACATTTTAGAATCCTTAAATAAATTGTTTAAAAAAAAAGTATTGTAATCTGTAGCAAAGTGGTTTATAAAAATAACACTTCATCATTAAGTTTGAGACGTGCTAGACATAGTGTCGCATGGGTAACATTTTTTTTTTTTTTTATAGAAATATTTTACATGAACCTCTATAGAATTGAAGACTTACTACAAGCAAGTCACATCAGTGGGCTTCTATCCACCTCATTCTCTCTCAATATGCCCTCTTTTTATTTGTTCGTAAACTCACACCGAGCAAATGAAAACAAGTTACAGAAATTTAAAAGTTTAAATTAATTGTTATCATGTTTTTAAATAATAATTTTAAAAATGTTTGTTTAGTTAAATTTTTAACGATCAAATAAGTAAAATAAAATTAAAATACATTAAATTTTAATAGTTAATAACAAAATATAAGCAAAATAAAAGTAAGTGTTTTAAGCAACAATTTTGTATCAACATGTTGCAAATATTTTTTGGTGTTAACAAATGTTTTTAATTGCTTGCCCTTGTTCTGTATTTTGTTGCTGAGAGGCGTGGGAAGTGTAGTCTCTCTATTTGTATATACTCTTTGGTCACATACATAGAAATACATGTTGATGGTAAAAATAACTTGTTGGGTTTATTGACTTGTTTTTCACACTTTTTTTAATATTTTTTTTTTCCTGCATTGAACCCCAGTCGTGTCTGCATGCATACATATATGATGATATAGAAATAGATGATACTTTTTATACATTTGGAATTTTCGAGCACCTACTATGGAGAAATGGTAGTAGAAGGAAGTAGTACCTCCTAGTAGTAAGAGAATAGGGGAAACACAAGTGCTAAAGACAAAAAACATAATCCCATTAGAACAAACATGTTTAAAGGTAGATAGATGATGAGAAGATGGAATCATACATGCTCTGCACTTGGTTGGCAAAAAGTATTTGTAAACGATGTACAATAGGGAGGCATTTATCTATCACATATTATCTTTGAAGGACATTATCCTAATTTTCGGTTTTGCGATTATGTTCCAAATAGTTCTTCGACATTGTCACTAAAACTGAACATTTTGACTATGACCGAAATACTTAACCTTTTCACCACCAAACTTAAACTGCTGGAAAATTGGCAAATTCTGTTGAGGATTAAAATTTTTTTTGCAACTCCTTCTATGAAAAAATCCATGAACATATATATCTCATTGGTCGTCAACGTTCAAAATTAGTGAACAAATACCTCACCCAAGTAATAGCGAAAGAAGTGTCGAGTTTATTTCTCAGACATGGGTGTTAATCATTACATTTTGTAATTAATTAGGCATTCAATTACAAATTACATGTAATTGTAATTGAAAAAAAAAACTCAATTACAATTACATGTAATTGTATTTAAGCTGAAGCAAAATTTAAAAAATGTAATTGTAATTTAGAAAATGTCAATTACAAATTGCATGTAATTGTTATTGGAATAATATCAATTAAAATTACATGTTCCTGTAATTGTAATTGAAAAATGTGAATTACAACTACATGTAATTAAAAAAGTAATTGATTTTATGAAGTAATAATAAGATTAATGTTATCATTACGTTAAAAATAAATTGATTTTAAAAATGTTTTCAATTGCAATTACTATCAATTACATATAATAAGAGCATTCAATAATATTGAAAATAATAATAAAAAAATAATAACACTGCACTACAAAATTCACCCTAAAATCGAAAACAAGGCTACCGAGCATTGATCCTAAATATTTCGACCACGCTGATTTTAATGGCGTACCCAGTTTTTTCACTTATGGTCCAGATTTTTTGCAAATTCGCATTTAATTTTTGCATGTTTTAATATCTTACAATATGTTATACCATACGTTATTAGACGGGCAATATACAATTGAATTGGCAGAATTTAATAAATGTATGGTATGAAACAAAATAATGTATTGGTCTATGGCCGTTCCACAGACTTTCTACCAAAATGGACAGATTTGTGTATAGGGACATTTTAGAATCTAAGATGTTGCCATATGCCGAGTGGAGCATGCCACTCCGATTGGTGTTTCAACATGATAACGATCTTAAACACTCATCGAAGTTGGTCAAGGAATGGATACAATCGAAAGGGATTCAAGTGCTTGATTGGCCGGTCCAATCGCCCGATTTGAACCTAATTGAAAATTTATTTTCAATATTGAAGAGGAACGTTGTATCAAAACGATTTTCCAACAACGACGATGTGTTTTCGTCTCTGGAGGATGAATGGAAACGCATAGATCCAAAAATAATTGATAATTTAATAAAATGTATGCCGCAGTAATAAAAAATAAGAGTATATTAAAAGTTTCTTAGGTTTTGCCCAGTGAATTTTTAAGTATTTTTTGTTGTTGTACTATAAGAACCGTTAGGTGAGAGATAATTACCAATTTTTTGTTTTTTAATTTTGTATGACACAGTAATTAATTAAAATTAATTAAATCATTCAATTGAAATATGTTCATTTAAAAATAATTTGACTCAGAAACTAAAATCAAGCAGTGTTTCTTAGGTTTTGCCCAATACTGTAAATTGAAGTTCAGATACTTTTTCGCCTAATTTCGCTTTTTCCAAAAATCGAAAATCGCGTTATCTTCTTAAATAGGAGCAGGAAATATATCTTGGTAAGAGAAATAATTTTTGTCCAAAACTTCTCTTTTATATGCTTTAATTTCCAAAATGCACCCTAAAATATTTTGGCTCATATCGCCTAAATTAGGCAACGATAAACAATTTTGTTGAAGAACTTACTATTTGTTTTTCGAGTGGAGCACATTATGAATTTCGTTGCAAAACATCATTTGCCAGTTAGAGGATTAATAGTTCAAAAATGTAATTAATTATATATTTGTTCAATTATTTTACTTTAATTACAATTCCAATTACATGTAATTGCAATTAAAAATTTTCAATTACAATTACATGTAATTAGTAGTAATTGAATTTCTTCCAATTACAATTACATGTAATATACATACATATATAAATATTACTTTTTTTATAAATGAAATCAAACAAAAATAGCTTAAATTTTTATATGCACAAAAAATAAAAAATAAACTGCCCAGGTGAAAAAGTTCATATATTATTATATATTGCCCTATATGGTTTCATGTATGAGCATATATGGTTCCATATATGAACATATATGTAATGTATGGGAGCATATATGGGTAAATACATTTAAATGAAAAGTTCATATATGGATATGTATGACACCATATATGATGATATATGATAAAATATTGCATATATTGGTTGATATGTGCCATATATCTCCATATATGAATTCATATATTATTCCATATATGGTTAATATGTTTTAATTTTTGATCAGATATGACCATATATCAGGATGATTTTTTTTTTATTTTTAACCCCTACTCTGCCGGTCTACGAACTCTTAACAAAAATATTCAAATTAATGTTTCATTAATTTATAAATACGATTGCAGAGAATGACTTATTAGGAAAAACGCACCCCCTTTCCGGGGGGAGGGGTTCAAAGTTGAAATTTTGATTTGCGATTTTATACCAAAGTTCTGAAAAAACAGGAATAAATTAAAAAAATACCAAATGTTAAACTGACTCATAATGGGTTATTGAATAGGGATATATTACTCTTTGAAAAGACATTTAAAACACCTTTCCGCTGATGCCTAAATGATGCCAATCCATTCAAAACTTTTATATAAAATCGCAAAACAAAACTTCAAATTTGAACCCCTCCCTCCCGAATAAGGTCCACCAAAAGATTTTACCATCGGCAGATTCAGCGTGGAAAAGTTTCATTAATTTTGGAAACATGCGGCTAAACTTTATTTAAGCCAAAGTTTTTGATCTCAGTACTCAAAAACTGGTTAAAGCAGATGAATTAATTGGATTTATTTATTTTGTATTTAAAAAATAAAATATTTTCCCACATTCCCATTTTTAGTTGTGTTTCAGAATAATTGGAAAACTAAACAGAACTATTTAAATTTAAAGATACAATTAAAAATGGTGTAGAATATTTTTATTTTTTTTTATTATTAATTAATAATCATATAACTACAAATAATATTACCCTAACCGAACACTAGCTACTATGGCCTTCGGCGCGTTGTAGCGAAAACAGACCAGTGCCTCTGGTGGGAATCGAACCCACGACCCCCGCACTGATAAGTCTACCGGGGCGCACTAATATATTTTTATTATAATATTCTGTTTATTAAAAAATAAAGCTATTATAATATTTTTATTATAATTTTAATAGATTTATTTTTTAATAAACAGAATATTTTTGGAAAAAAAAACTAAAAAAGCTTTTTTATATACGAGAATATAGGAAAAGTAATAATATATGACAATATATGAACATTCATATATGTCCATATATGAGCATATGTGTCCATATATGAGCATATATGTCCATATACCCTCAAATTTCGAATCCGAACATATATGAACTCATATATGTGGCCATATATGACAATATATGAACTTTTTCACCTGGGTGAACAAAAATTTTCAAAAAAAAATAAAAATGTTAGAAATTTATAGTTGACCTGTTGTTTTAATGTGATGAGGTTTTTTGGTTTGGCTCAAGGTCATAAATTAAAAATACACTCAGTTGTAATAAGATAACAAACAAGTAAGGACGCTTTCAACTCAACGCTTTATTAAAAGATATTTAAATTTTTTCCAGAAGATGAACAGCGAACCTGTTCGAAATATCGAAAAGATAATAAATATTTAAAAATAAAACTTTAAAAATTTTAATTTTATTTTTAATTTATGACCTTGAGCCAAACCTCATCAAAAAATAAACATTTCCGAAAGTTTATCATTTTTAAACATGGATAAATCGAAAATTCAACATTTTTCATATAAAATTAAGTTCCACTTTTTCTGTGACGCGAATATCATCTAATTTTCTCGATTTATTAAAAAAACCTTATCCACTATTTCCATACAAAAAAAATTTAATTTTTATTTTTATATTTTGAACAGGGTTTTAAACAGTTTAAAACTAACAATACTTTCTTTATAAAAAGGAAATTGAATTCTACACATTTATCTGTCCAACAAATGAATTGTTTACGCAAATGCAATTAAAAAATGCAATTAAAATTAAAATACATACAAAAATTGCATCTGCAAGAATTTTTTTTTTTTTTTAGGCAAAATAACTTAAATAAACCACGTTTTTATATTGTTAATAGTATGTTCTGAATTTTAAACTCTTTCAAAATATCAGAATTACAAATTATACAAAAAGTTAAATTTTTTTATTGAAATAATGAATAAGGTATTTTTAAAAAAATCGAGAAATTTAGATGATATTCGCGTCACAGAGAAAGGGAAATTTAATTTTATTTAAATTTGAATTTTCGATTTATCCATGTTTAAAAAATTTTGAAATGAGAGAACAATTTCGAAAATTCATCTAAAAATTTAATTTGCATAAAAAACGCTTTTTTTAATATGTAATATTAATATGCTTTTTTTCAATATACATTTTTGTTATAGTGTGAAAAAGGAGAACCATATGAATCGTATGCTTTCTGAATCAGAAAAATCCCCTTATAACTTTCAAATATAGAGCTCTTCAAAGTTACATACTTTTGCGATTTTTTTTTTTTGAAAATTAAAACCGTAAAAAAATTGCGAGTTTTTGAAAATTTTAAAAACTGAATAAGAAAATATGTTATGAGCTCCATAGAGAATATATGTTTTTAATATAAAGAAAATCGGAAGAAATGAGTTCAAAAAATGCGAATTTGTTCGTCTTATTTCATAGAACGAATGATATATAAATTTGGTATCAAATGAGAATTTAGATGAAAGGTATACTAAAAGTAGTCAACAGTTTTAAAACAAAAAATTTTGAACAACTTTGAAACCCATGTGTACCCCCTAAATACACAGGAAACAATACTTCCCTACTTTTTTCAATTAAATCGGTTTGCTGAAAATGTTAAAAGCTGTCAATTAAAAATTAATTGAATCAATTAATTGTTTGACATTTTTTTTTTATATTACTACTCAAAAGTAAACACAGTTATATAGTTGTTTTTTATAAATGTTTATGTTTAGTGGTATTAGTAATAAATATTTTAAAGTTTAGTGGAATTAGTAATAAATATTTTAAATTGATTACAATTAGGTAAGCTATTAATTCTTATTAGGTTTATTACTTTATTAAGTTAAATAATTTAGTTTCAGTTGTTTAAATCTGAATATTTATTTATTCTAAAACATTATCATAAAATTGGTAATGTAATTTTTAAAGTTTAATTTCGTTTAACAAAAACTTTAAATTTTTTTTAAACAGAAAGAAAATGAAAAAAATAAATTAAAAATTATTTTAAACAAAAAAATAACCTGATTTCAACAAAAGGCCTAATTTCTGCAAAGAAAAAATCCGAAAAAATGTTATCCCTACGCTTTAATAGAAAGAAAAAACTTATTTCTGCGTCAAATTGTTCACATTAGTATAAATAATTCTGCTAACTAAATGAGAATTTCATGCTAACTAAATGAGAATTTCGTCTACATTTTTTTTAAATTTAAGTCCTCTTACTATAAATGCCTTCCCAATTGATAAATGCCGCACTCACTCATTGCTTTAGGGTCACAAGAAGACGAAAAACTAAAGTCAACTAACATTTTAAAGCCTTAAGCTTTTTTTCTCTTCGACATTATCATGTGACTGGTGTAACTAAATTTTATAAAATTAATCAAGATTAAATTCTACACTTGCTAATATTATGGTTCTAATACTTCTTCTCTAATACATTCCACGTCTTTTTCAGTTATGTGATGTTACTTTGGAAGTGGGTGGTGAAACCCTACATGCTCACAAGGTAGTTTTAGCTTCAGTATCACCATATTTCTATGCCATGTTCAATGGTAAGTATCATTCATTCATGATGTTGTATCCTTGTTACAAACACATTTCCTTATCATTATCCTAAACAGCCATGTCTACGCCAATGCGAGTACATATATTTAATTGCATACTATTTCCTTTTATCTATCCTTTTTTACTCACAGACGATATGCTCGAACGTACTCAAGGTATTGTCAGACTACATGACATTGATGTCATTGCTATTAAGGATTTAATTGACTACATTTATACGGGTGAAATCACCATAACCGAACAAAATGTCCAAGTACTGTTGCCGGCTTCAAGTTTATTACAAATGCATTCGGTACGTGAAGCTTGCTGTAAATTTCTACTTCGTCAATTACATCCTTCAAATTGTTTGGGTATTAGAAGCTTTGCCGGTAAGTTTGCTAGGGAAATTGTTTAAAGGATTTTTAGATAAATTTATCAATATTTTTAATTTCAGATGCCCATTCTTGCAAGGAACTGCATACCAGATCCCATAAATATGCTTTACAAAATTTTCAACAAGTTGTTAGTACAGAAGAGTTTTTATTATTGCCATTTGAAGAGGTAAGATTTAAGAACATAATCCATAAAATTTTTATGAAAATATATGAAAGGATATGAAAAAATTTAAATTTTTCCGCTAAGCACACCCGGCCTGAAGAAAAATTAAGTTGGAAAAAAATGACGACAAAAAGTGACTATGCCATCTTTTTGTGGGCTATCTTACCTTTCAAAAACCGTATCCCATGAAATCGTAGCTGATCCTTAACCAAAAATATCATCGTTTTTATTTCAAGATCCAGAATCTTCGAGTTTTCAAATTTGAGTCTTACTTTAAAGCCCATAACTTTAAAACGGCTTAAAATAATTTCAATCTGTAAAATTTAGTTGATTGAAAATTCAAGCTTTCTTATGATGTGTAATATTGTATGGGTTACTTCTCAAACAAAATTCATAATTCTTGTTCAAGATGAAAAAAGTTTAACTCGAAGTTTAATTAACAGATTTGATATCATTTCCACACCATCCTTGGCGCTTTTTTTAAATGGCATCTCTAATAGACCTAATGCACTAATAAACAATGTTTTTTATAAATGCTGAGAAGAAAAAGTAACTACCGTAACTACTGAAACAGTAGTTGTATCATCGAATATATATCTTCAATCAATCCCAAAATTACAACTCTTTGAAAAACTATTAACCATTAAAAGCATTACCAGGATACTTAATTTCCCCATTATTTTTGTTCGCGATGAGTCAAAAAGTAATGGGTGCTCGTTACAATATCGCTTACAAGCCCATTACTTTTTACACACCCATTACGTTTTAGCTCAGCGCGGACAAAAATAATGGGAAAGTAAGTAGACTGGTAATGGTTTTAAGCCCTGTTTTTGCTGGGAGTGCTCGATTTTTTGTACCACTGGCACTTATAGTACCAAATATAAAGGAAACTTACAAAAATTAAAAAAAATAGTGGATTTAACACAGCTCAATGTAGAAAACTTTTAAGAGAAACAGATAAATTGGAGGATCCAGAAATCTTTGATGAAGTTGGAATATTTAAAATTCAGCCATTCATTGCATCATTTAAAGCTATGAATATAATTGTTGACAATTACTTTACAACGAACATAGTCAATATTGCCAACAAAAATAAGCACTTGACTGAACTCCGTAGATCTTTTCAGAGTACGAATGTCAAACTCTTAAAATTCATGTAATTCTTCATCATTTAGAGCAGGGTCTTATACATTTGGGATTATGGTCCGAACAATCTGGCGAATCTATTTCCAGAGAATTTCTCAAACTTTGGGATAGATACAAGATAAATCATTGATCCAACTTTTTCGGAACGATTAAAAAAAGCGGTAGTTACTTTTCCTTCTCAGCATTTAAAAAAAAAACATTGTTTATTAGTTGATTTGGTCTATTGGAGATACCACTTAAAAAAAAAAAGCGCCAATGTGTCTGTCCCAAGGATGACGTGGATATGATATCAACTCTGTTAAATAAACTTGGAATACAATATTATATAGCATAAGAAAGCTTGAAGAATTTTCTATCAATGGAAAATATTAAAGATCTTGAACTGGTTTCTTTGAAAGCATAAAAATATAACAAGAGTGGTACAATTGTGTTACACCATCCACTATGTTATTTAAATTGATATGTGCTTGTATCAATAAAAAAACCCATAGCCAGTGCATACGTCATGCACTTAATATAAGTATCCAGTCAAAAGGTACAAAAAATCAAGTGGTACAAAAAATCAAGCACTGGCGTACAACTGGTTAACCAAAGAATTGTAATTTTAAAATAGATTCAAGAAAATATTATCGATGATTTAACTTTTTTGGCACGATAAAAAAGCGGTAGTTACATTTTCTTCTCAGCATTTATAAAAAAACATTGTTTATTAGTGCATAAGGTCTATTAAAAACGCCATTAAAAAAAAAGCTCCAAGGATGCTGTGGAAATGATATCAACCTTGTTAATTAAGCTTGGAGTTAAACTTTTTTCATTTTGAACAATACATTTATATATACATTTTTTCGATAAGTAATCCATACAATATTATATATCATAAGAAAGCTTGAAGAATTTTCTATTAACAGAATTTTACAGAATCAAAATATTTTAAGCCGTTTTAAAGTTATGGGCTTTTAAGTAAGACTCAAATTTGAAAACTCGAAGATCCTGGATCTTTAAATTGAAACGATGATATTTTTGGTTAAGGATCAGCTACGATTTCATGGGATATGGTTTTTGAAAGGGTAGATAGCCCACAATAAGATGGCATAGTTACTTTTTGTCGTCATTTTTTTCCAACTTAATTTTGCTTCTGGCCGGGTGTGTAAAATAGCACAAATTTAAAAACCGCTTTGAAAAAAAAATATTTTTCTCATATTGCAGAAATTTTAATATTGTGCATAAAAATTTAAATTCCAAAATGCCGAAAAAAATATGAATTTTTAGCTCGTCCGATCATATTGAAAATTTATTTCAGTGTTGTTTTTGAACATTCAAAGTGGTGGTTTGAATGTCCTTAAATGTTGCTAAATTGGGACTATCGTTTCGAAAAGGATAGTAAAAATTTCAAAATTAATTCCAATATACAATTTTCTTTTAAAATTTAAATTTAAATTGGTGGTCAAAGATTTGGTTTAGTTGAGCTGGCCGGTCAAAACCCTTGCATAGATTAATGGGGTCGCTACACTCAAAGGGGGTTCACTACATCTAATTAATGAAAACCTTCATAAATATGATGAAAGCTTTGTGGTACCTGCAGGTAACAAGACTATCTAAAGAGTCCTTGCAATCGTGATGAGTATGTCAGATTGGCGTAGATAGCCCTGATCGCCGCCTGGCTGCCAATGTATAAATTGACGTCACAACCATACCAGGGGTAAAGCAAGGCCAACTGCTAGAACTTCCGCCTACAAATTCTGCGGTTATCGGGAAGTTTATATTGGCTCGTATATTCCCTCTCGATAGAAAACAGCAGCTGCGACTGCCACCCTCCTTCATCTAAAAACCATCCGCTAAAAAATTAAAGGTTCTGTGTTCATTGCAAAGACCTTGACCTATAGTGACGTGTAGTGCTCTACTGAAGCACATACTAAGGATAATGGAGCCACTGCTAGAGTTTCCTTTCCCAATGAGCCTCGCGTGGCCATAAGGCCTATACACAAACTACTCTGTAGCCCCAAGAGATTCTCGCGGTTTCCTCTGACACCAACTAAATTTGTTGTAGAAACATCCACTGCTCTTATAAGTTAAAAACATTAACTGAAGTTAAAACTGGCTTGAGTTGTTTCTAAGGGAGATTTCAGTGCAAAAATTTTGAAATGGCTGATCCAATCTGACGGGGACAAATTTAAATTTCAGTCCAATCTAGTTAAAACTTTGTATTGAGAGTGTTTTATATCGCTTAAATAGATTTCGATTGAAATTAAGAAATTCAAAATGGCCGGCAAACAACATTTGAAAAAATATAAAAATATAAAGAAAAAAAACAAAAAAAAATAAAGTTTTTCAACCAAATTATAATAATTGTTCCCTGAAGAAGTCACCCAATGCGGAGACGAAATATTGGAAATAAATAATTATAATTAATAAATAAATGATTAAAGCTCGTTTAAAATAAGAACAATTAAATAAAAGAAGAACAAAGAAAACTTAACGTTTTTAATATAAAATATGTTTATCAATCAAAGTTGAATCCCTGACAGACGGTTGAAGATATTTTAATAATTTTAATTTTTTATAATTTTATTGATTCAAAAATTTATGATGTTTTTTTTTTTTTCTATTAACAAATTTTTAAAACTGTTTGGGAATATAGCGTAGTTTTTGGAAAAATTCACAGTCCGATCGGCCAGATTTTAGAAATATTATATCGATGAACTAATTTTTAGCACAGAACAAATTTTCGTATTTTCTCACCAGTTTTATATATATTTAAATTATTGTTAAAAAAGCCCCATCGTAAAGATCAAAAATTAATTTTTTTCAAATAATTATTTGGCAACTTTGGATAACAATTTTCTACAAGTTTTTATATACGAATGTAGTCAGGATGTGGAATTATTTTAGGGGTTCTTTAAGCCACTTAATTGTCTTTATTCGGCAAATAAATTGACATAGATTACAAAAATATCAAACTCTTATTCATAGATCTCAAACGATTATTTTTCTTTTAACAACTAACACATATTTTCATACACATTCAGATATTTTTTGTGTAGGTATACGACATATGTCCAACACATTCTCATTAGTTACTTGCACTGACAGTTAATGTCAAAGCGTTTGATATCTATGTAATCTATTTACGTCTATTGAAAGCAAATGTAAAAGAGTAAACTATCTGTGTAATCTGTGTCTCAGAATGAGAGAAATTTTAATTTAATTATGAGTTTTTTTAACCAATATTCAATTTCTCTTTATGTTCCCAGGTCAGAGATTTAATTTCCAACAATTTACTCAACATCTGCTCGGAAGAAAAAGTATTTCATGCTGTTCTAAATTGGATTAAGCATGATTTGACTGAACGGCAAATTCATATAGCCGAACTTATGAGTCATGTCCGATTGCCTCTAGTAAATCGTGACTTTTTAATGACAATTGTGGAAACGGAACAATTAATAAGAGATGATTCTCAATGCAAAGAATTGCTCTTGGAAGCCATGAAATATCATTTATTACCCGA
Source organism: Delia radicum (assembly GCA_021234595.1). Taxonomy (NCBI): domain Eukaryota; kingdom Metazoa; phylum Arthropoda; class Insecta; order Diptera; family Anthomyiidae; genus Delia; species Delia radicum. The sequence continues at coordinate 177,557,457 of CM037855.1, read as the reverse complement.
ACAAAGAAGTATAATGAGTAGTCAACGTACTTTGGAAAGAAGACCAGATGGTATGAAACCCTATGTATTTGCGGTAGGCGGTGGAAGTCTATTTGCCATACACAATGAATGCGAAGTATATAATCCCCGTTCGAATATATGGTCAACAATAGCACCGATGTTATGGCGACGTTCAAGATCGGGAGTGACCGCTTTACATAAGTCTCTGTATGTAGTGGGTGGTTATGATGGTGTTAATGATTTGGCCACCGCTGAATGTTACAATCCCACTAATAATAAATGGTCTTATATAACACCAATGGGTACAAAGCGGTCATGTTTGGGTATATGTGCTTTTGATGGTTTGATATATGTTTGTGGTGGTTATGATGGTGCTTCTTGTTTAAGTAGTACTGAAAGATATGATCCACTCACCTCCATCTGGAGTTCTTGCCCAGCTATGAGTACACGCAGACGTTATTGTCGTTTGGCTGTATTGGAAAATTGTATCTATTCTTTGGGTGGTTTTGATTCCACAAATTATCAATCAAGTGTAGAACGTTTTGATCCAAGGGTAGGCAGATGGTATCCAGTACCTAGTATGACTGCCCGACGTAGTAGTTGTGGTGTGGCTTCTAGTGAAGGTTATCTTTACTGTATTGGTGGTAATGATGGTACCATGTGTATGTCAAGTGGTGAACGTTTTAATATTCGACGTAATAGTTGGGAACCTATAGTAGCCATGCATTCACGTAGATCTACTCACGAAGTGGTAGAAGTAGACGGAGCTCTTTATGCTTTAGGTGGTAATGATGGTTCATCTTCTCTTAACTCGGTAGAACGTTATGATATACGTGTCAATAAATGGACTATAGTCAATTCGATGGTGGCCAGACGTAGTTCTGTCGGAGCTGCTGTATTGGATTGTTTTCATTTGGAGCGTGGCTTAGTACAGACTACCAATTTATGACCTCCACTCTCAGCCATTGCTGAATCATTTGTAAATGCTGCCAATGTTTCATCAACATCCAAAAATTCGTCTTCACCTACAGCTGCTAATGGTTTGGCAACTACGAATGGTGTAACAACATCTTCAAGCTCGAATTCATCATCGTCGGTTACCTCTTCGACCTCAACAAATAATCCCATATTACCGGGACGTGCTGTTAGTGGTCGCAGTATGATGGCTGGTGATTTATTGAATGTTGTCTTGCCTTCAAATTATACATTAAGTACATCGGCACCTTCGTCGTCTGCATCTACTTTAAGACGCCATCGTGATCGTAATCCAGCACCCGAACCTAGTCCAAGAACTGAAAGACCCTTATCAGATGATGGCAAACCTTCAACTGCCTGATATTTATATTATAGATAAATAGTTTATTTATCACAAATATGGAAAAAACTGCCTCCCGTAGAGATGATATATCATATATCATTAAATTTTTTTTAAATAACATTTAATATAAAAAATAAAAATACTGGTACTCAATTAGGGAATCATGGCAGAAATATAATTGACTTAAGACAGATGAAATTAATACGAGTTTAATATTTGAAATTTGTGATAACAAACTAGAGGGAGTTGTGGTGTTATGGTTTGCGGGTTAACCTGTTACACAGAAGTTTACGGGTTCGAGACTCAGCGTACGGCAATATCAGTTTATAAAAATTATGTGTATGAATTTTTTTTTTTTGTCTCTCATATCACAGCGACTTCCTTCGGGTTGTTTTAAGTGCTTTACCGCCAACTTCCAAACAGATGTGCGCAATAACTGTTGTGTGATTTAACAGTGTCGCCATATTTGAAAACGCCTTTCATGTCTTCTCTATCCCATTTCCAAAGACAGCCATACATTAAATAAAAGGAAAATTAGAAAGTCATAACCAGACAAAACAAGTTTGCCTTTTTTGCTATTTTTACTGATAGTTGCTTATTTTGGAATTTTTTATTTTTAGTTCTTGGGCTTCAAACTGGTTTTTTATTACGATTTTTGAGCTTTAAAATTGCCTTCTTCAAAATTGAATTTGCTTGAAATGCCTTTTTTAGCTTTTTCTTTTAGAAAGTCTAATTTTTTACGTTTTTTGTAGTTTTGCTATTTTTGTTTTTTCCGGTCATAAAAACGTAGTTGAGATTTTAAAGACTTTTTCGGAGCTGTAAACTATAAGGGCCAACTCTACACTAAAATAATATATAAAAAATTAGCTAATATCCAATAGATGGTGCTCAACAACTGTTCAAAGATTTAACATCTGGCGCAATTACACACAAAATTACAGTTGAAATGACTACAAATGTAGTCAAAAAGGCGATGACTATATTTGTCATAAAAATTACTAACCATGTAGTCATTTTTAACTAATGATAAATCAGCTACAATAGTAGTAAAAACGACTAACAAAGCGGTCAAAAACAAACAACCGCGAATGAAAGCATAAACAATAAAAATAAGAAACAAAACAATGAACATAAAACGACTGAATAAGCTGTAAAAAGTAGTGTTTTCAACAGTTGTTATTTTTTCGGTATTTTAATATTTTTTTTCAATAAAAATATATATTTTTTTCTGTTAATTACATCCTATTTAAAATGAAAAGTCAAATTTTCACACGGTATTCCAGTTATGACGTTTTTATGAATAGGAGCTACAATGAACATTTTCTAATTATAATTTGCAAACTATGAACATATAACAAATGAACTAATAACAAATATAAACTAAATGAGAATTTTTAAAAACTCAACATAATCTTCTATTTTGAAATAATTAACAGAACTTAACAGGTTACTGCAAAATTGCTGTTTTGGTAGTTGTTTATTAAAATACTAAAATAACAACTCAAAACAACTGTACAGTATTTTTGGTTTGTTTTTTTTTAAATGATTTTCTAAAATAGTCGTTTTTCATTTTCTCATAGTAAAATGACTACAATAACAGTTAAAACATTGTTTACTGCCTGAATGACCTACATGTAGTTACTACCTAGCAAAATTTTTTAGAACATATTACCTTTGAACCTGAACCTTCTTTTATCACCGGTTACATGGAATCGGTTCTAGAACAGGTTGCTGGGAGTCATAATTTAATATTTCACTGTCCCAGAACCAGTTCTATAACTGATTCTAGAACCGGTTCTAAAGCAACCTGTTCTTGTTTGGAGGTAAAGAACATATTGCAAATAAGACAAACTCCATATAAAAAGAATCAGTTGCAGAACAGAAATTAGAACCTGTTATACTAAAGCATAAGTTGTTCTGTAAGCAGTTATTTGGATCTTACTATTTTACTGGTTATAGGAATATTCTGAGTGCAGTGTGGGCATATTTAAAGATATGTCTTTACCCCTTTCCAAAGAAAGCAACACATTAAATAATAGTAAGGTCTACATTTCAGTGGATTAGGAAGGCATCAAAACTAAGGCGATATTCGGAGGATAATCCAAACTATAACTTTCTAGGCTTATGAATACCATAACATTGCTTCAGATTACAGTGCAGGACAAAATCATAAAATTTTAAAATTAATAAGGTTATGACCGTCAAATCTATATATCTCAGGCATGCTGATTTCAATAGCGTACTTTATTTTTCGATTTATGGTACAGTTTTACTACAAAATTACTTTGAATTTTGGCGCATGTAAATGCAGATTTTACATATCGCTTATTTGCTGCCAAAAAAATGATTTTTGCGATAATGACGCAGAATCATTGGTTGTACTATGATTTATATCAGTGATGTTCTTTACGCATACTATTGCATTTATACTTGTGTGTGTAGCAGCGAAAAAACGAAGTTTATTCTACGGTACACTGATAATAAATTTCAATTGCAGAAAAAAGATTTTTTTTGAAAAAAGTGAATTTCATAAAAATATATTTTTTAATATATGAACCCCTTTGAAACTAAAAAATATATATTTTTTTCTATTTGGGCTTAAGCGGACAAGGGCTCCTGGGAACCACCATGGCTCAGAAACAGTTTAGCGTTGTATCATATTAGTGTGTGTACTCAAGTGAAAAAAATTTTGTTACAATTTAAAAAAATAGATTTTTTGCATAGAAAGAAAGCTACACTCATAGAAATAAAGCTGTACAAATGCGCTCATAGAAATTTTACAAAATTCGGGCTAAAATTAGCAGGGCATTTTAACTAATTTTTAGTAACTTTTTTTGCTATTTCTACAGACTTATTTCTATGAGTATAGCTTTCATTTCTATGACTGTACAAGAATTAATTTCAAATATAATTTTGGTACACTCCTAGAAATAAGTCTGTAGAAATAGCAAAAAAAAGGTACTAAAAATTAGATAAAAGTGACTCTGCAGAAAAAACCAGTTGAATTAAGAGATTTTTTAACTAAATATTTGCAGACTTAAAATATCAAACAAAAACTGTTGTGTTAACATTTTTTTTTTTGCTAAATTTAGCCCGAATTTTGTAAAATGCAAATAACAGGTTAAATTGTTAAACCAACTGAAATTTTTGCTAAATAATTGTAAATTTCTGATTTAATAACGGAAAATTTTTAATTGCATTAAAAAAAACTTAAAATTTTCAAAATGTTTATGATTTTATTTGGGTACAGATATTTAGTAATTAGTTTTGCTAATGTTAGCAGGTGTTTTTGTTACTTTGTTACTATTCATCAGGTTTATTTTTGCTATTTTAAGTCTACAAATATTTAGTTTAAAAATCTGTTAATTCAACTGGTTTTTTTCTGCGGGGTCATTTTTAACTAGTTTTTAGTTACTTTTTATGCTTTTTCTACAGACTTATTTCTATAAATAAAGATATTGCTGGGTCAATTAATATTTTTATTTAAAATACGAATATTTCACTGGTGTTTGTTTAGGGTTTTTAAATAAAAAAATAAATAAATAAAAATTTTTCACTTATAATTTTATTACAAATTAAGCATTGTGCATCGTCATCCATATTCTCTATAAAAAAAAAGTATTTTCCCATTCATCATCAAACATATTTCTACGTGTATTTTTATTTGTGTTCCGCAGCGTGGTGTTGCTTCAACAATGGTTCAACTACAATTGATTTGTTTTCTTTTAACTCAGTGAGAACAAAGCAAAAGCCGAATATGCACATCGAAAGCCATACGAAGATGTTTATAGTGTACGTGTGTTGACGCAGCGTAAGCAGCATTTTCTTCTGTAACCCCGTGTGGTTGGAAATTGAGAGGAAGCACATCACTGATTTATATTGTGTAAAACAATCGTATTAATATCTTGAATACTAGCCTCTTCATAAAAAATGATGTCGTTATTTTTTCTTCAAGGTGGGAGTAAATTGAAAACTTTAAACTCGTTTTCTACAAAATGTTTGTGTTATGACATTATTGCAGCAAATGAGCGATATAACGGTTTTATTATGCAATCAATCTGACTCAATTATGCTGAAATGTAAATTTATTCCCTGTATTCTTATTTGAGGCACACATATGATTTACAATACTGTCGATTAAACCCGCTATTTAGCGATTTTCTAATTTTTCTCAATTTTTACGGTTTAAGCGAATTTATCGCTAAACTAACAAGTGGTCATGAAGTAGAAAAAGCCTATCAGAAGGAGGTGTTTCAGCAAGAAAACAATTATTTTAAAATGGTGCCTCATATGCAAAAACTGCTATTTGTCAAAAAAAAAAAAATTTATGGCGCCATAATTTTTTTAGATGAACCCAGAGTCGAACTTTTTGTATGATATGTAAATACCTTCGAAAGCTATATATGCAAAAAATCGGTTAAAAATATTTATTTAAGTTTTTCTAAGTTTTAAGTTTTTCTAACAAAAACACCATTTTTTGTGACTTTTGGTGTACCCAAAGTGGAGGTTTTTGTTAGGAAAGCCTTTGCACATACTTATACATATTTTTAGCTGAAAATTTGGAAACATACTTTTGAAAAGTATTTACATACGTATCATACTAAACCCTAGAACTTGGAGTCCTCGTGGAAAGCTATGGCGGCATGTACAATTTTTAACAAATCTCGAATTTTGCATAAAAAAACGCTTTGATAAAATAACTTTTTTCTTACTACTATAAATCCTCTTAATTGACTCTTTTCACTACATGAACATTTGATTAATTATTTAGAGATTCGCCAAAACCGAAAAAATTAGAAAAATGCGCTAACAGCGAGTTTAATTTTAAGCTTTGGTAATAAAATATGTACCATAAATATTAATACTGGTCTTGTCCTTAGATTTCAACAGAAAGAAATCAAAATTATTGCATTTGCAAAATTTTTTGTATATAAAAAACAGCATAAATATGCGTAAAATTTAAAGTAATTTTCGGAAAAACTGTACCATAGATCAGAAAATAAAGTACGCCATGGAAATCAGCATACCCGCGATATATATAGAATTGATGGTCAAAACATTTTTTTCATGTCATGCCGTGTTATATTTCAATGAAAATATTTACAAGCTACCTTTTTATAACTCCCCGTAAGGGAAAGTGGAAGTACTTTCTACTAATAACGTCACCAGCATTCAAAAGTATCAGAAAAACTTTGAAATCATATTACGATTAGAATTTTAGTAAAATTTCCTTTAATTAAGTCAATTATTTTTCTGCCCTTGCATTTATCATAATATTTTAAATCTAAATAAGATTAAATTCTGAAAAATTTTCAGAATCTGAGTAATTTTTTCAATAGAAATAAAAATGTTTAGCCTGAGTAATTTTTTCTATAGAAAAATGTTTGAAGTCTAAGATATTTTTTTAATAGAAGATTGTTCTGAATCTAAGATATTTTGTGTAGAAAGTTATTGAGAATCACAAACAATTTTTTTTGCCTACAGAAAATTTTCAGAATCTGAGAAATTTGTTTAATAGAAAAAATTAAAGATTATAAAAAAAGTTTTGAAAGTCATGATTTTAAAAATACTTTCCTGTATAAATACGTTTTTGATTTAGAAAAATTAATAGATTTTGAAAATATTTCTCTATAAAACAATTTTCAGATTCTGAGACCTTTTTCTATAGAAAAATTTTCTGTTTCTAAGTAATTTTTTGTAAAGAAAAATGTTCAGTCTGAGTAATTTTTCTATCGAAAAATTTTCTCGAGTCTGAGTCACTTTTTGTATAGAAAAATGTTCAGATTCTGAGTATTTTTTATATTGAAAATTTTTCAGAATATAACAAGGAAACTACACAGTGGCGAATCTGCATATTTGAATGAAACCCGGATATGTTGTAAAGGACTAAAAAATATTAGACACGTATTTTTTTTAGGTGCACAATCCCAAGTTTAAGAGTTAAAAAGTTGGGTAAAAAAATATACAATCTGTCGTTTGTTTAGTATATTTCTTATATAAGTTCCCAAGAAACGTATTTACAGACTCTACGACAAGTACGAAATCATAAATCCGGCTTTTACGGCACGTTTAACGGTACGAAAACAGTAAACGACACGAAAACCTAACGATTTTTTTTTGTTGGATTATTAAGCTATAGACAAATTGGGTACCAAATGAAAGTTATTTTAAATACGAATCCACTGATACATAAAACTTTTTTCGAATATCACATTTGTATGGGTAGTTGTTGTTGGTTTGAGTTTAAATTAACATGACATAATGCTTATTTGGTGTCTGGGATTTATTCAATTTTCGTAATCGTTCGGCTTTAACACTCTTGAAGAGCTTTTATAACCCATATTATAAATATTCCAATTAAGTGACAACCCTAGGCTAACAGCATAGGCAAAATGGGTACAAAATTTTTTGTGTTCTCGAAAACTAAAATACTGCATACAAAAAAATCTGAATATCTTAAGATGTTTTCATACAAAAATGTTTTTGTTTCTTTCCCCTAAACGTCCGATTGCGCACCTTAAAAAATACTTGTCAAATATTTTATTGTCTTTAACAACATGTCTAAGTTTCATTAAAATTTAAGGATTCGCCAGAGTGTAGTTTCTTTTTAAGATATTTTCCTAATATAAAAATTTACTGAACATTTTTTTATAGAAAAAATTTTCAGAATCTGAGTCATTTTTTTCAGAATCTGAGACATTTCTTAAAATAAATAGTACACACACTATTTTTGTGAAATTTAATTCTGAAAACTTTTCAGTATCTGAGTCATTTTTTATATAGAAAAATGTTCGAAGTCGGAGAAATTTTTTCAATAGAATAATATTTAGAATCTAAGACATTTAGTTAAGAGAAATTTTCAGAGTGTGAGTAATTTTTCTTTCGAGAAATTTTTTCTAATGTGAAGCATTTTTCTACAGAAAATTTAAGAAATTTTTTTTATAGAAAAATTATCAGTTTTAAAAAATTTTGCTCGTCATGACTTTTAAAATATTTTTCTTAAGAAAATATCTCTCAGAAGCTGAACATTTTTTATGTAGAATATTTAACAGATTTTGAAAGTATTTTTTTACAAAAAATATGTTTTGAAAATTTTATAGAAAATTGTTCAGAATCTGACATTTTTTCATAAAAAAATTTCAGAATCTAAAACAACATTTACACTGAAAATCTGTCAAAATCCATACAAATTTTAAATCGAAAACTTGAAAAAAAACGAAAATACGTATTTTCGTTCTCAATATGAACATAGTATAAGAACATTTTTTTAGAATCTTATGAAATTTCTTTAAATAAATATGATCCATACATACACTATTTTTGTGGAATTGATTTAATAAATAATAGTAGTAGTAATTAATAAATATTTGAATATAAAGTTTATATAAACACAAAATCTATTGACCTATTTGAGCTCTAAACAAAAACACCTTAAAAACTTTAACCAAATGAATCTTACCCACTTAATTATAGTATAAATTTATGCTCTTATGAACATTTTTACAGTATTTTTTAATTACACATAAAATACATTTAGATGCAACAAATTTAATTGCATTTATACATATTACAATTATAAGCATACTTTAATCAAATAATTTATTAAAAATTTAAATAAAAAAATGTGTTTGAAAAATTTAAACTAATGTTTTTATTCAGAGAAGGGCTTAAAAATGCTGACTGAAGGTTTTAATTTGCAAGAGTTCCATTGATAATTTATCGGTTAATCTCCATTATCTTTTCTGGTCTAACATTTGGACTATTTGAAGCATAAAAGCAAATCTTTCCTATTTAAAGTTGCTTTGAGTTTTCTTCCTTATTTTAAATATGAAAAATGTGTGTGAAGTGTATAATATCACATTCACAAACACAGCAATTTGACTAAGTTTTATATTGAGAACAAAAAGAGATTGCACTGTAAAGATTGAAAAGTTATTAAATGATTACTTTACAGTTAATTTTTGCTAAAGCTAAAAACTATATATTCTATAAATAATTTGTCAACAAAAATTTAAACTTCTATTGAGAACAAACATTAATTAAAATAATAATAAATTAATAAATAAAAGTAAAAGATAAATTCAACACTTACATTCTTTGTACTTTTGGTACGATGATTTATTGCACAGTTTGCGGTAAATTGTAATTATTAAGATTTGTATAAAAAAGATTTGATTTGAATATATTCAGGAAAATACAATTCTTGAAAATATGCATAGAAATTGTGAAAATTCTTAAAAAACTTAAGGCACATTAGATATAATCCACTTTGTTTGGCTTGGCTAACATTAAAAATGATCAACTAAACCAAACGTTCGGCAGTGTGATGAGCAAGTGAACCTACTGTTTTGGCCAAAGGTTTCTTGATAAATGTATTTGTAGTAGGGCCACCGTACCAATTCTCGCCAACTGTAAAATGTTGGAGAAACAAATTTTGTATGAGAAAAAAATGCAATTAAAACGAAATTCTTTAAACAGAAAAATTTTATTCAGTTAAACAAAAACAATGTAAATATTTCTGTTTTGCTGTTAAAAAAACTTATTTTCTTATGTTGGTTTAACAAATGACAATACTGAAACTGCTTTAGCAACACAATGAATACAATAACAAAAATTATTCAGAGTTTTTTATATTGCAAAGCATTTTTCAAAGCATCTCATTATGCAAACCTTAGTATGTGATTTTTTTTCAAATTTAAACTTAAACTCTAAAATATTTTACATCCATAATGGAGCATTACTTAAGTATGGATTAGAAAGAACAATATATTAAAGTAAGGTAATGTTTAAAACATACGTAAAAAAAAAATGTATGATAAAAATTAACAAAAAAGTATGAAAGAATTTAAAAATGAATGGGCTTTAAAAGCATTTTCAAGAAATTTATATTAATATTTAATTTCAAACTTATCCAAATCGGGAGCTAAATATTAGGATATTTTTTAAAGAAAAGAGAATATTAAAAATAACAAAGAGAGAAGAGAAAATAAGAAAAATATTTTCATTTCAACACTCATATTGTCAAAATTTTCAATTTGCTTAAGAAATTGTATAATAAGCAATATGATGAAATGCTTATAAAAGCCAATTTGTTTCAAGATGTGGGATTTGTTGTTTTTGAATACTTTGAATTTTCTTTTTGTTAATTTTGTACCATGTGTTGGTTTATTGAATTGTTTGTTTTTTTCTTTTTTAGAGATGATAAAAAAGTTTATTTACTTTTGTAGACTTTTTCAGTCATATCATCGAAGTCGGAATCTTGGATGTTCAACATCAAATTATCGGCCGAGAGGTAGACCTTGTTTTGTGAGCTGGCAATCTGTTTTTGGAAAGATAATAAAAAAAATAATATTATTAAGTGTTGGTTAGGAACTGTAGTTTGAGATATGGGAGAAAACTTACGGTTCTAGATATACTTTGAGCTGCACGCAATTTACGCAATTTCAAGTAGGCTGGATTTTGTTTCACTGCAAGACCTAAGTAAACATAACTGTTATGGAAAAACCAGGGAGTATTTGTGTGGATAAAGTAATAAATTTGATAATAAATAAAACAATAGCATTTAGAATATGTTAGCCCATATTTTCACAAAATAATGATTTTTCAAATTGAATAATAACAATTAACGTCCAGTTTATACTTAGGTCTTCAATAAAACCTCGTTTCAATGAAAATAGCCAACAAGTAAATTTGAATGCATCATTTCGAAACTAAAGATGTCAATGAAAAGTTGAATACAACAATAAACAAGATTTAGGTAGAGGCGGAAACACCAGTGCACAGTAGGATATATCACAAAAGGTTTGGAAATATTTCGGCCATTTCGGCCTAAGTAATTATTATATCATACATTTAAACATTTTTTTTTCGGATTCTTATTTTATGGGCATTAAACTTATTTTTGAGGTACACAATTGAAAAGTTTGACAAAAATTTAGAATTTTTCTGAACAACTTAAATTGCGATTTTGCATCTAATGATGTTTACTGATGTTTAAAGCGTTTTATTGACATTTTTCGAGACGAAATGATAAGACAGAGAGTAAATGATTATAAATACACAAATTTGATGACATTTCACAGAAAAAATTTTAAAATAAAATAATATTCTGAAGTACGTTAAATTTCACTTGCTACCGATTTTCAGCCAACTGTTGTTCTATTAAAGTTATTTTCTATAGAAAATATACCAATATTTGTAACAAAAATTTTGTATAGCAAATTTTTGAAATTCTGTGAATTTTTTATGAAAAATTTTTTTTTCAATCTGGCCAATTTTCTTTCAAAAGAATGTTCGGACTCTCATCAATATTATTGGTATGAAAAATTTCAGAATCTGTTCAAATAAGTTATATAAAAAAAGTTTAGAATCTGACAAAAATTTTCAGAATCTGAGGCATTTTGTGTATAGAAAAATGTTCAAAATATGAAAAAAAATTTCTATGGAAAAATGTTCAGAATGAAAGAAATTTTTTATATAAAAAAATGTCTTAAAAGCGAGAAATTTTTTATATTGGAAGCTGTTCAGTTTTTCTATAGAAAATACTTTTTCTTAGACATTTCTTTTTTAGAGACATGTTCAGAATCTAACACATTTTTACTACCAAAAAATGTTCAGAATCTGCAATATATTTTTTATAGATATGTTTGGAATATGAAACATTTTTCAATAGCAACATTTTCAGAATCAGACATTTTTCCTATATAAAAATTTTCAGAATCTAAGACAATTGTTCTATAGAAACACATTTAGAATCTGACCCCTATTCTCTATAAAAAATATCGGAATCTAAGGCATTTTACCCCATAGAAAAATTGCAAGGAGACTTTTTTAAAGAAAATATTCAAAAAAATATATAATATTAGAAAATATAATCTTAGAAATTGTTTCTATAAAAAATTTCCCTATAACAAAATTTTCATAATTTTTTAAATAGAAAAATTTTTAGTGTAAAACAGTTTTCTATAGAAAAACGTGTAGAGTCTAAAACATTTTTCCTAAAAAAAAATTTCAGAATCTGAGCTATTTTCTATAGATAAATGTTCGGAATCTGAGCCATTTTCTTTAGAAAAATTTTCAGAATCTGCGACATTTTTAACTACAGAATTTTTTTTATACAAAATTTTTTCAGAATGTAAAACATTTTTTCTATAGAAAAATTTTCAAAATCCAAAGAATTGTTTTCTTTACAAAAATTTTTAAAATCGGATAAATATTTTTCAAAAACAATTTTTAATTCTAAGACATTTTTTTATTGAAAATATGAAGATTTTAAAGAATTTTTGCAATAAACAAACAAAACTATTTTGTTAGAACAAAATTCAGTAAGTAATTGAATATTAAATACTTGTATACCATTTACATATGAGCTATTTCAAATATTTCCGACACCTGTTTAAACTGACTTAATTGAGAGAAACGCTAGACGGGGTTAGGTTTAAAAATATGACATGCAAAATTTCACGTTAAAAAGTCTTCACAAAATAAAATAATTACTTGAAACTTACAAGAGAATTTTCATTAAATCTGTTTGCTCATAGTTTTAAACTTTCAGATCCAAAACAATACAAAATGGATCACTAAACTTGGCACATACATTCATTAAAAAGGTAATTTGCATATAGTTGCTTGGTGAAAAGTTGTATGGTGGTTTACTTGTGGAACCAAAATTTTCAGATTTTTAAACTTCCGTAGTTTTTTTATAGGATTTTGGCTCCGTTTAATGGAATTGAGTTTTGATAACAATATTTAAGAAATCTATACCCAGTTGATGTCAATGCACCAATAACAGGGTACGAACATCATAAACTTATAAGGAATTGAGGTAATTTTTTTTGAAAATGTATGTTTTATGTGTCTGACATTACATAAAGTGAGTTTTTTAGTAATCACTATCTTAGGGTTCTATAAATCGACTTTCGACTAATCGACTTTTTGGAAGTCGACTTTCTTCGTATGAAAAAATTGTACAGTAGAATTTCTTCTAAAGAAATAGTCAACTTTTACTTTCGACTTTCTTATTTGTTACACATAGCTTAAAAAAGTAAATTTTGTTTTAGTTAATAATGCAATAGGCAAACAAAGCCAGTTAAAAAGTGGAACTAAACATGTACCTCTAAACAACTTGTCGTCCAATTGTAGCATCAGTACTCTAAAGTAAAAATTCGTTCAGAGCTTTACATTTCATTAAATATGTGCCAATTTAAATAATTTTAGTCCTTTGGCAATCTGCTTAATTAATTTAATTTAATGAGATAAAGATAAAACAAGGGACATATTCAATAATCTGTACTCTTTTGAAATGTGTTAAAAAATACAAAAACTTGAAAACAAAAGTGAATAAAGCCTTTTTTGCTCAAAAAAAAAAGAATCCATTTTCTGAATACATTTAAAACCTTTCGAGTTTTAAAAGTGTTCACTTCTAAACGGTTTGAGATAATTAAGAAAAGATTTCATTAAGGTTTAAGGAAAGTCATGACAATTACACAGTAAAATGTTAACACATTTTCCTATAGTAATAAAAAATTTATGAAAAAAAAAAAGTTCATTGTAAAAATGAAGCTACGTTCAGATGTCAATTAATTGGCACCAAAACAATCTAAAAAATAATTTTTTTTTCGAATTAGATCGACTTTTACTTGGAGAAAAGTCGACTTTTGAAAATACGATAAAGTCCAAAAGTCGACTTTTAAATTTTTTACAAAAATCGAAAAGTCGACTTTTTGTTACAACTACCTCCGAGTCAAATAGTCAAAGGTTTTATGAATTTTTTAAAAATTTAGCAAAATTTAACTATTTTTTTATAGTTTTCTAATAAAAACATGGCTGGAGAGCATAGTTATGTTTTTATGTATCTACGCAGAAAAATATATTCTCAATAAAATTTCAATTGAAATTGTTTGATTTCAAACTCAATTTCAATTCAAAGTTTAATAATATCTATTTAATGTTTAATTAAAAATGAATTCGATGCACATAAAATGTCCAGTTTTTATAACATATAATGACAACAAAATTAAAAAAAAAAAGACAAAATTAAAAAAAAAAAAAAAAAAAGACAAAATTAAAAAAAAAACGACATTGAAAAAAAATTTAAAACTGAAAAATAAAAACATCACCGAAATTAGAATACAAAGAGTTTTAAAAATTATGATGTAAGCACAATTATTCAAGTTCAAAATCATTTGTTTTTTGTTAAACAAAAAACCGTGTAATGTTTATTTATTAGTTAAAAATTTTTATTTTGGATTTGAATTAGTTCAATTGTTCCAATTTTTACTTCTCATTGGGTAAATAAACAATAAGGGTAAAGTAAAGCGTTGATATTTTTTCTTCAAAATTTGGGTAAATCTTTTACCGCTTTTACATTGGTTCTCTGAAGATTTTCGCTGACGCGAAATGAAACATGTAAGGACCTGTCAGTTGATAAAGACTGCTTTAAATTAGCGGATGATAAATTATTTTAATTAATAAACGTTTTTTTTTTTGTTTAACAAAAAGCAAATGATCATGAACTTGAATAATCTTTCTCACATCATAATTTATGACAAAAAATCGAAAAATAAACTGTTGGTTTAAATTTTCTAAAATTTAAAAGTAAAACATTTAAAAATTGAAATTGTTCTCGTTTGATGGATGTTTTAAATTTTATTTATATAATTTTTTAACTTTTTGTAATTTTTTTTTTTTTAAATTTGGCGTTATTTTTTTCAATTTCATAAATTTTTTCAAACTTTAGCTATTTACCAATTTTGGTGTGTTTTTAAATTTTAGTGTTTTTAAGTGTTTGTTTTCAATTTTAGCGCTTTTTTAATTTTTTTTATCGATTTTTTATATTTTGACAATTATTTTCGAATTTTTGCCGATCTTTTCCAATTTTTGGCGATCTTTTCAAACTTTTTCCTTTTACCTTTTTTTATTTTTAAATTTTTATATTTTTTTTGCATTATGGAAATTTTTAAATTTTGCCGCTTTTTTAAATATAAACGATTTTATATTTTGGAAGACTTTTTTCTATGTTAGCGATATTTAAAAAATGTTTAAATTTTTTTTCGTTTCTAAATTTCTAAATGATTTTTTCTAAAAATTGTGAAAAAAAACTGCCGCTATTCCCGACATTTTCACTATTTGGTTTGGGCTGGTTGCTCAAATTTTCATATTTTTAAAACGTGACAGATAAAACAAATTTTCTAAAGAAATTTTTTAAAAAAAAACTAAAATTCTGTAAATTTTTTTTCTTTACAAAGTTTAACTAGAATCTAACCTTTTTACATTAAAAAATTTGCAGGTTTCAAAAATTTTTCTATACGAAAAAATTTTGGAACTCTAATGTAAGCCATTTTTCTCTATTTAAAATGTTTAGATCGTGACTTTTTTTTAAAAAAAAATTTACAGATTAAAAAAACATTTAATAGCAAAACTTAAAAGTTTTAAGACTTTTTAAAAATTTTGGATTAGGAGAAGTTTTTGTATAGAAAATGTTCAGATTCTATTGAAAAAGTGTAAATTTCTAAGAATTTTTTCTTCTGTTAAACAATTTGCCGATTTTTTAATCGATTTCTAAAGCTTGTTCTCAGTAAAAGTTTTGATATTCTAAAATATTGAGAAACTTTTGTAAAGAAGACTGAAATGATGATATTTTCATTCTGGTCTTTAAATATTGTTTTTAAAAAGGATATCATTTTAGCTGCTTCAGCTTCACCCTCAGCTTGTACAATCTTTTGTTGTTTCTCTTGTTTGGCACGTTCAACAAAGAAGACAGCACGTTGGGCTTCTTGTTGGGCAACCTGTTTAGCTTCAACAGCGGCAGTATATTCTTTGCCAAAACTTAATTCAGTCAAAGAAACATCATCCAAAATTATGTTAAAGTCACGGGCACGTTCCATCAATTCTTTGCGAATCAAAAGGGAAACCTTTAAAGAACAAAATTAAACAAAATAAATACGAGTCTTTAACAACAAAATGTTTCACAAAACTTACTTGGGCACGTTGTGTAATCAATTGTGAAGCATTAAATTTGGCCACAACACTCTTAAGGACTTCATTGCAAATGGAAGGTAAAACTTTCTCATCATAATCCAAACCCAAATTGCGGTGGACCGAAGGTAGACGTACAGAATCGGGACGTGACAAAACACGTAAAGAAATGTTCACCATTTGTAAATCCTTAGAACCGGTGGGTGATGAAATTTTACGGGGACGAGAACGAATGTCATAAATGATGGGATATTGGAACCATGGAATGCGGAAATGTAAACCTTCAGAATAAATATCGCTTTGAATGCCACCAAGTCTGCTGAAAATAATAGCACGATGACCACCATCAACTGGAAAATTTAACAAAAAACATAAAATTATCAATAATACCAACAAAGCCACACACACTCCCTCCCTAACAATCACTCAAGCACAGCGTTCAAAGGTTATGCAACCT
Source organism: Delia radicum (assembly GCA_021234595.1). Classification (NCBI taxonomy): domain Eukaryota; kingdom Metazoa; phylum Arthropoda; class Insecta; order Diptera; family Anthomyiidae; genus Delia; species Delia radicum. Next base: position 177,540,706 of record CM037855.1, on the reverse strand, counting down.
ATTTTTTGGATATACGAAACAAATCAATGAAAATTTTAAGGAATTAAAAAATTGTACATAAACTTGAATGATTTCTATTATATTTCCTTAAATCCATATCGAATTCCTTTAAAATTTATTGAAAACATATTGCAATATCACGTTTTTATTATGAAATTAGCCGGACAATGAAAATGTCATTGTAGACTCAAAGTGAGGTTATGTTTAATTTTTATTAAATTTGTTTTTTAGTTTTAATTGTACAAAAACCATGTAAAACTTACCGGTATATAAAGATTGATTAATACCATAAGCTGCTGCACCTAAACCAGCTAATAGTTTAAGACCCAGGGTCAAACCAGGTGGACCACCTTTGCCTAATTTACCAGCTAAATCATTTAATTTGCTTTGAGCCATTTCTGTAAAATATACACAGTTAAGATGTAATAAGTTTTTAAAATTTTGCAAATATATTAAATAAATTATTACTTTTTTAATAAGAATAAATGCTTTTATTTCACAAAACTTAATAAATATTACAAAATCCACCAAACGGCAGACAAACTTCACTTTCGATTGAAAAAGTACAATGTCGACAATCCGACGGTTTTTTTATATATTCTAGCGCTTTTTGATTATTTATTTATTTATTTATTTATTTATTAATCCATATTGTAATACAAAGCCATTAAAGCCAAAAAACGTATTACATAGCAATACAATCCTGAGTATAGTACTTAACCTAATCTATACAAATAACTTATGTAAATATAAATCATGCATAAATAGCTGCACCCATCAATTTAACTTTAACTTATTGGCTCCCCAGCCGTAACAAATTATAAAAAGTACTATTAAAAAGAGATTCAGTTAAGTAATTATAATCCGGTAATTTTCACAACTCATATCAAGCAATAAGAATCATAGAAGCAAGTCCCAAGATAATTAACAGCTACTGTACAGAAAACATAAAAATCTATCGCAATAAACTTGAGAAGTGCTTCATAAGCTTAAGGCGAAACACATTATTGGATTGCGAAAAGATACGCAATTCATGCGGTAAACGATTCCAACAGCGAGCCACCCTTACAATAAAAGATCTCTCAAACACAGAACACCTTATTCTAGGTATTATAATTTGCTTATTCCTAGTAGACCGCGAAAAAGTAAATTCTTTACATAACAGGACAGGTATGCCACTTTTAATAATGCGATGAAATAGGAGAATATTACGGTACTTAACGAATTTATCAAAGTGGCACCCTAAGAATTTCTTCACAAATTCAGAAATATGTTCACGTCTACGGACACTAAACACATACCGAACCACAGCATTAACAACTCGCTCCAATATCTTTAAGTTCGAGGCAATGGTCCCTGATACCAGCTCAAGTCCATATAAGATCTGCGGCATAAGAAGTGCATGAGCTAGTCTACATTTAACCTGAAAAGGCAGAAAAATATTCGTGGAATATATTCTACGTAAAGTACAAGAAACCCTACGATGTACAGATTCAAAATGAGACTCATAACTAAGCCTGTTATCAATGATAATACCCAAACATCTATGTTGGCTTACAAAATCGATCTTAGAGTTCCGAATAAAAATCTCAAAACCATTCACAAAGTTCTCTGACGTTCCAAACAATATAGCCTTAGATTTAGAAGGGTTAACAACCAGCGAATTTCTAGAAGACCACAGGTAGATCCCATTAAGACAGTAGTTAATATTAGCCTCTAATACATCGGCAAAATCTCGACCAGTACTAAACAAAAGCAAAATATCATCTGCAAATAAAAACGGCTTACACATACTAGAACTTAGAACTGCAGGTAAATCATTAATGTAAAGTATAAATAAGAGGGGGCCCAAAACCGACCCCTGAGGAACTCCAGATGTAAGTGAAAGAATACTAGAAAGCCTACCATCTAAATCTACAAACTGTGATCTATCACATAAATAAGACAATATGAGTTTACAAGCCGACTTTGAAAAGTTGAAGAATTCCTTAAGTTTTATAATCATTTCCACCATTATAATGGTGGAAATGTGTTTTTAGCGGTTTAAGGGAGTTTTAACGTTCTTTTAATTAAAAAAATATATGTATTACATTTAAAATTCACAGATAATACATTTTCATTCACAATGAATATATATTCGTTCACAATACCAATACTACCAATAGTACCAATACTAGTGTCCGACCGAACAGTTCGACCAAAAAACTTTATTTTGTCGGTTTTTTGATATCTAGAGGCAATCATGACACATTTTGGTATTGCAAACATGTTTGTTGAGCCGATTTAATTCAATTTTGGGTATAAAATTTAAGAGAAAAGCCGAAGTATAGCTATAAAGTTAAAAGTTCGGCCGCCGAACTATTTTCAATTTGGTCGAACTTTCTGAGGCCGAACAGTGAATTCATTGCTTAACTACAGACTTTAACACTCAAAATAGCATCTAATCAGCCCAATAAACATTTTTCCATATGCCAAATTTGTCCATAATGCTTTAAAATGCCGAATAAAGACCAAATACATATTCTGGACGAACTGTTCGGTCGGACACTAACCAATACACTTTGCAATATTATTGCAAATAGTATTGCCACTATTATTGTAAGTTTGCTATACTCAGTGCAATAGGATGTATAATACTTTTGCGCAAAATATGACACCATTCTTTTGTTATGTTGTGGCGGAATAAAAAAATTTGCGTAAAATGTACAACACACTGTAAAATATTTTTAACATCTCTTGGTTGCACAATAATAATCAAAATCTTTTTGATTTTTTCCAATACATTGTACTACCTTCAAATATGACATACACACTAGTAATATGTTGCACAGTAGCAAAAGTTGGGCAAGAATATTGCGTAGCGTATGGTTACCTTTAAAATTATTTTGTACAAAAAGTTAACAAAATGTTTAAAACCAAAGAGAAGAATAGAAACAATAAAATAATAAAAAAAAATATGTAATACTATGTTCACATTGAGCCCCAAATACGTATTTTCTTTTTTTTCAAGTTTTCGATTTAAAATTTGTATGTTATTTGACTGTCGAAAATTTGAAAAAAAACAAGAAGAAAATACGTATTTTGGTGTTCAGTGTGAAGGCAGTTAAATTATGTTATAAGACGAACTCGGAGGGACCAAACAAATTTAATTAGTTTGTTATAAGAACAAATGACGAGATTGATTTTACTCGTTCATGTGAACGGGTTATTAAACTATTTTTTATTTTGAAGTGTAGCGCTTTTTTGTGTAAACAAATTGCCAACAGTGGATAAGAATGAGAGATAGTTGAACATAGTGTTACCAGGCAAAATAAATTGGTTAACCTCCATGCACAATAGTATATACGTCAAATTTCGGAGACAGGGAGCTTCATAATCCTTTTAAATTGATATCCTAAAATATAGTATCATAGCATCTAGCTTTTGTATAGGGTACATTTTACGCGGGAAAAGGAACCTTCAGAAAATTTTATTAAAGTTATGAAAAATTATCGCAAAAACATGTGTAGATGATGGAAAAAATTCCTATTGTGAAAAGACTCGTCGATTTTGTTATCTAATTAAAAAAGACATAAAATTCAATTAAAAAATTAAGAAGATTATCTGTGAAAGGAACAAAACAGTGGGTAAGTGAGAATCCATTTTAATTCAAATTCTTTAATTATTAAAACTACAGAAACAAAAAAGCTTTTACCCCGAATACATGACCTCCCTTTCCGGGAGGGAAGTTTTCAAGGTTGAGATTTTCTTTAGCGAATTTAGACAAAAGTTTTGAACGTATCGAAACGAATCACCAACGGAGTGGTATTTCAAATGTCTCCAACGAAGTATAATATGTCCCCATTCATTAGCCCATTACGAATTAGCTTAATATCTTGTTTTTTCTTCACTCTTTTCATATAAACAGTAATTTTTAGGTAACATTTTTGGTAAAAAGTTCATTACTTCAATGTGTGGTCAGTATTAAGTTGGAACAGGTGGAGTTAAGCTAATTGAAGTTGGAAAATGTTGATTTTTCGTTGTTTTTTGTTACAATTTATGTTTAAGTTAATGACTTTGCTGAGCAAAGTTGTTATGCGTACCCAATAGGGTGGTCTTTCGTTGTAAAAACAAGGTTTTAATAATATTTCATCAATATTGTTGTATATGCCTTTTTATATGATTGTAATAACTTTATTTTAAAATACTATATTTTCTGTTGATAGTTAACCCATGTTAACCTGGGGTCAAATATGACCCACGTAAGAAAAATGCAGCTTTGTGGCAAAATTTATAAATAAAATAAAGAAAGAAATAATTCAATTTATATTTATTCTAAATAAATTTCGTTAACCGTTTCTAGTCTTCGAGTAAAAATTTAGTAAAAATTAGAACTTAAAACTTTTCCATAATAAAAATTTTGAGTGAAAAAAATTTACACTATTAAAATAAAAATACGTTTTCCGAAAATACTCCTGAATATGTACAAAAAAATCAATTTTAATATGAATACAAGTATCTGAATTTATACTAAATAATTAATTTTAATTAATTTTAAAATGTAAATAAATTACAATTAGAAACATAAACAAAAATTTATTTGGTCATCTTTGTGATTTTTGACTCTTTAATATACGAGGGTCAATTGTGACCCCATGAAAACACAGGTTAACTATGAACACAAAAATTAAATACTTTATAATAAAGTTATTACAATTATATAAAATAACATACACAATAACATTTATGAAATATTACAAAAATCTTGTTAAAAAAAAAAGTCTATACAAATTAAAAAAAAACGTTGAAATCCGCCAGAATCAAAATGCTCTAACAAAAATTTTTGAAAACGGATATCCGTAATACTTGGCTTATTTAATACTTAAGATGTGTTTAATAAAATACTTGACAGCAAACACTAGGTTTTTGATTTTTGTTGAATAAAATTTTCAAAAATGCAAAAAAGTCACTTTGAGGTACCCCCAAAATATTTATTAATTTTTTTGACACAAAGTTAGGGTAAGTTAGCGATTTTATGGGAAAGTAATATTTTTTATCTGAGTAGTTATGATTAAACCCAACACAAAAATTATTTTATATTTTTTTAATTTTGAAGAAAAAAAACTTGTAATTTTTTTTAAATTATGCCCATTTTTCCAAGGGGCCCGATTTTCAAGGGCGATGCGGGACATCTTCCCGTTATGCTAGAACTCTAATTTTTTGCATGGTGAATTTTTGTACCCAAACAAATATTTTAAGAGGGGGGCAGCCCCAAAAATCGCAAGTTGAAAAATAAGGACTACCCTAATAAACACATACAAATTTATCCGAAAAATTGGGCATCTACATGTAGCCAATTATATCAAATTAGATATAATTTGGTACAATTTAATCCGAGATTTGTCCATACCCGGGGCATTAAATTATATCAATTAGATATAAATATATCTGATTTTATAAAATGTTAGCCGATAGTAGGTACACACAAAAAAATATTTCTTAAATTCCGCCAAGTAAACATTTTGTTGAATAAAAAAAACATAATCAATTACTTTTTTAATTGACTCAATTACTTTTTTAATTGACTCAATTAAAAAGTAATCAATATTTTAAATAATATTGATTACTTTAAATAAACAAAAATATTGATTACTTTTTAATTGAATCAATTAAAAAAGTAATTGATTATTTTTTTTTATTCAACAAAATGTGTACTTGGCGCAATTTTTTTTTTCTGTGTATGCTTTCTGTAACGTTGAAGTTATGCTTAAACGTATTTAAGTTAAAAATTAAAATTTCTAGAAATCAATAATTTTACAGACCCAAATTTTATTTAAATGAAACAACGACATTTTTAAAAATTATACAGAATAAATTTAGTGTTTACAAAATTTTTATTTAAAATTATATAAAAGAAATCACTTGGGAAGCAAAATCATATTTTATATCCGGGTAAAAATAGTTACATTTAATCATATATTATTTAATTAAGTCATATATGACTTTGTATGAAGTCACATTACGGCTAATATCATTATATACAAACACATATGATTATTTTTATTGAGATAATTTTTTATACGATAATTGATATTGTTATATGTCTACAAATCTTAATAATAATCCAAATATATATAGTGATCGGTATGATTATAAAGGGTCCGCCAAATAACTTTTTTTTTTGAACTCCTGTGGCGTCATTTTTTTTTGAACTCCTATGGCGTCATACCAAGGTCTTTATGCAAAATTCGTCTCAATGATGTCTCCGAAATGTTCAATTGTTGAGAACGACGGTGAATTGATGTTGATGGCGCTTCACGCACACTTTCTGCCACAGCAGCAATATTCTCGGGTGTACGCACTGTTTTTGGCTCTTCACGCTTTGGTTTATCGATGAGGATGCCAGTTTCTTTCACTTTTTCACAATATAACGAACATACGGACCATATTCGTTCAGCGGAAGGATAAAACTAATTATCTGTCAAATCGGACATGAGCTAAGTGTTACCATTCACGAAATAAGCACTAGTTGAAAACAAAAACGTTAGATGGCGGACCCTTTATATGCTCCCATGTTAAGTCTTATTAAACTATGTATATGTTGTATATATTTTGTTAAAGGCCTTTTCGACTTTAGTATTAAACTTATTTCAAACTTTTGTTTGATGTAAGCTTTGGCGGAATTGATACAGCGCTTTAGTTGTCACAAAGTGAAATGTGTTTGGAAAAACCTGACGCTGTACCCACTGCACTCAAAAGAACTTTTCCATGAAAAATAAACAGTTATTTAAAAGTTTAATCGGTAAAGTTGCTTCAGTGGAATATACAGTTAACTTACCAAAGAAATACATTTTTTAACTTTCTGTCTGTTATTCAATAATTAACAAAACAAATTAACAAAACAAACTGACTCTCGGTAATAGTTAAAATATTCAGGTTTGATATAATTTTTATTAAAAATAAAAATTATGTTTTTTCGACCTTTAATTGTGCAATGAAAATGAAAGTTATTTAAGTTCGAGGCCATACTCTATATTTCTTTATTAGGATATTGTCCTAACAATTAATCTATAGAGTTTTTGCTTTCAAATTTATTATTTGACCCTTTCAGGAATGTGTTACTAGATCTATTTCGGGAATTTTCTAGTTTCCCATCATCAGAACACGTTTTGAAAGAAGCGACAATCCCATGCCAAACATCAAACATTGTCACTTCTTTCAAAACGTGTTCTGGTGAAGGGAACCTAGAAAATTCTGTGCATACCAAATTATTTAGACGTTTATTTTACTTTTAATTTTTCAAAACTCCATTATGAAAGTTTATAGATTTTACAATATTTCTGGTTGTTATAAATCATTTATAATAACTCTAAGTATGATTCAATTAATTTTAATTATAAACTTTTAAAATTTCCAACAATCCGATTTAATTGAAAAAAGTAGGGAAATATTTTTTTCTCTGTGTATTGATTAGCAAAGACGTTTAGAAGGAGAAGGTGTTGAAAAACTTAAAATTTGCGTTAGAAAATTATTTAAAAAAATATCTTAAAATAAATTCGGAAGTAGGAATCAAAAGGGGATTATTAAAATCCCTCTACTATTAAATTTTTTATGGTCTAAAAATTAAAAAAGTAAGTTATTTTTCACTTTCACATAAAAATTTACAAATACAACAAACATAAAATTCGAAAACCGACGCTAACAGATTATTTTTAAAATTTTGTAGGCAAAACCAACAACAAAAATAATTTTTTAAATCGGTCAAGAATAATGGCCTGAAATGTTAATTGTGAAAGGCGTGGTAGAGAAGAATGAGTGTTGAACCTTCGTCAGTGACCCTGTTTTTTGAATAATGTAATATTTGTTATGTTTTTTATTTGTTCGATTGCGTCTATATAAAATTTTTCTGTGCAATCACTGACCGTGGTATAGATAAACTGATTTCTAATGCCACATGCACTCGCACTACACGTTAGACAGAGCGATTTAGCACACTGAGATATCGTCAGGTCGAGTTTTGCTGTGATGTTATTTGTTCGAAAAAGTGATTTTGGAAACTCTGTGCGTATGAGTGATATTGTTGATTATAATTAATATTATGTATACGCCTAAACCACTATATCCCTAATGAAAATAAAAAATTTAATCAAATAAAATTCAAAATATATTTTCAAACATAAAAGTTTACGGATATTAAAATAAATTTCAATAAAATATTATTCCATTATGATTAATTACATAATAAAAAAATATATGAATGTTTTTGGGCTGACACCATCGTAATAAAACAACATAGTATTATAAATATAGTTAGTAATAAAAATATTTGTTATAAATATGTAACGTTGATTATTTATGTGTGTGTCTGTATGTTAATGTGTTTTGTTAAATGCTAAACTGTTCCCCGGTATATTACAGTTTCCTATACTACATACTAGATACATGACAACCTGGTCTGGTCTATTGACAATGATCACATTATAGGCCATAACCAGTGTTGCCATGTATTTTTTTTCAAAAAACTGTAAGAAAAAACTGTTTTTTTAAGAAAAAACTGTTTTTTTTTTTCTTTTAATAAAAAACAGTAGGAAAAACAGTTAATATGTGCATTTTGAATTCAATTGCATTTAATTTAAACATAAAACAACATAAAAAACATTAAACACATAACATATATATATACACAGAAAAAAATATTTTTTTTTGTGGACTAACTTTTAATTATTTATTTATTTATTTATTTATTTATAATTCATCTATAATACTAAAGCCCACAAGGCCAAATAACAGTATTACATAGTAATAAAAAACTGAGTATTAATCTTAAAAATAAAAAATTAAATACACTTAATAGCCTAACATATTGGCTCCCCAGCCATAATATTTATAAAAAGTTTATTAATAAAGTTTAAAAATAAAGTATTAAAGCATTTGACCCTATCAGTGGTAACTATACTAACAAAAAAAATATTTTCAAATTTATGTTGTTACAGATCACAAGTTGTGCTCTGTTATAAAACTACATTTTAATTAACAATAGGAATAATATGTTTTTTTTAATGTGTACTTGTTTAAAGTAAAAAAAAAAAAAATATATAAAAAAACATATTTATATTTATATTAATTATTTAACATATAGCAAAAAATAACTACAAAATCATAAAAAAAAACAAAATAATTCATCACATTTTGAGATCTTACTTAATTACATAAAAATATCAGTTATACATTTTTTGATTAAATTTGATTTTCATTTAGTTTGATTCCACACAAAATTTTAACACAAACAAATGCTAAAAAGGGAATTAAAATGCATTGCATTCAATGTGTAGTATTATTTTTTATTGAAACATTTTGTGCAACTTTTATATTAAATTTACAAATTCAAATAAAAGAAAGTAAATCGAGCAGGTAAACTGTTAAAAACTGGAAAAAAAGGGTGAAATTAAACAAAAACTGTTTTTTTTTCATGAAAAACTGGAAAACTGTAACGCATCCTAAAAAACTCTAAAAAACAGTTAAAACTGGCAATATGGTAACACTGGCCATAACTGATCAATGTGTGTTTTAACAAACCACAATTAAAACCAGTGTTGCCACTGTTTTTTTTCCTTCAAAACAACGGCTTAGGGGAAAAGTTACAGTTATTTTAAATTAGTCGACAGTGTAGGTAATTTTTCCAAATAATGCATGTAATCAAAACATTTTCTCAAAAACAGCTATTTCTACACTAAGGATATTTTGTAGCTAAAGACGACAGCAAATGTAGTCAAAAGCAAATGAAATTTCACTTGAAGAAAGGACGACTAATATTTCATTAAATTCAACTAACATTTGTCATTTGTTTTTACTGTTCAAAAAATTACTAACATTTGTAGTAAAAATTAACCACGTATGTTAGTAAAAAATAAACAAACATTTTTTATTTTTAGTTAGTCTCTTCACAGGAAGAAGAAGAAGAAAACATTTTTATTGAAAAATTTTACGGACACAAGGGATACACCAGACTGCCGCAGTTTCGTGCCCCTCCTGGGACTCGTCAGTAGTTAATTTATGTGTCAATTGAACAAAGTATTTTATATTGTTAATTTGCTCTACATGTCGTACTGGTATTTGAACTCACTGCCTTAGCATCAAGCTATGCATCGTAATCTCACCTCTTAACGAGTTTAGCCACGGTCGACACAGCGATGACTGTGGCTAAAGTGGAGTTTGGTCACACTACGTACACACAAGTATTGTTTCGATCAGAAGAGACAGAATTAACTAATGCACAATTCATTTCTCAACTAGAATGCTTTTTCTTCTTAATCCTATCAATTTTTCACAAGTAATTATCACGTTTTATGATGCGCTTTATTCACATACAATAGTTGGATACCAAGTGTAGGTTTTTATTTTTTACATAAAACAAACTATGTATATAAAATGAATGTAAAATCATTATACAGTAATTTTATGTGGTTTGTTTTTTTTTTTTAAATGAACTACAATTGTAGTCAAAACTGAAATTTCTTCTACAAATGACTGATATTTACATTACAAATTAGGAAACTGTATTACAACCCAAACAACTACAAAGTTTTTAAGCAGAAGTTCCCTGAGTGTACATTTTTATGCAAAATAATAATATTTTGAGAGACAAGATTTTCGTAGAAAAAATTAGTTTCTTTTAATTTGGCATTTTAATAGACGATTCTTTGAAAGTTTTTTAACTAACAATCGCTTTAGAAGTTATTTAGGCATATAATATCTTTTGAAAGTTGTGTTGTAGCATTATACGAACAGCTTTCTTTCTTTGAAAAGAAAATGTTAAATGTTCACCGACAAAAAAGCAGTACAATTTTTGCTGGGTTATGCAAAAAAAAGCGAAATAAAAATGAATTTTCGACGAAAAAGAAACTGCTCCAATGAAATAAAACTTTATGATAGGTAGTATGATTTTTGTTTTGCAAATAACACTGTGCAAAAAGAAAAAACATCCCGTACCATTCCAACGGAAAATGAAAGTAGACTATTAGTAGACTAAAACCCCCAAAGGGTTTTGAAATCTTTGCTCTTGTTTTGTTTTTATAGGCCCTTGAAGTTGACTCTTTTTTTAGCATATTTTTGCTCTTTTTTTACTATGGATGAAAATAATATGTTGAAATGGGTAAAAATAAAATGCAATAACGACGAAAGCGAGGATGCTCATTTTCACACAGACTATTCAAAATGAGCTAAATCGGTCCAGTGCTTCAAAAGTTATGAGTGAAAATGTAAGGCTTCCTCAAAATTTTTCATACAAATTGGCGAATTTTACTAAATTACGTTACTTGTCCATTTTGTAACCAGACATATAGAGATGAATAGTGTTGAATATTCACCTCAAGTACCTTTTTCACCAAATTTTTTTTCACCTCAAACTTTTTTCACCTCGACATTTTTTTTTCACCTCAAACTTTTTTCACCTCGAATTTTGTTTTCACCTCCATTTTTATTTACTACAAGAAAAATTGGAAATTTTGTAACCAGAGACATAGAGGTGAATAGTATTGAATATTTCACCTCGAATACTTTTTTCACCAAAATTATTTTTCACCTAAAACGTTTTACACCTTGACATTTTTTACCTCAAAATTTTTCATGGAAATTGGTATTCGATGTGAAATAATAAATACTATTCACCTCTATGTCTCTGGTTACAAAATATCTAACTTTTCTTGTAGAAAACAAAAATGGAGGTGAAAAAAAATTTCGAGGTGAAAAAAGTTAGAGGTGAAAAAAGTACTTGAGGTGAATATTCAACACTATTCATCTCTATATGTCTGGTTATATATACTCGCCAACTTATATGAAATATTTTGAGGCAGCCTTACATTTTCACTCATAACTTTTGAGGCGCTAGACCGATTTAACTCATTTTGAACACCACACTTCTAAAGAAGCTACCAAACAGTCTGTGTGCAAATGAGCATCCTCGCTTTCATCGTTATTGCATTTTATTTTTACCCATTTCAACATTTTATTTTCATACATAGTAAAAAAAAATACCAAAAATATGCTAAAAAAAGAGTCAACTTCAAAAGCCTATAAAAACAAAACAAGAGCAAAGATTTCAAAACCCTTTGGGGGTTTTAGTCTACTAATGATCTACTTTAATTTTCCGTTGGAATGGTCCGGGATGTTCGCCATGACCCGAAATTTGTTGCACAGTGTAATAACAGTTTTAAATCTATTATAAAAAATATTTTGGGAAATTTAACAAAATTTCTATTTTCAAAAAGTTTTTGAACAATTTTCCATTAGTATCATTTGTTTATGAATTTTTGAAAATAATTGGAGTTTTCGTCGAAAGTATGAGAGTTCACACAGAGAAATAAAGTGCCAACTGAACTGAAAAGTGCATTTTAATGGTAACTACTTTTAAATTCAGTTAGTAGAATGATATTTACATTATATTTCTGAATACTTTGGGTGTTGCAACTTAAATTCAGTTGAATTAACCGAACATTGTTGTGAAAGCTGTTCCAAAACCCTGTCCATTTACGCACCTATGTTGCCACCTCAGCCAGCTCGAAGCACGGTGTGAATTCCCAACCCGCAAACATAGATCGAGGGCGAACAAATAAAAATAAACTGAAACTAAACTGGTCATAAAAAAAAATCAAAATACTTAATCCACAAAACCGGATACTACGAAGGAGCATGATTCTACCATGGGAAAGGTGTTACTCCCACATACGTTGCCCACCCAATACCAATGTCATCCCAATTGTATACCGAATGACCCCTGATAACAATCACCAACAACTTACCATAACATCATCTACCCATACTGTACCATTGTTCCTGAAATTCCCTCACAAAAATATAATTTAGCACAACATGTTATTAAATTTCACTTTCACAACATTATTTTATTAACAAACAAATTAGAACTAAACATAAAACTTAACTCTAAAGTGGCTTTTAATTTAAAAAAAAATAAAATCTTAATTGGTAACGGTCAAAAAAAAAAAAAAAACTAAACTAATATATAAGTAAACTAAAAAAAAAATTTTATATATCAAAAATTTAAAACAATTTATGGCGTGGCTTTAATTCGCCAATTATGATCCTTTTTCTTTCAAAAGGTTTGCATTAAATCAAAAAGAAAACTTCAAAATTTTAAAATTGACGATACTTTAGTATCAAACAAGAAACGAATGGTTTATTATAAACCCAAAACTTTCACTCAAAATAAAAACAATGATAAATATAGTACCTGGTTGTTTTAGTGTCAATAAAAAAAAAAACTAAATGGTATACCTTGTATATAAGACTCTTTTTTTTCTTAAAAAAAAAATCCTTTATATCTAAGTATATCAATTAGTATTTTTACATAATAAAAATAATATTGATTTACCTGATCCTTAACAAACTATAACTAAACTAATTAAACCTAACTGACCTGACCAAATTAGTCAATAAAAATTCAAAAATTATAAAAAAAAAACGTTTAACATAGATTTCACAATTAACAAACAAAAACCTGACAAAGGACCGAACTAATTTACCATATAAATGACTCAATATATTGACTTTATATGGAACCACTTAAACCCTTTTATAGACGCTATTATTTTCCCTTTTACTACCCTAAAAGAGCTCTTTGAAGGAGTTTAACAAGGCCTAAAAAAATTTATAAATCTTGCCTTTTTTTCCGCGGGCAGTTCTCAACAAAAATCAGTTTGATCCCTTTTACAACTCCACAAAAAAACATAAATATATAGAACAAAAAAAAACTTTAATAATATTAATCTAACAAATGCTTAATTTTACCTATTTTCGCCACCAATTAACTTTCTCACAAAATTTGTTGTATTTTTCTAAATTATTTAATTTTCTTAGCACTTTATGTGTAGGTTACCCCTTAACAAAGCAAGTTTAATATATGCTATAACAATCCAAGTTGCTAGAAACACTTATATTGGTCGCCATAAAAAAATACTGTATAATTTTTAAGGGTTTGTGACCTGGCTATCATCTGCACTTATACGCTATGGAATCTAATTTTTTTTCTTCTGCACAATGTTTTCCCAGAGGGAGGGACCAACACGATGTTCGGTTGCCCCAGTTGTGCTCCTCACACAGCTGTCCAATTCCTATTAAGGTGTTACCGCTTGGACAGATTCCAAGAATTTCACGGTTGTTGCCACTTTACCCAGTATACACCAATTGATTCCCCTGGTCGCTGACGACGTTCTTCAAAATCGCGCATAAATTCGTATTCACTTCGGTTTGAGCCATATTGTAAGCGTAAAGCTTTCTTCAAATCTTCCCATGTTTTTATACGCTTATGCTGAAGCATCAGCCAGTACCAGTCTTTGGCTTCACCTTTTAATAATTTATGGAATTCACCTTGTAGTTCGTTCCAAGGGCATGAATATTGACTTTGAAGATACTCTATTCGGAATATAAAATCTTCTATATAGACGTGATCAGGGTTTCCGTCAAAAATAATATCCCACTTATCAACTCTAACAGGACCTCTTCTAGAATACTGTCGTATATTGTAAGGCGTTTCTATCTCCACACTTTCCCGATTCATATTAGACATACTTGCTGGTGGACTATCTAAAGACGTATTTGAACTACTATTTAATTGAAAATCCTGAAAATCTAATCTTCTTTGAGGAGCTGGTGGAAAACGTGCATTTTGTTTCGTGGGCGCCCCTGGAATATTACAGGGCCTTTTTGCTCCCACTTCACCATTCGTTGAAACATTACTTTCCTTAGATTTTTCTGGCATATTAATTTTACGTATTTCTCTTAACATTTCAGAAAACCCATCCTGAAGACTTTTTTGAATCTTGTCATCCAATCTTTGCTCTAATTCAGCCCTATAGTTCACATTGGTTTCAGTGATCAAATCACGAATTAAACCAGCGTAAGCCCTAGGACTTTTTCCTATCGAAAAACCCCCCTGTCGCTGTTGTACAGGTGGAGGAGGAAACTCATAGTTCAGAGGTGGTTGAAATGGAGGTTGATTGACTAACCTTGGATTTGTGCCCGTTGGCATACCGGTAACAGTGCTAGTGGTACCTGATGCCTGACTTGCGTTCGCACTATCTGTCGTTATTGAAGTTGCCGACATATTTGTAATACCGTCAGTTCCTGCCTGTCCATTAGGGTTTCCAGGTGGAGATCTTCCAATACCCATTTCACAAAAATTTTTGTAGCAGTTATAAAAGTTTTAAATTTAAAAAAATATCTAAAGCAAAACAAAAAAAAAACTCACACAAAAAAAATATATATGACACTGGTCAAATTGAAAAAAAAATTGTTTGAAAGATTTTATAAAAAAAATTGCAAAAAAAAATAAATTGTTAAATGGACCTACAAAAAAAAATGCTTAAATTTTGCAAATTATAAAATTTAAAAAGATTTAAAATAAAAAAAAATGTATTTGGATTTCGCTAAAACAAATATTCAATGTATATAAGAAAAATATCAAAACAAAATTTTACGAAAAGACAAAGCTGTAAAATATTTAACAAGTACACAAACAATACAATTTCTAATTACACAATTAACATATAAGAGGGTTTCAGGCACAATGGTAGTGTTTTTGTCGCAATCCATTGGGTCATAATCTGGCTTAGTTGTTGGTGTTATCGTAACGTAATCCTTTATCAAAATCCTTGTAGTATCCTATACTAGTATTCAATGATCTGATTATACAAACTAACTACACTTCAATGTTAGGCTATAATCATTTCCCCTAAATTCAATTGAAATTCAACTTGCAAACTAACATTATTTGACTCGTTAGGACACGAAGAATTTCCTTATTACCCATTATACGAACTAGCTAGTCATACGCTAGGCTATAATGACTTTTCCTATAAAAAATTTTTTTAAAGTATCTGAAAATTGAATTACCCAATCCGCTATCTGCAATTAATCCCTTTATGATTAAGACATCTAGTGGTTGGAAATCATTGCTCACAAAATTGGAGTTTTGTGAAGCAATGTTGGGCTATTTAACTGGATCTTTTCTAGCTTTACCATGGGCGCCATTTATTGTTCCAAAACCCTGTCCATTTACGCACCTATGTTGCCACCTCAGCCAGCTCGAAGCACGGTGTGAATTCCCAACCCGCAAACATAGATCGAGGGCGAACAAATAAAAATAAACTGAAACTAAACTGGTCATAAAAAAAAATCAAAATACTTAATCCACAAAACCGGATACTACGAAGGAGCATGATTCTACCATGGGAAAGGTGTTACTCCCACATACGTTGCCCACCCAATACCAATGTCATCCCAATTGTATACCGAATGACCCCTGATAACAATCACCAACAACTTACCATAACATCATCTACCCATACTGTACCATTGTTCCTGAAATTCCCTCACAAAAATATAATTTAGCACAACATGTTATTAAATTTCACTTTCACAACATTATTTTATTAACAAACAAATTAGAACTAAACATAAAACTTAACTCTAAAGTGGCTTTTAATTTAAAAAAAAATAAAATCTTAATTGGTAACGGTCAAAAAAAAAAAAAAAACTAAACTAATATATAAGTAAACTAAAAAAAAAATTTTATATATCAAAAATTTAAAACAATTTATGGCGTGGCTTTAATTCGCCAATTATGATCCTTTTTCTTTCAAAAGGTTTGCATTAAATCAAAAAGAAAACTTCAAAATTTTAAAATTGACGATACTTTAGTATCAAACAAGAAACGAATGGTTTATTATAAACCCAAAACTTTCACTCAAAATAAAAACAATGATAAATATAGTACCTGGTTGTTTTAGTGTCAATAAAAAAAAAAACTAAATGGTATACCTTGTATATAAGACTCTTTTTTTTCTTAAAAAAAAAATCCTTTATATCTAAGTATATCAATTAGTATTTTTACATAATAAAAATAATATTGATTTACCTGATCCTTAACAAACTATAACTAAACTAATTAAACCTAACTGACCTGACCAAATTAGTCAATAAAAATTCAAAAATTATAAAAAAAAAACGTTTAACATAGATTTCACAATTAACAAACAAAAACCTGACAAAGGACCGAACTAATTTACCATATAAATGACTCAATATATTGACTTTATATGGAACCACTTAAACCCTTTTATAGACGCTATTATTTTCCCTTTTACTACCCTAAAAGAGCTCTTTGAAGGAGTTTAACAAGGCCTAAAAAAATTTATAAATCTTGCCTTTTTTTCCGCGGGCAGTTCTCAACAAAAATCAGTTTGATCCCTTTTACAACTCCACAAAAAAACATAAATATATAGAACAAAAAAAAACTTTAATAATATTAATCTAACAAATGCTTAATTTTACCTATTTTCGCCACCAATTAACTTTCTCACAAAATTTGTTGTATTTTTCTAAATTATTTAATTTTCTTAGCACTTTATGTGTAGGTTACCCCTTAACAAAGCAAGTTTAATATATGCTATAACAATCCAAGTTGCTAGAAACACTTATATTGGTCGCCATAAAAAAATACTGTATAATTTTTAAGGGTTTGTGACCTGGCTATCATCTGCACTTATACGCTATGGAATCTAATTTTTTTTCTTCTGCACAATGTTTGCGGGTTGGGAATTCACACCGTGCTTCGAGCTGGCTGAGGTGGCAACATAGGTGCGTAAATGGACAGGGTTTTGGAACAATAAATGGCGCCCATGGTAAAGCTAGAAAAGATCCAGTTAAATAGCCCAACATTGCTTCACAAAACTCCAATTTTGTGAGCAATGATTTCCAACCACTAGATGTCTTAATCATAAAGGGATTAATTGCAGATAGCGGATTGGGTAATTCAATTTTCAGATACTTTAAAAAAATTTTTTATAGGAAAAGTCATTATAGCCTAGCGTATGACTAGCTAGTTCGTATAATGGGTAATAAGGAAATTCTTCGTGTCCTAACGAGTCAAATAATGTTAGTTTGCAAGTTGAATTTCAATTGAATTTAGGGGAAATGATTATAGCCTAACATTGAAGTGTAGTTAGTTTGTATAATCAGATCATTGAATACTAGTATAGGATACTACAAGGATTTTGATAAAGGATTACGTTACGATAACACCAACAACTAAGCCAGATTATGACCCAATGGATTGCGACAAAAACACTACCATTGTGCCTGAAACCCTCTTATATGTTAATTGTGTAATTAGAAATTGTATTGTTTGTGTACTTGTTAAATATTTTACAGCTTTGTCTTTTCGTAAAATTTTGTTTTGATATTTTTCTTATATACATTGAATATTTGTTTTAGCGAAATCCAAATACATTTTTTTTTATTTTAAATCTTTTTAAATTTTATAATTTGCAAAATTTAAGCATTTTTTTTTGTAGGTCCATTTAACAATTTATTTTTTTTTTGCAATTTTTTTTATAAAATCTTTCAAACAATTTTTTTTTCAATTTGACCAGTGTCATATATATTTTTTTTGTGTGAGTTTTTTTTTGTTTTGCTTTAGATATTTTTTTTAAATTTAAAACTTTTATAACTGCTACAAAAATTTTTGTGAAATGGGTATTGGAAGATCTCCACCTGGAAACCCTAATGGACAGGCAGGAACTGACGGTATTACAAATATGTCGGCAACTTCAATAACGACAGATAGTGCGAACGCAAGTCAGGCATCAGGTACCACTAGCACTGTTACCGGTATGCCAACGGGCACAAATCCAAGGTTAGTCAATCAACCTCCATTTCAACCACCTCTGAACTATGAGTTTCCTCCTCCACCTGTACAACAGCGACAGGGGGGTTTTTCGATAGGAAAAAGTCCTAGGGCTTACGCTGGTTTAATTCGTGATTTGATCACTGAAACCAATGTGAACTATAGGGCTGAATTAGAGCAAAGATTGGATGACAAGATTCAAAAAAGTCTTCAGGATGGGTTTTCTGAAATGTTAAGAGAAATACGTAAAATTAATATGCCAGAAAAATCTAAGGAAAGTAATGTTTCAACGAATGGTGAAGTGGGAGCAAAAAGGCCCTGTAATATTCCAGGGGCGCCCACGAAACAAAATGCACGTTTTCCACCAGCTCCTCAAAGAAGATTAGATTTTCAGGATTTTCAATTAAATAGTAGTTCAAATACGTCTTTAGATAGTCCACCAGCAAGTATGTCTAATATGAATCGGGAAAGTGTGGAGATAGAAACGCCTTACAATATACGACAGTATTCTAGAAGAGGTCCTGTTAGAGTTGATAAGTGGGATATTATTTTTGACGGAAACCCTGATCACGTCTATATAGAAGATTTTATATTCCGAATAGAGTATCTTCAAAGTCAATATTCATGCCCTTGGAACGAACTACAAGGTGAATTCCATAAATTATTAAAAGGTGAAGCCAAAGACTGGTACTGGCTGATGCTTCAGCATAAGCGTATAAAAACATGGGAAGATTTGAAGAAAGCTTTACGCTTACAATATGGCTCAAACCGAAGTGAATACGAATTTATGCGCGATTTTGAAGAACGTCGTCAGCGACCAGGGGAATCAATTGATGTATACTTTCAAGTGATGAAAAAACTTAGATCCCGTTTAAAAACACCTATACCCGAGTATGAAGTTATTCGAATCATAAAAAGGAATTTGCGTAACGACCTTTCACGCATTTTATACCCGATGCAACTGTTTACTGTCGAACAATTAAGGGATGAGTGTAAGGAAGTAGAAAAAACATATTTTAGAAGGGAATTTACAGCCACCACAGCCCCTTCACGCTACACCAACTCTAAAAGACAAGTAGAGGAAATTTTTGATGAACATCCTGAGGAAGAAGATTTTGAAGTAGTTGAGGAAATACAGTACCCGAAAAAGAATCAAAAAAATAATGTACCTCAAGAAAACACAAACAACATCTTATGCTGGAACTGCCGTTTGCCCGGTCACATCTTTTCTGAGTGTACGGCCATTCAGAGAAACGTCTTTTGCTATCGGTGCGGTATGTTAGGCGCAATGACTCCCACCTGTCCCAAATGTTCGGGAAACAATACGAGGAGTGTGTCGAAACCGGCGGAGTCACGCTCCACTCAAACTTCCGCCGCAACTCAAACACTGTAGGCGTACAAACTGATTTAGCGCAACCTGTAGATGATAATAATAATATTGATGAAAATAATATAGGAAAAGCATTTAAATTGTTAAAAGGAACCAGGGATACAAATAAAAGAGTTGTGTTGAAAAATAAATCAAAGGATAAAAATATATTTAAGTCATACGAGGAGCGATTAGAAAATTATAAGAAAGTTAGAAAGAGAATTTTTTATACAGAACAAAACGGTGATAGATTAAAGAAAATTAGAGCCACTAGGAACAAGTTTAAGGAGAAAAAGTTAGAAATTCAGGAAATAAAAAAATCAGTCCGTAGATGCTGCGCTATATCCAAGAAAAAACTTAATGATCCCCGAGCTTATGCAGAGATTAAAATTGATAATATTAGCATAAATGGATTATTAGATACAGGGGCATCGATAACCCTATTAGGAAAAAATTGTGAAAATCTAATTGAACAGTTAAATGTTAAAATAACTCCTGTGTTTTCTGGTATAACAGCTGCCGGTGGTAAGGAATATAATGTATTGGGGAAATTTAAAGCTTCTGTGAAGTATAATGGTTTAGAAAAGATTATAAAATTTTACGTTTGCCCTGATCTTATTCAGGAGGCATATTTTGGCGTCGATTTCTGGAAGGAATTCAGATTGGCCCCCCAAATCTTTAATGTAGACGAGATAAGTCCAGAAACGTTATCAGAAGACTTTCCTTTAGATCTAAACGAAGTAGAACAACATATGTTAACAACAGAACAACAGAAAAAACTAAAAAACGTAAAAGATTTATTTAAAACTTACGAACAGCATGGTTTAGGAAAAACTGAGGTAGAAACACATAAAATAGAATTGATTGAAGGAGCAACACCCATAAAGGATAGATATTATCCTGTGTCACCGGCCGTACAAGAGCTTATATACGCAGAAGTAGATGAGATGCTAAAACTAGGCGTTATAGAAGAAAGTCAAAGTCCTTGGAGTAGCCGAAGCACTTTAGTAAGAAAACCAGAAAAAAATCGACTATGCCTGGATGCTAGAAAATTAAATGAAAGGACTGTGAAGGACGCGTATCCAATCCAAAATATAGAAGGTATTTTAAGCCGTTTGGACGAGACCCACTTTATAAGTAGCGTGGATCTGAAATTTGCATTCTGGCAAATAAGATTGGATGAAAAATCAAAAGCCTACACAGCCTTTACGATACCAGGCAGACCGTTGTATCAATATGTTGTTATGCCATTTGGTCTATGCAACGCTGCACAAAGGCTGTGTAGACTAATGGACAAGGTGATACCTGAAGAACTTAAGACCAACGTATTTGTCTATCTTGACGATTTACTTGTTATTTCAGCAGATTTTGATAGTCACATGGAACTGTTAAGAAAAGTTGCCAAATGTTTAAGTGATGCAAATTTAACAATCGGCCTAAATAAATCAAAATTTTGCTTTAAAGAATTGCCATACTTAGGTTTCATAGTAGGGGGAGGAGTTATGAAAACTGACCCTCGGAAAATAGAAGCAATTAAAGCAATACCGGTACCAAAATCAATTAAAGAAGTCCGAAGTTTCTTGGGTACAGCGGGGTGGTACCGCCGTTTTATTCGGAACTTTTCGTCAATGACAGCACCTCTAACAGATTTAATAAAAAAAGGCACTAAATTTACAGTAACTGAAGAGGCAATTAAAAGTTTTAATGAGTTAAAACACGCATTAACTACAGCTCCTGTTTTAGCTCATCCTAATTTTAAAAAACGTTTTTATGTCCAGTGCGATGCGTCCAGCTATGGTGTTGGTGCAGTCTTATTTCAAAAAGATAATGAAAATAACGAACGACCTATTTCTTTCTTTTCACAAAAATTGAATGCGGCGCAAAAGAACTACAGTGTAACGGAAAAGGAGTGTTTAGCTGCAGTTTTAGCCGTTAAAAGATTTCGTCCGTATATTGAACTGATGACTTTTACAGTCATCACAGACCATGCTAGTCTAAAATGGCTTATGTCATTAAAAGATTTAAATGGCAGATTGGCTCGTTGGGCTCTACAGCTACAAACTTATGACTTTGAAATAGAACACCGCAAGGGGTCGGAAAATGTTGTCGCTGATACCTTGTCAAGATTAGTAGAAGAAATTGAAATAGATACGGATAAAATTTTAGGTTTTGAAACGTTGGAGTTTGAATCGACAGAATATAAGGATCTGGTTGAAACTGTCACCAAAAACGCCGAAAAGTTACCAGATATTAAAGTTATTAATGGATTAGTTTTCAAACAAAGTAATTTTGTTTCAGAAATGCAACATATGGACGAGTTTAAATGGAAATTGTGGGTTCCTAGTACACTGACGCATGATTTAATAAAACAAGCACATGAACCGGAAGATAAAGCTCATGGTGGTATAAACAAAACTTTGCATAGACTTAGAATTAAATATTATTGGCCTAACATGCTCATACAAGTCAAAAATTTTGTAAATGGTTGCACAGTGTGCAAGGAAACAAAGCCCGCGAATAAAAACTTAATGCCGGAAATAGGAAACGAAGTTATTACAGATCGACCTTTTCAGAAATTATATATTGATTTTCTGGGTAAATATCCAAGATCTAAAAAAGGAAATGCTTATATCTTCATAGTTGTAGATCATTTTACAAAATTTGTTTTTCTGAAAGCAATGAAAGATGCAGTTGCGACTCAGGTGGTAAAATTTTTGACAGAGCAAGTTTTTCATGATTTTGGGGTACCCGAAATCATTCACTCGGATAATGGGAAGCAATTCATTTCAAAAGAGTTCCAAAAGATGATAAAGGATTATGAAATCAAACATTTGAAAACAGCAGTATACTCTCCACAATCTAATGCTTCAGAGCGAGTAAACCAAAGTGTTTTGGCAGCCATAAGAGCGTATATGAAAGAAGATCACCGAGAATGGGACATTAATTTACCATCCATTGAATTGGCCTTACGAACTGCCATTCATACAGCAACAGGAGTGAGTCCTTTCTTTGCCTTGTTTGGTCAAAATATGTTCACGTGTGGTTCAGATTATAAATTAGCGAAAAAGTTAAAAGCCTTAGATGATAGCGAGCTTTACTTAGAAAGTTCTGATAAGATTAGGTTGATAAGGGAAAAGGTTAAGGATAACAGACACAAGGCCTTTGAAAAGAGTGCTTTGCGCTATAATCAGGGAGCTCGGCTTGTCCGTTTTGTTCCTGGACAGGAAGTTTTTAAGAGAAATTTTGTGTTGAGTGACTTTAAAAATAATAAAAATGCTAAATTTTGTAGAAAGTTCATTAAATGTAGAGTTTTGAAAGTAATTGGCAATAATATGTACGAACTTGAAACCTTAGCCGGTACTCCAATCGGGGCATTTCATGCCAAGGATATAAAACAATAAGTTAGGGTATAATGTGCAATAAAATGAAGGAGTGCAATAATTAAAACATTTAAATTAGAATTAACTTACAAGTGCAATAATAACAACTTTTGTGCAATATTAGATTAATAACTGTGCCTCCGTCCAATAATTTTTACATTTATACACATTAAGCATATGTGCCCATAATTTTGTTGTCCAGTGTTTTATGTTCTGATTTGATACAGTACCTGAAAAGAAATGGAAATTATTTATATGTATTTATATATATTTTTTTTTCTTCGCAAAAATATCTCAACACTGAATTCACTCTAATACTTACCTGTGCAATACAATTTGTAGTAGGATGTCCATCTGATCTTATAGCATTGATTTGTTTTACACCACATTTTGTCCTAGATTTTTTAAGACAAATAAGTTTTTAATTAACTTCTTAAATTCCCATGTCTGAATCCAGACCTGAAAACAAATTAAATTTACACAAAGTAAAATTTTTAAGATTTTTTTATATAAAATATACTTCCCTAATACTGAAACAACACTCCGATCTTGAGGACAGCCAATTTTTCTTGATTCCAAACGTGTCTGTTGCCCGGCTAACTCAGTTATAGCGTATTTTCTTTTAAGGATACGTGGGTGTAGCCTTTGTTGGGCGCTTGTCGACAAAACTGATCGAGGGCCGTTTGGTAAAATGATGAGTACTGGACCATTGATGTGACACCCAGTACACTGCTTTTTCTGCGCCTGGCCTGGAAACATCAGAGTTTTGTTGCGGGTGTATTTGAGGGGGTGGTTGACAAACCGATTTTGTGCAGTGCAACCGACGAAATGTAAAAGAAAAGAATAGTTATTTATTTTTTTATTGTGTTTATAACGATAATAGTTTCACTTACCTGTACGAGTTTCCAAGTATATAGTTGGTGCTAAGAAGGTAGAGTGCCCCATATGTATTTCTGGAGTACTGTATAAATAATATAAAAATACAAATCTTATACTGCAATGATGGCGTATAACAAAATTGGTTTTGCAGACTTCTAGAGCAATTTGTTGTTGAATGTCGGCAAAAATATGTTCTTATGGAAATTGGCCAAATTTTGGCCAACATAGGAAAGAAAAATGAAATAACCAAAAATAATATAGAAAAATTTTATTGGTGAATATGACTTACCAGAGTCCCATTGTAGTCGTACGTTTGTACATACATAATTCCAAAAAGTTATGGATGTTCTTTTTTTGTTTGTTTTGTTGATGTTGTGTGTTGCATGATTTTTTTTCGTATGGATGTGGTGGTTTTGGGTAAATAAATCGTTCACTGTTTGTTCACTGGTTATTTTATTATATATATTTCTTTATGTATTTTTTTTTGCTAACCTATATGTAATGTTCTTATTTTTATTTCAATAGTTTTTTTTATAAATTTCTTTTTGTTTATTTTGATTTCACTTGTGGCTGTCAGAAATGTCACTCGGTTTGCAGAATGTGCAAACAGGGTTGATATTTCTTTATCCGTACAGGGTTGCCGGAAAGAAAACAAAAATAGGAGTGGCGTTGCCAGATGGTTGTGTTCGGATAGTTCAGGAGGTAGTGTAAGAGAAAAATTCCTTCATTTAGGAGAGAAACCGATAACCGAAAATTTAAAATAGTACGGATAAGTTAAGAGCCAGAGATTGTCGCATATTGAATTAGTATGTGTGGGAAAGAAATTATGTATAATAATTTTTTTTTGCTAGATTTTGTTTTTTTAGGATATCCAGTTAGAAATTTTACGTATAAATAGGGCTTAGTGGCTTTCATTTTTAAAATTTTTGAGTACAGCAAGCAAGCATAAAAGAATAAAGTTAAGTGAGCGCATAATAAAAGTTTTAAAAATTTAATAAGTAAAAGTTTCAAAAATTTAATAAGTAAAAGTTTTAAAAATTTAACAAGTAAAGTGTTAAAGTTTTGTTAATTTTTTTGTGTGCTGTGGAAAATTTGTTTTAAGTTTTGAGGAACATATTTAAATTGAAGCCCATTGATCTGTTGGAAGTGTGAAGCTCTGAATACCTGTACATTTTGTGTCCCTTTTTAATTTAAAAACCGTAAGTTTTTTTTGGTCAACCATTTTTGAAATTTTTAGAATATTTTCTAGTCCATTTTGTATAATTTGTTTTTCAAATAGTGTGGTCAAATTATAGTGTGCTGAAAGGGCTCAATACCGTGAGGGAGCGTATGACACCATTGGCCACAGGACTCTGACATTTTTAAATTAAAAAAGGTAACCAAATTTTTAGTATCAAATTTTGGGTATTTTGGTGTATACTGGGTAAAGTGGCAACAACCGTGAAATTCTTGGAATCTGTCCAAGCGGTAACACCTTAATAGGAATTGGACAGCTGTGTGAGGAGCACAACTGGGGCAACCGAACATCGTGTTGGTCCCTCCCTCTGGGAAAACATTGTGCAGAAGAAAAAAAATTAGATTCCATAGCGTATAAGTGCAGATGATAGCCAGGTCACAAACCCTTAAAAATTATACAGTATTTTTTTATGGCGACCAATATAAGTGTTTCTAGCAACTTGGATTGTTATAGCATATATTAAACTTGCTTTGTTAAGGGGTAACCTACACATAAAGTGCTAAGAAAATTAAATAATTTAGAAAAATACAACAAATTTTGTGAGAAAGTTAATTGGTGGCGAAAATAGGTAAAATTAAGCATTTGTTAGATTAATATTATTAAAGTTTTTTTTTGTTCTATATATTTATGTTTTTTTGTGGAGTTGTAAAAGGGATCAAACTGATTTTTGTTGAGAACTGCCCGCGGAAAAAAAGGCAAGATTTATAAATTTTTTTAGGCCTTGTTAAACTCCTTCAAAGAGCTCTTTTAGGGTAGTAAAAGGGAAAATAATAGCGTCTATAAAAGGGTTTAAGTGGTTCCATATAAAGTCAATATATTGAGTCATTTATATGGTAAATTAGTTCGGTCCTTTGTCAGGTTTTTGTTTGTTAATTGTGAAATCTATGTTAAACGTTTTTTTTTTATAATTTTTGAATTTTTATTGACTAATTTGGTCAGGTCAGTTAGGTTTAATTAGTTTAGTTATAGTTTGTTAAGGATCAGGTAAATCAATATTATTTTTATTATGTAAAAATACTAATTGATATACTTAGATATAAAGGATTTTTTTTTTAAGAAAAAAAAGAGTCTTATATACAAGGTATACCATTTAGTTTTTTTTTTATTGACACTAAAACAACCAGGTACTATATTTATCATTGTTTTTATTTTGAGTGAAAGTTTTGGGTTTATAATAAACCATTCGTTTCTTGTTTGATACTAAAGTATCGTCAATTTTAAAATTTTGAAGTTTTCTTTTTGATTTAATGCAAACCTTTTGAAAGAAAAAGGATCATAATTGGCGAATTAAAGCCACGCCATAAATTGTTTTAAATTTTTGATATATAAAATTTTTTTTTTAGTTTACTTATATATTAGTTTAGTTTTTTTTTTTTTTTTTGACCGTTACCAATTAAGATTTTATTTTTTTTAAATTAAAAGCCACTTTAGAGTTAAGTTTTATGTTTAGTTCTAATTTGTTTGTTAATAAAATAATGTTGTGAAAGTGAAATTTAATAACATGTTGTGCTAAATTATATTTTTGTGAGGGAATTTCAGGAACAATGGTACAGTATGGGTAGATGATGTTATGGTAAGTTGTTGGTGATTGTTATCAGGGGTCATTCGGTATACAATTGGGATGACATTGGTATTGGGTGGGCAACGTATGTGGGAGTAACACCTTTCCCATGGTAGAATCATGCTCCTTCGTAGTATCCGGTTTTGTGGATTAAGTATTTTGATTTTTTTTTTATGACCAGTTTAGTTTCAGTTTATTTTTATTTGTTCGCCCTCGATCTATGTTTGCGGGTTGGGAATTCACACCGTGCTTCGAGCTGGCTGAGGTGGCAACATAGGTGCGTAAATGGACAGGGTTTTGGAACAAAGCTAATGTTAAGTTGTACCAACCGACTGAAATTAGTTATAACCGAATTTGAGTCGTAGTAACCGGATTTCAGTTGGCAAATAGCAAAGTTTTTCTCTATGTGTTGGAAAAAAAATATTGAATTTACACAAATTTCAAAGTATATTTAGTTTATAAAAATATAAAAAATTTCGTAGGGATTTTTGTAGGGGAAAAAATTCGAGAATTCTTTTTCCCCTTCGAAGTTTTTTATATTTTTATAAACTAAATATGCTTTGAAAATTGTGTAAATTTAATCTTTTTCGAAAGTATGAGAATTGGAAAAAAATTAAATTTACAAAACTTTCAAAGCATATTTAGTTTATAAAAATATAAAAAATTTCGTAGGGATATTTGTAGGGGAAAAAAGAATTCTCGACTTTTCGTCGTATGAATATTGGTGAGACCTATAGACCATTTCTGGCAAAATTGAGTTAGGAATTGATTATATATGATTAATGTGTCCTCTTTCTAAATCTTTAATCCGTTTTTATATACCTCGTATCAATTAGGAGATATCCAGCCCCATATGTGCTGCGTATCCCTATTTTTACAAATTTCTTAACATTGGTATGGTGTATTGACCAATGAGTCAAACTTTCTATAGAAAAATAAAAACATTATTCGTCAATCTTGGTTTGACACATTTGAAATAAGCAACACATATAAAACAAAAATGGTTAAAAGAAAAAAAAAACTTTTGACCTACTTGAAAGAAAAACAATAAAATTGTGATAAAAACGGCTTATAGGCCATATAATAAAAAAATCTTTTTTTAAAAAATTGTTAATAACTCTGGATACTCAGTGCAAAAAGGCGTACAAATTAACACTTTATCGTTTTTCTCGCAAAAATGTTTTTGGTCGGTGCGGCTCTCCAATAATCAATCGACGTTTTATCCTCTACAAAAATCCCTACGAAATTTTTTATATTTCTATGAACTAAATATGCTTTGAAATTTGTGTAAATTTAATTTTTTTTCCAATTCTCATGCTTAGTGTATATTTAAAAAAAAAACACCAGCTGGCAACACTGATTGAAACAATGCTACAATCGGAATGCCATGCGTATGCAAGCATTTAAATATCCCAACCAGGGCGACGATACACCATCAAAGAGGTGTGCTGATCAGTTCGCCAGCGCTATAACGGCTGCTGCTGCTGCTGCTACTTTAACATTTGTTACATTTATTTGTTAATATAAAAAGTTAAAAAAAAAAAATATAAATGATGAAAATACAAAATATCTTTAACAAAAACATGTTTTGGTTTAAGATTAAACAAATGCAGACTTGCAATCAATATAAAAACATAGAAAACGACAACAGTAACAACCAACAACGCGATTACAAAGTCTGGACGCCATAGGTGACATACAACCCACATAGTATTAAATTAGGTGGTCGGTCATATGCAACAACACAAACAACACCAACAAATACAACATTTATTTATACATTTACTATACTTAATAGTCTGACACTGACTTAAAGAAACATTTTTGAAATTGTTTTACAAGATTCCGGTTCGATAATAACAACAACAATAACAACAACAACAACTGCAACTCCAAACCACAGACTAAATAGACCCACCACAAGTGACAGATGCCAAAATTGTTTATAAAAACCGTATTTTTGTTTAAATAACTTTTTTTTCTGAATGCCGTGTGAGAGCGGGTAAGAACGTTGAATTACACATTAGTTATTATAGACACTGTATTGTGTATATATTTGTTTGATTCGAAGAGTTGCCATCGACAGCATTTTTGAGAAAATTATTCAGTGTTGCCAGACTTTAAATTTTTGTGTCCGGTCTAGTTAGTATACTACCAAACATTACATCGCACAGTGGTCTTACTTAGGCATAACTGACGTAATATCGAGCTTAAGTTTTGATTTTGAAACTTCCAAATCCCCCCGGGGGCGGCAATATGACCACACAAAATAGAGAACTTTTTGCATATAAAATTTTGAGTGCTTCACTTTTTTTTGTTTCTAAAGACACAAAAAACATGCATATATGTGTAGTAGGGCGTGTCGATTTAAAAATCGCTCAACGTTCAAGGAAAATCGTATTCTAGGGATCAAAATAAGAAACTTTGCCGAAGGAACCATACCTCTAAAACGAATTCTGATGTCCCGACTTTTGACCCGTAGGGTAAAATTTTAAAAAAGCCCACTTTGATATTTCAGAAAGTAGGAGGAATCTCTCCAAGATTATGGGAGCTACTTCTCCGGGAGACACGCTAGCAGATTAATGCATAAAACATCATTCTAGGTGACCGTTAAGGGGTTAACATTTAAGTTGAAAGAGGGCCTTTTTAGTCGTGTTTTTATAGCAAAATGTGCAAATCTCGGGATAGAGATATTTCCGAAAGTAGGAGGAGTCTTTCCAAGATAATGGTCTCTCTTTCTTCTCCTGAAGACGCTCTTGCAGATTAATGTATAAATTATATTCGATTGGGTTGGATTCGATTGGGGCACTCTAAATGGGTCAAAGTGGGATTTTTCAAAATTTTAAACTACGGGTCAAAAGTCGGGACATCAGAATTCGTTTTAGAGGTATGGTTCTAATTTTTGCGACAGTATTTTAACTCCACATAAATATTTTCTTTCTGAACATATAAAGTGTTTATGAATACTATTCTAAAAGGTCTTTTTATAAAAAAGCGAGTTGAACTTTCACATTTTTAAATGAGAATGTCTCGGGAACTATTAGAGATAGGCCACACATGTATGCATGTTTTTTTTAGTCTCTACTAGCAGATTAGAAATATATTAATTTTTGAAAATCTGATTACAAACAAAAAATGGCGAGCATTCAAAATTGTATATACAAAAAGTTCCCTATTTCGGGTTCCCTATTCCCTATTGGACGAACTATTTCCAAAACTTTTGTGATATATCTCACGTAGGGTAAAGGCTTGCAGGTTGCCAGTGCTTACAGGTTGCCAACCCCCCTTTTCCCCGTTATTTCGCCATTCCACCGGTGTAATAGGGTTATATAGTTGAAACAAAAAAAAATCTCAAATCTAATTCCCACTTTCGATATAAGTGGACAGAAAAATCACAACAGAAATTTCTTATGGGAGGCATACCAGAAAAATTAATTAATGCTTAACTTTTATACAAGATGGTACAGAATATTAATTTGTATAAAATTTAAATCAATAATATATTTTATTTTAAACTATCGCTTAACTCAGTCTCTATAAGGGAGGCCAATCGTGATTGATATTTAAAAATCCCAGGATTCGGGATCCTGAAATTCCGGATATCGGATTCGGATTTTTCGAGATTCTGCTTATTGTTTATGTTCACAAAAAAACTCGGTTACCACAACAAACCCATTATATTTTCAATATATTGGATTGTCAGCACGAATATGCTTTATCTGTGCATATTTCGCAAAGGAATTTTGGTAATTTGGATGGTGAAAATGTTCTGAAAATAATACGGGCTATGTTTGTAAGCTAATATCTAAAATTTGTGTTCATCGATTTTTGAAAAACAATATTTTTGTGTTTAAAATGCACATTAAATAAAATCTTAAATGCACATTAAATAAAATCTTAATAATTTACTTAAGAATTCAACAAAATGTCGGCTGCCACCGAAAATTCGTTGGCGTGACATACTTTTGCTTACCCCGGTTTGAGGAATCATCAGCTAATCTCGAACGGAAATTACTTGTGATACGAAAACGTTAGTTTTTTTATACTTAAATGTACCTTTCCCAACGATATCATGTTTTCATAAAATTGTGATATCGTTTTGAGTATCACAATTCCTTTGAATAACGATAGTAAATTCGCTCTAGTCCAGTCTGGTATCGATATCGAAAAGATCTCGCTGATGATATCATAATTTATGACAATATTTATATCGGATTTTAAATTTAATAAATACCTACACTTAGAACACTATGTAAATAAAGACCACTGCAAATGTAGTAAAAAACAAATGCAATTTCTAGTGTCCGACCGAACAGTTCGGCCAAAAAACTATATTTTGTCGGTTTTTTTGATATATAGAGGCAATGACGTCAAATTTTGGTATTGGAAACATGTTTTTTGAGCCGATTTAATTCGATTTTGTGTATAAAATTTAAGAGAAAATCCGAAGTTTAGCTATAAAGTTAAAAGTTCGGCCGCCGAACTATTTTCGATTTGGCCGAACAGTAAATTCATTGCTTAACTACAGAATTTTCTTCAAATTTGACACTCAAAATAATGCTTTAAAATACCGAATACAGACCAAATGCATTTGCTGGCCGAACTGTTCTGTCGGACACTAGAAATTTCACATAAAGCAAGGACGACTTACATTTCAGTAAAATCAACTAACATTGTCATTTGTTTTTTAATGT
Source organism: Delia radicum (assembly GCA_021234595.1). Classification (NCBI taxonomy): domain Eukaryota; kingdom Metazoa; phylum Arthropoda; class Insecta; order Diptera; family Anthomyiidae; genus Delia; species Delia radicum. The sequence continues at coordinate 177,508,907 of CM037855.1, read as the reverse complement.
TCAAAAAATTACTAACAATTGTAGTAAAAATTGACCACATGTGTTAGTAAAAAATAAACATACATTTATTTTTTTATTTTTTTAAATAACAAAAAACGACTGTAAAAAATGAATGTAAAATCATAAAACAGTCATTTAATGTGGTTTGTTTTTTTAAATGAACTACAAAGTTAGTAAAAAATTGTATTTGTTCAACAAATGACTGACATTTACATTATAAATAAAGAAACTGTAATACAACATAAACAACTACATATTTTGTAAAAGTAGAAGTTTCCTGAGTGTAAAAATAACGAACCACTAAATATTTCACTATATCTTGTATTTATTAAAAATTTTATGTAAAAAAAACAAAATTTTTAGCAATTTCACAAGGAACACATTTGGATTATTACGAGTGTACTCGCAAAAAATATACATGGTCTTCAGAATCGCAAACATCAGAAAAATATAGAAATATTAGAAAATTCAAGAAAAACTTATGGTGTTTTCATTTCTGGAAAAAAGTGTTGCCTTCTTAATGTGCAACATTTTTCAAATTTTGCCCTCGCCCCATTAAAATGTAGCATTTTTACAATCAGAATAGAGCACAATTTCATCACATATTACATTTATTTAAACAAATCTGTTTTTTAGTGTTGTTAAGGTTCGGGTTCGAATCCCAACAAACTTCAAAAAAAATTTATGTTTTTTAATGTTTTTTTTAATAATTAATTTTTGTTTTTTTTAATTATTTAAAAAAATTTGGATTTAGCTCCATAGATTTTTTTCAATTAAATTTTTTTTTATAATTTTGTTTGTAAGCGAATTTTAGATTAAAAAAATTATTAAATACTTACAAAAAGAAAAAAATAACAAAAATAGCAAAAACAAATTTTAAAAATCGTAAATTAAATTTAACAAAAAAAAAAAAAATATAAAAAAATGTAATACCAATATGGGTTCGATCTTGGGATCTTCTGTATCAGAAGCCAGCACACTACCACTCTGCTACCAAGGTGAGAGTTTTCTCGCCAAAAACTTTGCGATATATACACATGAGATTGATAAACCAAAAAAACAGGGCAACATCCAACCCTGTAAATTTTTTTAGAGCAGAAAATGTTGCATTTTTTGCCTTTTATAAGACAACATTTTCAGAAAGAAACACGGCACCCTCTCAGAGTGTTTACCTTATTTTAGAAAAGAACACAAAAAGGTAATTTGAGGGCAAAGTGCAAAAACATGTGACATTTTTGCCAGAAAAGAAAACGCCATTAATTTATCTTAAATTTCAGCAAAAAATCAACTCCCGAAAAGTTCCAAAAAAATCACGAAAAAAATTGAGATTGCAAAAAAAAACCCCTGGGATTCGGTGTTTACTAAATCACGAAAATCCCGTGATTCGGGATATCCCGTTTGGCATCCCTAGTCTCTATTAACGTAACTTTTTGTGTGTTAACGTATATTTGGGCGCACTCTTTATGATGTTATACTCGTAATATCGTTTCAGTAGTTTCCATATTGACCTAATGTTATACATATTGAAACTTTTGTGCCATCCAAATATATAAAAAAAAACTTTAAACTAACTTTCTGAACTTGGGCTTCTTCTGTTATTTGTATAGTGCCTTCTTATATGTTTCCTTTTTTTATTTGTAAACAAGGATGTCTAAAGTGAACTCATGATGTGTGGCCTAGAATATCCAGTTTCTTGCAGTTGCTTTTTATAAGGATGTGAAAATTGATATTGAGTCAGTTTTATTTTTATTTTTTCAAAATGCCATAACTACACATTTTTTTGTGTTGCAAAAGGTTAACGGTAACCATAAAGTACTACTGGTAGCATATGGTACGAAAAATTCCACAAAATCATTTGTTTAAAGCATACTTGGGAATTTTTCATTGTCATTGCAATTTAATTGGCATTACTTTTGGTCAATGCCAAAAAATTTTATTACCATTCCAATGCCAATGGAATTTTTTTTATTGGCATTGCTTAGACCAATGGTAGTGAAATGGGTCCAATGCCTAAAACAACCAATTGCAATTGACGAAAAAGAAAGTTGTTTATAAAAAGTTTTTTTGTTTTAGAAAAAACTATAAAAATTTAAAATTTAATTGGAAACCCAACATTGATTATTTGGAAAACCAACATTCTACGAGAAAAGTCGACTAAAATCCAAAATTTAATTTAAATCCTAACTTTAAAAGTATTCGCTATTTTGTGCCAGTTTTATCACATATACAGTCTGAGACAGTTGTTTGCACGCACATACAAATACTTCAAAAAAGCTCTTAAATTTTCATCTTTAACCAAAATTAAAATATTTATTTTGTAATTTTGTTCACTGACAGCTAATGTTAAAGAGTTTGAGATCTATGTAATCTATGATCTGACTGAATTTGTATGGAACATATTTGTACTTGTGTAAAGTTATAAAAGATTTTTCTATGTTTAAGTGACACCTTCGCTTTCACGCAGTGACGAAAAAATCAGTTTCGCGTGCTTTACACGCGATTTAAGTACGGTTTTTGGACCTGATAATATACAACAGAATGTTTTTAAGTGAATGCGACCATTATTAAAATTGTAAGTCATGGGGTTTTCCATATATTCAAGGAAGTTCAGTAGTGTCCGACCGAACAGTTCGGCCAGAAAATGCATTTGGTCTGTATTCGGTATTTTAATGCATTATGGATAAATTTGGCGGATGGGAAAATGTTTATTGGACTGATTAGATGCTATTTGGAGTGTCAAATTTGAAGTAAAGTCTGTAGTTAAATAAGCCTTATTTATTATTCAATATGAATTTATTTGAAATAAATAACAAAATTATACACTCAAAAAAAAAAAGCTTGTAAAGTCAGCAAAATAATTTAGCTGAGTCTGAAAAATTTTAGTCAGGAGGGTGCTTGCAGAAAACTTGCTAATGTCAGCAAAATCTTTTGCTGAAAATCAGCGAGCTGATTGTTTTTGTGCTTGGTTTTACGAAAATATGTTTTGTTTCGTATACGAATCCTGAAGTTATTAGATTAAGCTAAATCTGTTTACTATTACCGTACTGAAATTAATTTTCAAAACAAAAATGGTCGTTGTTGCAGATAAATGTTACAACTTTTACACATTGTCCGTATTCAATACTACTCTCAAATAAAAAAGTTGGTAAAGTCAACAAAAAATTTTGCTGATCAGCGAGCTGATTTTTAGCAACAAAATTAGTAGATTCAGCAAAAGTTTTGCTAACACTTAGTAAATTAGAAATTAAAAAACCCGTGCTAAAAATTAATAAAATTTTTGCTGAATATTAGTAGACTGAAAAAAACTCGAAAAATTTGTAAAAAAAATTATACTTTTGTTAATTTATTTGCTGAAAATCATAAAACATATTTTTGAGATTCTTTTTAAAATAATTTACAATTCGTTACAAAATATCAAAATGTTCATACTCCCAAATTGATGATATGAATTAATGTAATATCTAAAAACAATAGAAATAAATAAATATAACATAAACGAAATTATCTTTGGACTACTTACATCAATTATTGTCTAAATGATGATATATTTTAAAGGAACGCAAATGCCGCAGAGAATTATAGAAACGAAACGAAAAAATAACAAAATATAACATATACAACACTTTTTTGCAATAAGAAAAAGGAAACAGAAAAATCTACCTAAGATGTATGTATATCTTTGTCTTTCGCTTTAGTCTGTCTACCTATGCATATTTGTTTGCAACTTGACCACACAAGATTATTAATATATACATTACATTATTAATTATAACATTTAGTTTGCAAATACACATTTAATCTTTATTAAATTTAAATATTTTATTTTGTCTTTTATTTAATTAATAGACAATTACTTTCACAAGCCGGTAACGACGAAAAATTTAATTTGTTTTAATCCACAATTTTGTTTTATCTATGAAAAACAGATACAACAATCTTTCATGGTTGATTTTTTCACATTATGTCTTCTAGAGTTGTACTTTTTAGTATAATTTTCCTCGTCACTACTACATCGTGACATGCCGCGACATTTAATTCATTCTGAGTATATCTTTCAGTCTGGTTGTCGTTCACACTATTGATTTTTTAGAAAAATAAATTAGTATAACATTAGTAAAATATTAGTTCAAAACAGTTAAGTGCTGAATAAGTATAACTAAAATTTTAGTTTAAAACATAATTTTAGCAAAAAATTTTGCTGAAAAATAGTATACCTGATTTACAACATGTTTTACTAACTTTTCTACTAACTTATTTTTTGAGTGTAATTGAAACCACCTAACATATTTACTAGGGAACTTTATTTGGCTATCTTATTAATATAAACTAAATTTTTGGCCTTAATTTAGCCTAAGTGTGTTTTTCCAGTAAATTTACCAGATTTTAATGTTTAGAGCTCCGGAAAAACCTATAATCAAGTTTTTTGTGCATATTTTTATAATATTCAAATCCCGCTGATTACAGAAATGTCAAAAAAAAACACTAGAGCATTAAATTTACCGTTTTTTTATTTTTTAAGCCAAGTGCGTGCAAACGAATTTGCCACCCAATTTTAAGATGTTGCCATATAAATAACTCAAAACATAAATTTTATTAAAAATTGTTCTTTTACTAGGTACACGGAAAAAACTAAAAACTTGTTTCAATTAAAAAATTTATTGAATCAATTAATTATTTAATTGATTTTGCACCTGTCACGGCAATGATAATATTAATTAAAATTTTTATTGAAAATTAAAAAGGCAACAGCTATATATAACTACCTACAAAAAAAAAAAATTATGATACTAAAAAAAAAAAGTGTGTGAACGACACGTTTGTATTTATATGTGTTGTAAGTAATGCTGTGTCTTTTTGTGTATTTGCGTGTGTGTTTCTTTTGTTTGTAAACTACAAATGCATTTGGTATTTTCTACAGTATATGAAAAAATAATTCGAAAATTATGTCTAAAATAAAATATGTAGTTATAAAAGTCAATTAAAACTTTAATTGATTCAATTAAATATTTGTTTAGAAACAAATTTAACTTAAATCAAATCTTTTATTAGATATTTAGGTTGATAATTTTGTCTATGAATATTTTTTCTATGAAGTAATTTTTTCTATGAAGTGAACAATTTATTTCAACCTTTTTGTTTCTCAACAAAACAATAAAAATATAGTGCGTGCAAACGGTTGTCTCAGACTGTATACTATTTATTGTTGTTTGGTTACTGATTAGTCAGGATAGATCAGCTTTTAGTAATATATATTTGATAAAATATCGAATATTTATAAAATTAGTACGCAAATAAATGATTTTTTTCTAAATTTGGAAATAAATTGTTTTGTAGACAACTGTATCAAACAATTATAATAAACAATTATAATTGTCTGTTAAATGCATTGGCATTGAATAATGCCAATCAAAACAAAATTTCCCATTTTCATTGTTTTAAGCAATTGTAATGCCAAACAATTTAATAACCATTGACATCAAGCAATGCCAATTAAATCGGCCTATTCAATTAACTATTCCCAAGTATGGTTTAAAGACATATGACAAAAGGTTATTGTAGTACACATATAAAATATGACAGAACTGAAATTTGCATTTTTATTTTATGTTAAGTGGTTTATGTTAAGTTTTGGAACTTTGTTTCATATGATTTCTGTTCTTGTTGAATTTAGTCTATGAAATTTTTTATATCGGGTGTCGATTCTTCAAGTCAAGAGCAGTCCTAATAAAAAAAATTGCGTACAGAAAAACAAAAATTCTTTGTCATTTCCTCAAATAACCCATTTATTTCTAAATATAAATTCCCCTAAATTGTCTAAAAACCCACCAGATTTACTCTACCCCCTAAATATATTTTTCCCTAAAATCTCATAATTTGTTAAGATAGTATTTAAAATTCTTCCAACAAATACGCAAAAAAAAAGTTAGTAAAGTTAGCAAAAACTTTTGCTTAGTCAGCAAAATTTTAGTCAGGAGGGTGCTTGCAATAACATTGCTAATGTCAACAAAATATTTAGCGGAAAATCAGCGAGCTGAAAAACCCTTACTAAAAGCTAACAAATTTGTTGCTGAATATTAGTAGACTGAAAAAAACTCAAAAAGTTTGTAAAAATTAATATACTTAAGCTAATTTATTTGCTGAAAATCATAAACATGTTTTTGTGATTCTTTTAAAAATAGTTTACAATACGTTACAAAATATAAAAATATCCGTACTCCCACATAAATTAATTTAATATTTAAAAAAATGTAAATAATTATATATAACATAAACAAACTTATCTTTCAACTACTTACATCAATGGTTGTCATAATGATGCCATCTTTTACAGGAAGTCAAATGCCGTAGATAATTCTAAAAACTAAACGAAAAAATAACAAAATATGGCATATACAACCCCTTATTTGCAATAAGAAAAAGGATACATAAAAAACTACCTAAGATGTGTGTCCTTGTCTTTTGGTTTATGTTTGTTGGCAATTTGACCACACTATATTACGATATTAATCTCTATAAACATTTAGTTTACAAATACACATTTAATCTTTATTAAATTTAAATATTTGAGTTTGTCTTTAATTTAATTAAGAGACAATTACTTTCATAAAACGGTGACAACACAAAATTTAAGTTGTTTTAATCCCCAATTTGGTGTATGTATGAAAAACAGATACAAAAATCTTACATGGTTGATTTTTTGTACATGTCTTACAAGAGTTGTGCATTTTAGTATAATTTTTCTCGTCTCTACTACATCTTGATATACTTTATTCTGCGAATATCTTTCATTCTGTTTGTAGTCGACACTATTAATGAGCTTATCAGAACAATTTTTTTTAACAAAATAATTTAGTAAAATATTAGTAAAACATGAGCTCAAAACAGTTAAGTGCTTAATAAGTATAACTAAAATTTTAACTGAAAACGCAATTTTAGCAAAAAAAAATTAGCTCACAAATAGTATACCTGATTTACAGACGTTTTCCTAACTTTGCTATTAACTTATTTTTATGAGTGTAACGTATACAAACTTCGTTTGAGTTTAACTGAGTTTGTTAAATATTTAGATATTTAAAAAATTTCGCTTAATTTCTGAAAATCGGACCTTTCGGTCTTAATTTTTTTTATAGTTTCAAGCTTTGATTTGAGTAAAATAATGTATGTAAATGTGGAAGGATATTTTAAAAAGAACCAGAAAACAGATTCGAAGGTAGCAACCGTATTTGTTGACAATCGCATGGTTCAGTTGTTGCAACTAAATTTGTAGGTCGTGATAAAACTGATTTGATTGAAACAATATAAATTCTGACACGATAATATAATTTTGATTACCTCAGCAGAAATTCGGTGACAAGTACCAACAAATTTGACAGCAACAACCGAACCATTCGATTGGCTGCAAATACGGTTGCTACTACCGGTTCTGTTTTCTGGGTGAATATCTTCTGAAATGGCCTTGGTGACGAACTTTTTTTTTCCCAAAATGAGAAATCTTTAGCCAGATCGAAATACTAGTATCAACCTAGCTAATATGTTTGATTTGCTTTAGTTTTGTAAATATACGGAAGTTGAAAGCTCGTTATAAATTGAAAATAACATAAAAATAATCTCGATGTATATAAAAACAAAAAACTAATATAACTGTAAAAAATATTACTTGAGCCTGAGTACACACTAAAAAATTTTTATATAAATAGAACATTTTTGGTCTTCAAAGTTTAGTAACGTCATGATGCTTGTTAGGAAAAGACCTAACCACGTGCTTGATTACTAAGAAGACAAGAATGATTATTAATTGATTATTAATAGGTTTTTTGTTAAAGTTCTGCCTATTATGGAGGCTCTAGCTTTTCTAAAACTTTGGGTTCTGATGAGATCTTTAGCCAGATCGAAATTCTAGTATCAACCTAGCTAATATGTTTGAATTGCTTTATTTTTGTAAATATACGGAGGTTGAAAGCTCGTTATAAATTGAAAATAAAAATATTTTTTATCAGAACAGTATTGGCCCATATCGTGGTGCCACTAAAAAAAGTTATAGCCCTAATAAACAAATATAATATGTCAGCTAAAACTGTAACTGAATCATTGCTTTATGTTTTATAAAAAAAAAAATATTTCAAAAATTCGAAACAATTAAAGTTTTTGGGAAATTTTCATGCGAAGGCGTTTTTCAAATGCTTTTTTAAGTTTGAAGTATGCAATTTTTTTATTTTTAAATTCGATAAATAAGGAGATTAACGTGTCGTTTAACCATATTTAGGCTTATTTTAATAAAAAAAACTATCAAGGTATTTTGAAAAGCACAAAACTAAATTCTTCTTTGCTCAAAATTTTATGGAGAAAACCGAACTAACTTCTGAAAAGCTCATGTTGTTGTTGTTAAATAACAAAATGTTACCAACGCAAAATACAATACCGGTAGTAAGGAAAATGGTTACGGTATACCGGTATTTTAGAAATTAAGGCATTCGGTATTGGTATCGGTTTTCAATTTGAAAGGGGTTTGAATCGGATAACAGTACTCAAAAGGTATTGGTGGCCAACCTTGCTCTGAATGTATGTTGGTTGGCTTATTCACTAATTGCCTTAGGTGTTTGTGATCCCGCTCACAATCAGTTGAAATCGCCAGCAACCAAAATTTCACTATTCGGAAAACTCTCAATGTACTTCGCAAACCAAAATTGGATTCTAGTATTATAAGGTACAAACTATTGAATACACTCAAAAAAGTTTGACACCTTGGTAATGGTTGCGATAAAGTAATGTATACTCCTTACCTGTATCAATATTTTCCAACATAAAGTAATGAGTTACCAATAATGGGTTACATAATGCATTACTTTGTAAATAATACTCTTTACCTGGCACATTATTTCGAAACATAGTGTAATGAGTTACTAATAGTTGGTTACATAATGAATTACATTGTAATGCATACTCCTTACCTGCAACGTTATTTCGAAACATAAAGTAATAAGTTACCAATAATTGGACCCTCATGGGTTACCTTGTAATGACACATCATTACCTTTTACATTATTTTAAAACATAAAATAATAGCTTACCGATCATCAATTACATAATGCATTAAATATAAATGTAAAGTAATATTTAAAATATTTTTCTATATTTAGACACATTAATTTGTGATTCTTTTTAAGCATAAGGGTAAGCTATACATTTTAAACATCAGAAACGAAAACTCGAAGCACAGCAATTCATTTACATTTTAGCTCAGTTGGTAGAGTTCTTGCCTAACAGTTAGAAGCCCCGGGTTCGAATCGCAGCGCGACTATGTTTATATTTTTATAAATTTCTTTTTTATGAAAACCTATTTATAGCACGTTACTTTTCCCAACCCGCTAACCATACACTCATAAAAATAATTTAGAAGAAAAGTTAGTAAAACGTCTTGTAAATCAAGTATAATATTTTTCAGCAAAATTTTTTGCTGAAATTATGTTTTCAGCTAAAATTTTAGTTATACTTATTCAGCACTTAACTGTTTTGAACTAATGTTTCACTAATGTTTTACCTATGTTTTACTAATTTATTTTGCTAAAAAAATTGTGCTGATAAGCACTTTAACAGTGTGTACGACGACCAGCTTGAAAAATATGCGCAGAATGGAGTAGATGTCGCTGCCTGTCAAGATGTAGTAGAAACGAGCAAAATTATACTAAAAAGTACAACTCATGTAAGACATAAAAAAATCAACCATGGAAGATTTTTGTATCTGCATTAAAGACAAACTTAAATATTTAAATTTAATAAAGATTAAATGTGTATTTGTAATCTAAATGATTATAGTGACTATTCATGTAGTGTGGACAAATTGCAAAAAAATATACGTTCAAATAGACAAACAAAAGCGAAAGACAAGCCCATACATCTTGCTTAATTTTGTATGATTCCTTTTTCTTATTGCAAAAAAGGGTTGTATATTTCATATTTTGTTATTTCGTTTTATTTAGTTTCGATAAAGATGCCATCATTAGACTACCATTTATGTAAGTAGTTGAAAGATAAGTTGTTTATGTTATATGTAACTATTTATATATATTTGCGGTATTAAATTAATTCTTGTCGTCAATGTGGGATTATCAAAATTTTTATATTTTGTAACGTTTTGTAAATTATTTCTAAAAGAATGTTAAAAAAAATGTTAAGATTTGCAGCAAAAAAATTAACTAAAAAATAATTTTTCTACTAACTTTTTGATTTTTTTTCCAGTTTACTAATTTTCAGCAAAAATTTATTAATTTTTAGCAAGGGTTTTTTAATTTCTATTCCACTAAGTGTTAACCACACTTTTGCTGAATCTACTAATTTTGTTGTTAAAAATCAGCTCGCTAATTTTCAGCAAAAGATTTTGCTGACATTAGCAATTTTTTGCAAGCATTCTCCTAACTAAAATTTTGCTGACTCAGCAAAATTTTTTGCTGACTTTACTAACTTTTTTTTTGAGTGTACTAGTAACCAGTTACTTTACCCCCTACAAGATACAGGCTTATCGCCTGTAAAATTATCAGTGAATTAAGGTGTGTTGTAATGCGTGGAGCCCTATTGCGATACATTACTTTACCCATTATTTGCTACACTAAAAAAAAGTTTCATCATATTGATGATATTGTTTCATACGAGTAAATCGATTGTCATTAAGTATTCGTCATATTTATGAAGTTTTCATATTTATGAAATTTTCGATTCTGAGAGTGAGGGGTGAAAATAGAGGCTAAATTAGAAGACCCGTATCGCGGCGTTTGTTTATGTTAGTTCGAATTGTTATTTAATCGACCTTCGAACTTTGCAGTCAAATGCCAATTTTCAGCATATTGTTTATATGGTTTTTTGGCTATAACTCGTCGACTAATTGATATTTTTTCAATCTGTAAAAGCCAAATTATTGCTAGAGACCTGTCCAACAATTAAAATTTTTTAAAAAATTGGTTTAGAAAATTTTTGTGGTGCTTATGAAGCAAAATGTTGGAATTTTTTTTTTTTCATGCTTTTTGAAAATATTTTCCACAAAACTAAGTCTTTTTTGCTTTCTGTTTGATCTATAATATGCTTCTCAGTTTCTTCAATAAATTCCATTAGAACAGAAAACTATCATAATACAAAACTTGCGTTTTCCAGCTTAATATTAATTTACTTCTCATTTTTTTATGTACCAATTTTGTTCAGTGTTGGTTTTGAAGAAACATTGAAAAAGAAATTATAAAAATATGTAAAAAAATATAATTTTGAAATGTTAGTTATGAAAAGTTTTAAGTAAAAAAATTAAATTAATTAAATTAATGATTTGGCCAGTTGCCGTTTAGCAGGCGGCTGTAGATCAACATCACTGCTCTCTGTAATATCTTGGTCATCGTCATCAGAAAGGTCGATAATTTCGTCCAACAGATATTCTGGAATTTCATCTTTGTCTTCCCCTTCTTCCTCTTTTTCCTCGTCTTCCTCTTCTTCAAAGGTGTATTTATACCACCAACAAATTTCAGCGAGTATTGCAGCTGGAGATTTCTTTCCTCTGTACCTGAAACGAAAATAGTTTTCAATCGTTAACATGTTTAAATTGTTCACTCTGACAAAGATATTAGAAAAATGTAGGAATTCAAAATATGCACACTCTATAGTTACCTTATTTCAAATGGAAGCGCAGTTTGGTGATAACGTTCGCCTTGCTCATCAGATTCAGTTTTCAACTGTTGAGCGAGTTGATCAAGATGCTGATGCAAGAGATGAATTTTGTACGACATATTAATCCCAATTTCATCGAAAGCTGCTAACATGTTTTGCAACAGATTGCCTGTAGTTGTCTTTGAGTTCTTTACCCAAAATTCCTTTAATGACTGCTTTCAATGCGAGCCATGCATTTAATTCTCGGTCTGTCAGAACTTGATAAAAATCTTGACGACTCATTAGTTTCCGTATGTCGGGACCATTAACAACCCCTTCCTGAATTTTGGCGTTACTTAGTCTTGGGAAAATGTCTTTTAAGAGGTTGAATTACTGCTGGTCTTTTTGCGATACATTTCAAAAAATTTTAAGCAATGCCTGAAAACTTCATTAATATGATGAAAAGTTTTATAAAAATGGCTTTTTTTTGAAATATTTATTTGAAATTTAGAAAATATCATTTGCAATTAAAGGCTGAAACATAATTGGCTTAAGTGACTTAAGTCAGGTGTTGGTATGAAACGAAAATTTGGAAATACAATAATTTAAATTAAAAAAAAATATAATTTTCATTTCATACGAACCTTTTTTATGTCTTTTAATCAAATTATGTTCCAGCCTTTAGAATTTTTAAAACTAAAAACTACCAGAAATTATTTCAAATTCTGAAACATCCATTAGATATTTGATGTTTTCGTAATTTAAAATAGTATTTTTTGAATATACTTATGAAACGTTTATAAAACGTTTTATAATATTTATTCAACATTTTATACCAATTTATAAAACTTTGTTTTAAACTTTGTTTTATTTATAAAACTTTCATAAAAATTTATAATTTCATCCTATTTATGAAATATTTAATAACATTTCTGAATCATTTCCTAAAAAGTAGTGAAACTTCATCATATTTATGAAAAGCCTGTCATCAATTTGCCCTATTATGAAACAGCTTCATCATATTTATGAAGTGTTACATTGGACGAAAATCAGTGAAGTAAGTTTTTCAACATATTTATGTAGGTTTTCAAAAATATCATGGAGCTTTGTCCCTGAGTGTAATGTGTGGTTTTGCTCGGCAGTTACTAGAGTAGTTTTTCGATTTAACAAACTATATAATGTCAGCCCTGTTCGTTAAATTGAAAAATTCGTTAAACCGAGTACTATTTATGACAAAGTTTGTTTAATCAAAAACTATGGAAATAACAACTCTAAAATTTTTTGGAGAATCCCCTTTCTCTATATGTCTATTGCTTTTGCATATTGTTTGCGGAAATCTTTGTATTTGCATCTCATTCTATACTTAAGACTCTAATTTTGTATTTGTTCGTTATATCGAGTACAAAATTACGGTACAATTCAAAATTTTTATGAGTTCGTTAAATCCCGAATTCGTTAAACCGATGGTTCGTTAAATCGGAAAACTACTGTATATGCCAGTTGTTTGCTTAGTAGTCGGTAGTTGTTGTTCTTAACTGCACTTACAGTTGTTTCTCTATGAAATAATACAAAACAAATATTATGACAGTTATTTAAAAAAAAAAAACAGCGCACCCAGCAACATTTTTTGGAACCAATTACCTCTGAATGTATTCCTATGTTCTTTACCACTGTTCCATAGAACAGATTTTGGAATTTATTTCTGGGAGTTAGAATATTATGTTTCACTATCTCAGAATCTGTACTAGCTCTTGAACCGGTTCTTAAGCAACCTGTTCCTGAAGATATTAATTGCTTTAATATTTAAGAGCTTTGAAGTTTTTGCATCCTGTTGTGAGTTTCGAGTCACAGTGAATTTTGTGAAATTTTTAACGTTTTGGCAGATACAAATTCGGATTAAGCTATACGCTGAAAGAAAAATTTAATTAAAATTCGAATAAACAACTTTTCATTAAGTTACCCAGCGAAACTTTGGTAATGGGTGCGATAAAGTAATGCATTACCTTGTTATATGTACTCCTTACCTGTATCATTATTTTCCAACAAGAAGTAATGAGTTACCGATAATTGAACACTCATGGCTTACCTTGTAATGATACCTCATTACATTTTACATTACTTCAAAATATAAAATAATGCATGAATTATTAACGTAAAGTAATTATTAATATATATTTTTGAAAACCTATAGACACATTACATTGTGATATTGCGCCCCGGTAGGCTAATTAGTAGCGTGCTGGCTTATCAGTGCGGGGGTCGTGGGTTCGATTCCCACCAGAGGCACTGGTCTGTCTTCGCTACAACGCGCCGAATTCCATAGTAGCTAGTGCTCGGTTAGGGTAATAGAGTATATAATTTGTAATTATATGATTATTAAATTAATTAATTATTATTAATTAATTACTTTGTGATTTTTTGTAAGCATGAGGGTAAGGTGTATATTTTCGATATCACAAAGGAAAACACGAAGCACAACAACTCATTTAAATTTTAAGCAATAAAATAGTATATGTATCGATAGCTAAGTTGGTAGAGTTCTCGCCTAACTAATTGTTAAATACCAGAGACCCCAGGTTCGAATCGCAGCATGACCACGTAATTTATTTAATACAAAAAAAAAGTCATTTATTTAATTAAAAAAAAAATATCTGTAAAAAAAATTTTTATGTGTTTTTTTGGAATTTATTTATTTTTACGTTCAGTGTTGACAACTTTGCGTTTTAAGTTGAGACATCGCCACAGGGCAAATTGTATAATGTATTTTAGTGCAGTGTTATTTTAACGTCATATATTTTTTATTTTTTTAAAAAACAGAAAAAGGTATTTGATGTGGTTTGTTTTTTAAATTAACTACAAGGTTAGTAAAAAAAATTAATTTTTTTCTACAAATGACTGAAATTTACATTAAACATAAAGAAACTGTATTACAATTCAAACAACTACATATTTTTAAAGCAGAAGTTCCCTGAGTGTTTTAACAATTTGAAGTGCATAAATCTTCTTGCTCACAATAGAACAAAAACAGCGTCGTGAAGATGTATCAATAGAGTGTGTGACGATGTTTTATCGCAATAATGCCGAATTTTTGCATCGATTCGTAACCATGAATGAGTCCACCACTTCACATCTGTGACAAAGGATGAGTCAAAACAGTGGACTGGAATGGGAGAATCGAGTCCAAAGAAGGCGAAGAAAGTTGCATCTGCAGGCAAGGTCATAGCGTCTGTTTTTTGGGATGAGCGTGGGATAATTTTTATTGATTATCTTCAAAAAGGAAAACCAATCAACAGCGGTGTTATGCTAACTTATTGTTGAAACACGAAGCACAACAACTCATTTAAATTTTAAGCAATAAAATAGTATATGTATCGATAGCTAAGTTGGTAGAGTTCTCGCCTAACTAATTGTTAAATACCAGAGACCCCAGGTTCGAATCGCAGCATGACCACGTAATTTATTTAATACAAAAAAAAGTCATTTATTTAATTAAAAAAAAATATCTGTAAAAAAAATTTTATGTGTTTTTTTTATGAAAATCTATTTATAGACACATTACTTTTTCCCACCATGTAACCATATAAGTAACCAGTACACCCATTACTTTTAGGCTCATCGCCTGTCAAATTCATCAGTGAAGTAAGGTGTAATGTAATGCGTGAAGCCCTAGGGCGATATATTACTTTACCCATGATTTGGTAATGTGTAGTTTTGCTGGGTAAACCTGTGGTAAACAGTGGACGATTTTCAAAAAAAAACAAAATCAATAATTCAAACATTTCTTAGCGTAATATTCGATTGTTGTAACTAAAACATCTGATTAACGAAAAAATCGATTGTAACAAGAAATAAGTTTTCTCTGTGTAACACACATTCCTCAAAATATTTTAGCTGGAATTTGGTGTTTGTGGGTCATTTGTTGCTATATTTCTTCCCATGCCATGCCATAATATACATAAACACAAATTTTACTTCTTTTTAATTGTAACAAATTATGATAATTTCTAAGATGAGTAGATATTGCACCACTTTCGCTTACAACCCAATGATTTTTATCTTAAAAACTTGCTCTAAACTTTAAACTCTGGCGGTTGGTGGCCACAGTAACCAACTTGTTTCTGTGATAACTATAAATCACAAACGATGACAACAAATTACGCCAGCTTGTCATAAATTAAAAGACAAAAAACAAAGACCACAGACCAAACCTCCCGAAATCAAAAACGTATAAACGCATTTCGTGGAATCCCATTATAAAACAAAAAAAGAAACATACAAAAATATAAAAATATTTTAAATGATGAACACAATAAACAAACTTGTTAGAAATGACCAGAAAAAAAAACAAACACACAGAGTAACCAGAGTCTTCTCTGTCCAGAGCCGTCCATCTGTCAGTGTGTATAAAAAAACATTTATGTTTATGATATTTTCGTTAGTGCTATAAAATGTAATGATGAGCTTTAGTTTGATGTGACTGTCCGTCCGTCTGTCCGTCCGTCTGCCTGGCTGTTCCTTATGCTTCCAATGAATTTAACACACACGGAAGCTTAAGAAGTGTTTTAGTTTCTGTTTATTTTGATGATTACGAAATGTATTTAATGTTCACACGCTACTCTTATGTCCAGTTTAATAACAATTTTTGTGTATCAAATATTCTTCTAATGGTTTATTTTCATTAAAATGTACGCTATGTTAGAGAATTTTAGAGGGGAGATATTAAGTTTATCAAAGCTTTGGTAACATATTGAAGATACGAGTATTATTTGGGAAAATGTTTGGCGATTAAGATCTTATTGAACTTAAAGTTTTAAAAACTTTTAGATATTCGCAGTTCTCGACAGGAACCTTCGGAATTGGAAAAGTTTTAAAACGTTCACTTAAGGTATTATGTATGTAGGTAAAGATGACAGCAATTGTAGTCAAAATCAAGAAAAATTTCGCTTGAAGAAAGGATGACTAACATTTCATTAAATTCAACTAACATTTGTCATTTGTTTTTACTGTTAAAAAACAACTAACAGCTGTAGTAAAAATTAACCACATATCGCACTTGATCAACAAAAATTTTTAAAATTTTCAGTAGCGTCAAAAAACTGTTTATGGCCACATTTTAACAGAATTTAAAAATTCAAACATATCATAATAAGCAAATTCCATTTGAAAATATATGTATATACATTATTTTTGTTTTAAATTTTACCACTCATTGCAAAAAAAATCAATTTTTTGAGTTAATACAATTTTTTTTTGAAATTTTATCGATTTAAATTTATAGAATAAAACAAATTTTATCAACAAAACAGTATCAACTCAAAATACAACCAAATATAAATAAAAACAGTTTGATTATTTTTAACATAAATAAAGGCTCAAATCAAAATAATACCTTTTTTATGAAAATATACGATTCATTTCTATTTGAACTTTTGTATTAACTCGAAATAATACCTTTTTGTTGAAATAAATGTAATCACTACATTATCATGAAAATGGTCTCAAAAGTGGTTTTCGAGATGAAAGAGTAATCGGAATACGTTGAAATTTTTACAATAGATAGATATTGATGTTGTTAGTTGATTTCTTGAAAAAAGTGATATTTTAAAAATTTTGAGTTAATACCCTCTTGTTATTCAAGTGCGATATGTTAGTAAAAAATAAACAAACATTTATTTTTTTTCAGTTATATTGGTTTTTTGTTTTTATATACATCGAGATTATTTTTATGTTATTTTCAATTTATAACGAGCTTTCAACCTCCGTATATTTACAAAAATAAAGCAAATCAAACATATTAGCTAGGTTGATACTAGTATTTCGATCTGGCTAAAGATCTCATCAGAACCCGAAGTTTTAGAAAAGCTAGAGCCTATATAATAGGCAGAACTTTAACAAAAAACCTATTAATAATCAATTTTGCTCCATTCTTGTCTTCTTAGTAATCAACCACGTGGTTAGGTCATAATGCTTGTTAGGAAAAGACCTAACCACGTGGTTGATTACTAAGAAGACAAGAATGGAGCAAAATTGATTATTAATAGGTTTTTTGTTAAAGTTCTGCCTATTATATAGGCTCTAGCTTTTCTAAAACTTCGGGTTCTGATGAGATCTTTAGCCAGATCGAAATACTAGTATCAACCTAGCTAATATGTTTGATTTGCTTTATTTTTGTAAATATACGGAGGTTGAAAGCTCGTTATAAATTGAAAATTTATTTTTTTTATTTTAGAAATGTTGAGGTTAAGAAGAAGAATAAACGTTTTTCTCTAAAAATTATAATCACTATTAATTAATTTTCAAAACAGACTAGACCAGTTTCTGCCTTTTGTATGGACAGACGCCATCAGTTATTTTCCATTTAAATTGTATTATTATTTGTGTCTTATAATTTTCTGTATCTGTATATGATATATTTTTTCTACAACCTGCGGCTGTAAGAATCAAACCTGCACTCTTCTTACATTACAAACGTAACAATACCAAGTCATGACCGTTTAGCGATCACACCCAAGTATGGCCTCGAATGTAATGCAGCTAAATTGCAGTTTTCTTTCCTATTAGCTTTTCTGTTATTGTATATTATACTCAGAAGTGACAACACTAACAACACAAATATACTATTTTTAGATTTTTGTTTATTTTTCTAATCTCCTCCATCTTTATTTCACAACGTTGCCAGATTGACGTATGGTTTTTACGTTTAGTGTTGACAACTTTGCGTTTTAAGTTGAGACATCGCCATAGGGCAAATTGTATAATGTATTTTAGTGCAGTGTTATTTTAACGTCATATATTCTTTATTTTTTTAAATAACAACAAACATCTACATAAAATTAATGAAAAATCATAAAACAGTTACTTGATGTGGTTTGTTTTTTTAAATGAACTACAAGGTTAGTAAAAAAAATTAAATTTGTTCTAAAAATGACTGTCATTTACATTAAACATAAAGAAACTGTATTACAATTCAAACAACTACATATTTTTAAAGCAGAAGTTCCCTGAGTGTTTTAACAATTTGAAGTGCATAAATCTTCTTGCTCACAATAGAACAAAAACAGCGTCGTGAAGATGTATCAATAGAGTGTGTGACGAT
Source organism: Delia radicum (assembly GCA_021234595.1). NCBI lineage: Eukaryota > Metazoa > Arthropoda > Insecta > Diptera > Anthomyiidae > Delia > Delia radicum. Next base: position 177,490,189 of record CM037855.1, on the reverse strand, counting down.
GTTTTATCGCAATAATGCCGAATTTTTGCATCGATTCGTAACCATGAATGAGTCCACCACTTCACATCTGTGATGAGTCAAAACAGTGGACTGGAATGGGAGAATCGAGTCCAAAGAAGGCGAAGAAAGTTGCATCTGCAGGCAAGGTCATGGCGTCTGTTTTTTGGGATGAGCGTGGGATAGTTTTTATTGATTATCTTCAAAAAGGAAAACCAATCAACAGCGGTGTTATGCTAACTTATTGTAGCGTTTGAGTGATAAAATTTAGGAAGAAAGGCCGCATCTGGCGAAAAAGAAAGTGTTGTTTCAGCAAAACAATGCACCAGTTCACACATCCACTATTGCGATGGCCAAAATCAATGAATTAAAGTTTGAACTGCTGCATCGCGCACCTTATTCGCCAAAATTAGCTTCCACGGATTATTTTCTATTTCCAAACTTGAATAAACGGCTCGGTGGTACAAGATTTGCCAGTAATGTAGAAGTGGAGTCTGCGGTTGATGGCTATTTTAAGGAGCTAGACAGTTCTTACTATAAACAGGGTATCGAAGCTATTGAATGTCGCTGGGAAAAGTGTATTGAGCTAAAAGGAGATTATGTTGAGAAATAAAGAAAATTTTTCCCAAATTTATTAGGACCGCCCTGTTATTTTTTGCAGAAATGTTGGGCATTAAGATCTTATTGAACTTTTAAAATCTTTTAGATATCAGTATTTCCCAACAATAACCTTCTGAATTTAAGAAGTCTTAAAACGATTTATCAATTTGAAGTGCATACATTTTCCGCTAAACCAATTTCGAAATTATTACGATTTTCTTGATCTCCTTATAATAATTATAATAATTATATAAAAAAAATTGGCTCTTTAGATCCCCTCATTTGGCGCTTAAAAGAACTATTTATTTTGAACCTTAAATAAAGAATTATTTTTACCAACTTCATCGACTCCTAACAGGTCTTTCCTCCCACTTCATTGTTGTTTGCCCAACTCTCCATTACAATTTGGATTTGGGCAGATTTACTCTATCATTTACCTGGACAATTATAAGTCGCAAAAACGAGCAAAGGGAAAGCTGCATTTACAATAGGTACACTTAAAAAAAAAGTTAGTAAAGACAGCAAAAAATTTTGCAGAGTCGGAAAAATTTTAGTTAGGAGGGTGCTTGCAAAAAAATTGCTAATGTCAGCAAAACCGTTTGCCGAAAATCAGCGAGCTGATTTAAAATTTAAGAGTATTTGTTTTAGAAGTCGTGACGAGTTTTATGTTAGAGAAAATATTCGAAAATGACGCAGAAACGTGATTTTTAAATTTTAGGTTAGAATGCCTCAAAAACTTTAAGAATTTCGATTACATATTCGAATTTAGAGCTCCAACGACAATTTAAATTTAATATGGATTATGGGTTTTGAGTTTTGCGAAATTTAGAATTTGTGTGTATTAAACAAAAAAGTTTTTCTTTTTTAAGACACTAATATGAAAATTTCTTATTAAAATCAAAATATTTGTTGACCTAATAAAGAACCCACTCTGAATTTGATATGTTATATAAGACAATATGGTCTATCACCACAAATTGATTAAGAAGAATCTAAAATGTAGTTTTTGAAGTATTCACGAAAAAATTGCGTTTTGGAAATTTTGCAAAGTTTTCGTAACGAGACTGTATAATTGTCTAAAAAATTTCTTAAATTAGAAGATAAAATCTTTCATACGAGATACGGTTTGTAAAAATCGGATAAAAACGTAAAAAGTTAGAGCAGTTTAAACATGGGGCATTTCTCTCAGTTTTGATAAAAACGTCGAAGTTTGAGCCGCTACTCAACGCGTACTGCATCGAATTTTGAAAAGCTGAATACAACACATCTATCACAGGAACGTTGAAAATCGATGAGTTCATTTTCAACGATATCCCTAGTCATATTTCCGAAGACAGTATCGAAAATTTTTGGAATGACTAATTTTTTTATATATATGAAAAAATATTTCATTCAACGAAAATTAGAGAAACTTTGTATAAATACAATACAAAATTTTCTATTAGTGTAGGGCATACAAAGTCTAGGTATTCAAATATTCCAATCCAACTTTTAATTTTTCTAATAAGAAAAATAAAACAGTCGGCATATAGACCACAAACAATTGTTAGTTTTTTTTTTTTTTGTTTCTTGTAGAATCATTAGAAGTTTTGGAAAAAAAATGGCCAAAAACTAAATGATGTTTAGATGGATGACTTCAAAAAAAAATATCAAATATATTTTTTAATATAAAATCATACTCGCAACAAATGAAGTGAGTGAATAAAATCAGGGGCCTTCTATGCTACTCTTAGGTACTCAACCCATTCTCTTTATTTTTCTTCACCGGCTCTGCCCAACTTAGTAACCAACCAAATAGTAAAAAACCGTTTTTTTAGGAGAAATTTAGATTGTGTTGACCAGTGGGTTTCCATACTATTCAGTGTTGCTCAATCTGGTCTCTTTTTATTTGTTCGTAAACTCGCAATGAACAAATGAAAACATGTTGCAGAAATTAAAAAGTTTAAATTAAGTTTTATTATAATTTTAAATATTAATTAAATAACATTTTTATTCATTTCACATAGTAATGATAAAATCAGTAAGATAAATTTAAAATATATTAATTTTTAATCGAAAATAACACATATAAGCAAAATAAAAGTTAATGTTTTAAGCAACAATTTGTTATCAACATGTTGCAATCATTCTTTATTGTAAAAAGCAAAGTTTTTTTGCAGTTTTTTTTTTTAACAAGTAAATGTTTAATAGTATACAAATTTTTTATTTTAAAATTGTATAAAAAAATAATTTTGATTGGAAAAAAATATACTGAAAAGCATTTTTTACAAACAAAACGTATTAAAAAGCATTTGGAATATTTATTTAACCCTCTAATGCCCGAATTTTGTTTTGCAATGAAATTCATACCATGTATTCGCCTCGCAAAAAAAAATAATAATTTCTCTTAAAAAAATGTTTTTCGCTGACTACTTTCGGCGATATGAGCAAAAATAACTTAAAATTTATCTTGAAAACTAATGCAAGTACAACAAAAGTTTGTGCCAAAAATTATTGATCTTACCAAGACATAACCACAACCCAAAAATAAACTTTTTGTGCTTCTTTTTAAGAAGATATGGCGATTTTCGCTTTTTGCAAAATGCGAAATAGGGCGAAAAAGTATCTTAACTTCAATATTTTTTGTTCAAACTTTAGACTTTTGCTACTATTACTGATTGTCTTCTCTATACCAAATTTCAAAACGATTCGTCCAGTACTTTATAAGTTAAGACAATGTCCTTTAGAGATATCCTGATAAAATTCTGTTCGTCCTTGAAGAAAAATAAGGACTGATTATTAAAGGTAAGACTTCAATCTTACTTATACTTAATTTTCAAGAGTTTTAAATCAACTTAAATAAGTGTTTTAGTTGTTGGAAATCTCAGTTAATTAAAAAATAATTATTTTTTGAATTTTTACAAAATTTGAACTTTAAAGCTTTCTCGCTTTTTAACGGTGCACTGAATACGAACAGTTTCTTCGCAAAACTTTTAGCTAATTCACTTTTATATCGAACTATATCAATTTCTAAGTATAAAACACTCATTCGAAGCATTTGGGTTCAATTTTATAAACGATGACAAATGTCATCGTCAGGCGTTAGAGGGTTAATAGTAATTTGGTTTGTTATTGGTTTTATGTTACACTAAGAATATTATGCAGGTAAAGACGACAGCAAATGTAGTCAAAAACAAATGAAATTTCACTTTTTTTTTTTTTTAAAGAGAAGCAACACTCAGGAAATTCTTCCTATTAATTAATGTGTTGCTTTCTTTGGAAAGGGGATAGTGGAGAGATGAAAGGTGGTGAAAGATGAAGGGCTTCAAACATGGCAACATTGTAATTGCGCGAGATGATAAGTCTTAGAACAGTTGTTACTTGCCACCTGATGTAGAGTTGGCGAATTTATTGAAGCTTTTGTTTCATAGCCCTGATTCATTATTTTACTTCGGTGGGGTTAAGTGCTATGGGAACACCGAAGGTGGGCGCAGCGATACATATAAGTGCACAGTAAAAAGTCGTGGTTTAATTTTAAAACTTAGCAGTGTTAATTCTAAACTACTTTGGAATTAAATTTTAAATTAATTCCAAAAGAGTTTATATCTAACACCATGTGGTATAAATTGTAATACTTGTGGGAATTGTTTTAACACCCAGAGAAATTTAAAAATTTTTTAATGACTATTTGGAATAGAAATAACGCCAAAATTGTAATTAAATATTTTCAGGAGAAAAAAAAAAACAATTCCTTTTAGTTTACAAATAACACCGACGCAGGCATTGGTTTTTTTTTTTTTTTGTTTTAATACTTTCGGTTTTATTTAATGCCAAAAAAGACTTAAATTTCTCTCTTAAAACAATTTCATTCTTTAAAGTTTAAAAACAACACCTAATAAGGTATTAAAAACAGCTGTAAAAATGTGCCTCTCTCATGAAACTGCTTGTTTTGGTTTAAAAATAACACCAGAAAAAGTGTTTATTAAAGTGAAAAGTGGTGGAAAATTTTATTTTGTACCTATTGTGGAACCAGAAAGTGAGGAATTCACATCAAATACAATAATACCCAGGTAGAAATTTGGGATGGTACAAAAAACGAAGAGTTTTCAAAACGTTTGTTTTTGATGGTACTAAAATAAAAGCGTTTCCAAAGCGATAATTGCAAATAATACGAAAAAAAGCATTTAAAAAACATTATTTTGGATTGCTATTCGAACGTTCGGACAAAGTATTTTAGGAATACTTTTTATACAAAACTTACAAATATTTGTGAAATAAAAAAACTGTAAAAATATTGGTTCAAAGCGTTTTTCCAACGTTTGTAAAAAGTACTTTAGAAGTTCTTATCGTACAAAATTTACAACGGTTTATAAAATGAAACCAATGTAAAACCATTGCGTTAAAGCGTTTTTCTAACATTTGCCAATAGTACTTTAGAAATACTTTTTTTTTTACAAAATATTTTACTGATTAAAAAACAACACTGTCATAAGGGGTCTATCTATATGCGAACTCGGTTTCTTATGCAATTTTTTTATATGCTTTTCTCTTCATGAACCGAGTTCAATAAATCACTCAATATGGCCAGCCCATAATGTAGCGACTCTATAAAGTGTATAGTCCTTGTATATCTTTTATAAAGCACTATATTTTGAGGACAGATAAAGCAATATTTTAGAGGACTTTTTCAAAACTTAATAAAACGCTAGTTAAACTATTTAAAATTACAATGTTTTGTTACTTTATTTATATTATTTTAATCATATTTTACATGTTTCATTATTTGTGGTATTTATGAACAATTCATAAATATCTTTATAATTTGTCTTTCGAGCGTTTTGACAATGTTCAAAATTACAACCCTCAAAGCGGTTATCATTTGGGGTCGTTTTCATAACGCTTAATAACTGTAAGCCAAAATGTTCTGCAAATACTTATTTAACGATTGAAAAAGCATTTCAAAAATTTTGTTTTGCAATGTTTTGAGAACGTTATAAAATACCATCCTCAGACCGTAAATTTGGGTTATCATTTTGCACATTCTCAAAAACGCTTTAAATTTGTAATTTGGTATGTTCTGAAAACGCTTGTACCATCATGAAAAATGCTTTTAAAACGTTTTAAAGATTGTATTTTTCTACCTGGGTAGTTTCAAGTGAGTATTGACTGCAAGTCCTTATTAATTTAAATCTTTTATAATACATTTTTTTGGGATTTTAGTTATTAACCTTCTGTCAGTGCATAGGGGTCAAATTGACCCCAGTCTTTGTAAAAGTGATTTAATAAGGTTTTACACCAACTTACTATACCAAGCAACTAGATAAGCCTCAACTAATGTTTAACTCACACATTGCAAAAAAAAATAAATGAAAAAACATTATAAATGACTAAGCTACGACAGTTTTAAGCAAGTCAAGCATATTTTGGTGCATTGGGGTTAATCTGACCCCAATTATTTTGCTATGCATTTTGTATTTAGTTTAAATTTCTTTGTGTTTTAGGTGATTTCCCGTTTAGCAATTTATTTGTGTTTTAGGTGATTTCCCGTGTAACAATTATTTTGTTATGCATTTTGTATTTAGTTTTAAATTTCTTTGTGTTTTAGGGGATTTCCCGTGTAACAATATATTGAAGTTCTTCTTTTTCAAATGCAAAAATTGAAAATAGAAAACATTCAGTGTTTTCTATTCAACACATATGAATAGAGGTGTTTTTATTATAAATTTATTTGTCTGTAATAATTATAAATATATTCACATAAATAACTATTATTATAAGGTGAGTATATATATTTTTTTGGTTACTTTATGTAGTGTAATTTTCTATGCATATAATAATTTGTTTTGTTATTTAGATGGCCCTAAAAAGACAAAATAGCCAGGATATTCGAAATCTTTTCGATAGCATTACCGAATCTGATGAGGAAGAGGTAGCAGATGATAACATTGATAGTGACTTTTCTGATTGTGATTTAGCAGCAGATGAAGCTGCTGTTGAATTGCAAAATATAGAAAACGAAGAAGAAAATATAGAAACTGGTGAAGAAGAAGAAGTACAAAATATTGAAACTGATGAGGAACCTGAAGTGGAAGAAGAAGGAATTTGGTAGTACGCGCAAAATAAAAAGTACAAAAGAAAATGGAGAGCAAGTCCACCAAATGTAACCAGAGTTCGCGACTTTCAGATCTTGAGAGAACGACAAGGAATTTCTGCAGAACAGCTGTAAATATAAATACTCATCTGTCCGCATTCAAAAAATTAGTTCCAGAGACATTAATAAATGTAATAGTGGCCGAAACAAATAGAAAAGCTCGCCATTTCTACACTATAAATAGTAACCCTGCACGTATTTGGTATGATACAAATTCAAATGAAATTTATGCCCTGATTGGTATACTTATATACGCTGGTGTTCATAAAAACTGGGACGAAAGATTGGATGAATTGTACCGCCTAGACAATCGTCCTTTTATCGGGCTGCAATGTCATTACAAAGAGTGCAGCAGCTTTTACGATTCCTGCGCTTCGACAATTATCAGACTAGAGCAGAACGTTTGAAGGAAGATAAGCTAGCAGCTTTCCGTGATGTTTGGAATATGTTTTTGGCAAATATCAAAGGACCTTATAAACCATCATCATTCTTAACTATAGATGAACAATTGGTATTAACTCGTGGCCGATGTTCATTCAGACAGTATATACCATCAAAGCCAGGCAAGTACGGGATTAAGATTTTTGGATTTGCGATGCGTTGAATTCGTACCCATTGAAAGCAGAAGTTTATGTAGGCAAACAACCGAATGAGATACGTTCGGTTGATTACGCATTAAATTTAGTTCATCGATTATCTACACCATATATCAATAAAGGACGAACTATTACGATGGATAACTTTTTACAAGCTGTCCATTAGCAGAACAAATGTTTGCAGAAAAAAACAACAATAATTGGAACAATTCGCTCAAATAAACCAGATCTACCTAAAGAATTTACGAACAAGGCCGAAATTAAGAAGCGAGACCTGAATTCTTCTAAATTTTGCTTCGACAACCATCTGACTTTGTAAGTTATGTTCCGAAGCCAAACAAGAATGTATTGTTACTATCCACTCTACACAATGATGATATTGTTGACCTCGATACGAATAAACCCAACATAATATTGGACTATAATAAAACAAAGGGAGGTGTTGACACACTCGACAAATTAGTTCGTACCTATACCTGCAAGAGAAAGACCAAACGATGGCCAATGGTTCTATTTTTTAATATGATTGATATCGCAGGTATAGCCGCTTATAATCTGTACAAATGTGCTAATCCACAACTATATATTCAGCGGAAAAACAATGAACGTAAAATCTTTTTGAAGGAGCTGGCTATGCAATTGGTAAATGATCATATATTGCACCGATTATCAAACCCACGGGCAATGAAAAAAAATGTTAAAATTGCTATTCATCAAATTGGATATGATATAATAAACATAAGACAGAGCACAACAACTGAAGGAACAGCGGCGAATAGATCTGTCAGTAAGCGACCAAGATGTTACATTTGCCCTCGATCCGCTGATAAAAAACAGGAACAAGATGTTATGTCTGCAATCAGCCTTCTTGCACAACACATATAAAAACCGTTTGCATAAACTGTGTCAACGAAGAAGTAATGGATTCCCTTGAAGAAGAAAACAACGAAATCATGTCAGACGATGCATCTGGCTAATTTTTTATGTAATATAATATAATTTAAATTATCTTAATGTCAATCTTATATATTCTGAATAAAATAAGTTTTTTTTTCATTAATAATAACAATAGAAAACGACTATTTTTTAACAAAAAGCTTAGAAAATGCATTTAAATATATGTGGGGTCAGGTTGACCCCATGCACAGACTATGTAAAATTTACTATGCACTGACAGAAGGTTA